>CAJNDS010000902.1:464265-506661 GCA_905221605.1 Symbiodinium natans
GGGCTTAGGGCTTAGGGTTTAGGGTTTAGGGTTTATAACAGGGGATCCGGTTGTTTTTAGCAAATGTGACACGGATAAGAGCCAAGGCCCCTACTTGGAGGGACGGGGGTTTTTGCACGTAGACTGAGGTTTTAGGGTTCAGGGTTTAGGGTCGATACTAAGTCGGGTTCGGAAGCAGGGTAACCGCAAATCGGGTCCCTTTGAGGGAACTTAAGAGCTCTACATTGAGCCGCAAATTGAGCCTCAACCCTAAGCACTACTTATATCTCTATTTTGTACCTGCTTCCAAAGTCCCCCGATCTCCAAGCAAGAAAGTCAGGGCCCATGCGCATGTCCATCGGGAGCCCTCAGACCTTGGAACTAAACCTGAACCCTAAACCCTAAACCCTAAACCCTAAACCCTAAACCCTAAACCCTAAACCCTAAACCCTAAACCCTAAACCCTAAACCCTAAACCCTAACCCTAAACCCCAAAAACCTCCGGTCCCAAGGTCGAAAACCCCATATAAGACCCCAAAGCCCCTAAGACCCTAAGAGCCTAAAAGACCCTAAGACCCCCAAAGATCCTCCGACCCCAACCCCAAACGCCCCTAAGACCCCAAAACACTTGTCCAACCTCGGCAGGATGGGTCATAGGAATACCCCTTTTATACACCAAACAGGATGGAAGCCCCTTAAAGGGAACCCCCCCAAAAAGGGTACCCCTATCTTCGGAAACCCCCAAAGCCCCTAAACCCGAAACCCTAAACCCGAAACCCTGAACCCTAAACCCTCAACCCTAAACCCCAAATCCCGCTTTTGGAAGGCCGATGCCGGTAACGTGAAGGGGCTGTCCCAGGCGGCCAAAATTGCCGCTCAGACGCTCCTGCCGGAGGTGCCACTGGCGGAGGAGGACCGCCGGAAACTTTGCACCGTACACCCCTAGAACTTACGCCCTAAGCCCTAAACCCTAAACCGGAAGCCCTAAACCTTAAGCCCTAAACGCTAAGCCCTAGGCCCTAAGCCCCTAAACCTTAAACCCGAAACGCTGGTGTGGTTGGAGGGCGTTGTGGCTTTCGAAGGGCGAGCTTCGTGGCACGGACATCCTACTTCATTGCGTGTAGGGTTTAGGGTTTAGGGTTTAGGGTTTAGGGTTTAGGGTTTAGGGTTTAGGGTTTAGGGTTAGGGTTTAGGGTTTAGTGTTTTGGATTTAGGGGTTAGACGTCGACGAGGTGCTTAGGGGTTGATGGAAGCTTATAGAGCTACAGCTGGTTACGACTTCTGACCCTACTTGTCTTCGTGGTTCTTACTAGGGAGGCAGGGAATTAGGATCCCTGCAAGTAGGATCGCTAAACCCTAAACCCCTGGGTAGCGCAGTGGTGCCCTTTGCCCTTTTGTGGTTCTTGGTTCCCTTGTAAAGTAACCAACGGTGCCCTTATTATGATATGGACATTTCCCACCCTAAACCCTAAACCCTAAACCCTAAACCCCGTTTATGCCCCAAATAGAATAGCAGCCCCTCGAAGGGACCCCCCAGAAAGGGTACCCTTGTTTTCGGAAACCCCCGTATGGTTACTGGTAGACCCTAAACCCTAAACCCTAAACCCTAAACCCTAAACCCTAAACCCTAAACCCTAAACCCTAAACCCTAAACCCTAAACCCTAAACCCCAAACCCCAAACCCCAAACCCTAAACCCCAAGACCCGGATTTAAGGGTTCTGCTAGGCTTAACCCAAACGCGTGTTTGGGTGATTAGCACACGGGAACGGGAGCCAGCTCAGGAGCCCCCTGCGCCCCAAACCCTAAACCCTAAACCCCACACCCTAAACCCTAAACCCTAAACCCTAAACCCTAAACCCTAAGCCCTAAACCCTAAACCCTCCGGAGGACGTCAAGCCCTCGCGCTACCAGCGTGCGATGGACCAGCCACTTGAGGTGCGACCCCCAGGCTTTATGTCGGGCTTTCAAGCGTGTTAAGGGCATGTAAGAGCTTTAGGGTTGTTTAGGTTCAGGGTTTAGAGTTCGCACTTTTTTTTCGGGGGGTGCTTGTGAAGTTTTAAGGGGCTTGGTGCTTTTTTCGGGTGGACATCACTTCCACGCCGACCAGTGCTGTGGAGAGAGTCCTGCAGACGGGTGGGGTCCTGCCAGGCTGGAATGCCCAGGGAGACCCGAAGCAGGACCTGGATTTGCCGAAAGCATGCAAGCACCACAAAACTGGACATCTGCGCAGCCTTTGCTTTGTGCCAAGATCAAGCGTAGGAGTCAAACTAGCACGCCGTGGTCTAGTCCGGTCAACGCCGGCATCGGACCTGGACGTGAAGATGCTTCTTCCATGCGGAAGGCAGCTCAGCCGCATGCACCGTGATGGCTCCTTGGCAAACCTGCCCGCCCAGTCCGAGTATGATCTGAAAGTGATCTGAACACAGCACGTGTCCAACGGCGTGGTTTTTGGGGCTTTGTAGGGCTTTGGGGATTTTAAGGTTCGGGGTTCCGGGCTTTAGGGGTTCAGGAGCCTTTAGGTTCAGGGTTCATATTGGGTTTTGGGTATAGGTGTCACCTGAAGCCTCTTATAGGATCTTGGGGTCACTTACGAAAGATGACAAGTGCTCACGGGGTTACGGGTGCGCAGGCACAGATCATGGGACTCTACCTTGGAATTTTAAGGTGAGGGTTTAGGGTTTAGGGTTTAGGGTTTAGGGTTTAGGGTTTAGGGTTTAGGCTTTAGGGTTTAGGGTTTAGGGTTTGGGGACCCTGTTTACGATCCTCTAAGGGACTATCGGGGCCAAAAGGGGTTTCCGAAAGTAGGGGGTCCTTAGGAATCCTACCTGCCTTCTCCGACTCCTGGCCGGGCGCCCGCCCCTGGCCCTTTCTTGGGCGGACAGACGGTAAGCGAGGGCAATTAAACCGACGAATTCCATGAACTGCTAGAACTACTATAATCATAATCAAATCTGATGCCTTCAGCATGGTTGACCTTTGGATTGGTTGCATACCGTCGCTTGCTCAAAAACCCTGCCAAAACCTCTGACCAAGCGACGTCTAAGCCTAGGTAACAAACCAGAGCATCAACCCTACGACCTCCACAAGAAGCTCTATAAGCGGGGGAAAAGGACGGGGTCCCCCTCACTCCTGAACCCCCTCCACCTGCCCGAACCTCTCCTACCCAACCGTTCAAAGGATGGGGGTGGGAAGTGGGAATTTAGGGCGTTAGTCCGAAACCCTAAAAGGAAACAAGTTGGGTGGATGCCTGCGTAAGCAGGGGGTGGGAAATATAAAACAACCGAACCTTTCTGGTTGTAGCGACTCCAACTTCAACATACGCCGCCGCGACATATGCCGCCCCCTCACACCCCCTGGGTGTGTTGGGGTGCCATCTCCGCATGAAGTCTACTGCTGCGGAGCGGCGAGAAGCCCTAAGCCCTAAGCCCTAAACCCTAAACCCTAAACCCTAAACCCTAAACCCTACACCCTTAACCCGAAACCCGAAACCCTAAACCCGAAACCCGAAACCCTAAACCCTAAACCCTAAACCCTAAACTCTAAACCCTAAACCCTAAACCCTAAATGCCGGAGGGCCGTGGGCGGCTGCGCGCGCAGCTGGAGGATGGGAAGACTCCCAACATCAGGACCCCGTGGCAAGGTTACGTGAAGGTTCAGGGGGTAGGATTTAGGGTTTAGGGTTTGGGGTTCGGGGTTTAGGGTTTTTGGATTTAAGGTTTAGGGTTTTCAGGTTTGGGGTTTAGGGTTTGAGGGGCTTAGCTAACTAGTTGCAAGTGCTGTGTTTAAACGGGGTTAAGGTTCTGTCTTCAGGATGTAGGCTTTCGGGTTTAGGGATTAGGGTTTAGGGTTCAGGAAAGTACCAGGCCCTGTTAATAACTGTTGGGCGGCACCTTCAGCATCATGGGTACGCCGAAGGGCACCCTATTGTAGCTAACCGCCCTAAACACGAAACCCAAAACGCTAATCACAAGCGACCTTAGACGGCTGCAGCCAGATAGCCCCCCCCAGCGCGCGTAGGGCTAGGGTTTCTATGGCGTTTGAAATCTAGGACTGAGGGAGCAGAGTCGAGGTTTCGGTGGATGATCCCACTTGTAGTACTAGTAGCCCTTGTTCGCAAGGGCTTGATGAGCGGTGATGATAATCATGGCTGCCCAGGGTGGTAGCTGCTTCTAAACCATTCTGACCCCTAACGCCACAGCCTAAACCCTATGCCCTATGATCCCTGAACCCTGCTGTAAATGGCATAAGAAGCCTATGAACCCAGAAACCTAAACCCTTTTTTCCCAGGTGTAAGGTGAAGGGGCCCTCCTAGCCTTTGGGTTTAGGGTTTAGGGTTTAGGGTTTAGGGTTTAGGGTTTAGGGTTTAGGGTTTAGGGTTTAGGGTTTAGGGATTAGGGTGATCACCGTTGATGTTGGCGGAGGGCCCGTGCTGCTAGCGCAGACGCTCCCAAGAGCCCGGCACGACGCTTTGCACGAAGGCCAGGGTGTAGGGTTTAGGGCTTACAGTTTAAGGTTTAGGGTTTAGGGTTTTCAGTTTAGGGTTTCGGGTATAATGTTGGGGGATGCAACAACTTCATAATGGGCACATGGGCAGTTCTCCAAATCATGTGTCCTGGTGCTGCAAGTTCAAGGTAGTCGGTGCCTACCAACAAGGGACAGCTCTTGATCTCCAGCCCGAAGCCGAAGACTAACCCCTTCCTGGAACCGGCTACTTAAAGAAACCCAAACAGCACCCCCCGGCCCCCCCCCACCCACCCTAAACAACCGAAACCCTAAGCCCTAAATCCTAAACCCCAAACCCTAAACCCCAGACCCTAAGCCCCAAATCCTTAAACTCCGCGGCGAAAGGCCCTGGGGCTCTGCCGTGGCCACCCGGCTGATCATCTACGCAGGGGTTCCCCGCTAGGGGGTTTAGGGGGCAAACCTGTTGGAGGTTCCTGGGGTTTAGGGTCCAGGGTTCAGGGTTTGGCTTTAGTAGGGTAATGATTTTCTGTATTTTGGGGCATATGAGGGGGGGGGTTCCCTTAATGTTAGGAGATGCCCAGTTGTTGCGACTTTTTCAGGGTTTCGCAGGTTTTCGGGTTTGAGGGTTCTAGGAATCTTGGGTAACTTCAGGGTTTTAGGGCTTAGGATTTAGGGTTTAGGGTTTAGGGCTTAGGATTTAGGGTTTAGGGTTTAGGGTTTAGGGTTTAGTGCTGTGGGGCTCTAGGGCCTTAGGGCTTCGGGTCCGGGAGCTTAGGGGATAGGGCTTAAGGTTGCGACTTAGGGTTTAGGGTTTAGGGTTTAGGGTTTAGGGTTTAGGGTTTAGGGTTTAGGGTTTAGGGTTTAGGGTTTAGGGTTGAGTGCGAGAGTTCAGAGGCGTGAATGGAATCGCTCAGTACGTTCATCCCATCACTGCTTTGCTTCGTGTCGGAAGGAAAGAGCACGAGTAGAGAGGCAGGTTTCCTAGTTGATTTTATTAAAACCATGTTAAGTTGTAGTTTGCATCAATGCGACAAGCGCTCAAAAGAGGACAATCCCCATAAACCCCATAATGCAAGAAACCCTAAGCCCTAAGCCCTAAACCCTAACCCCTGAGCCCTAAACCCTAAACCCTAAGCGCTACAAAAACGGCCCTAAGCGTAACCCTGACCCTACAAAGCCGCAGCCCTGGCGGCGGCGCGCCCCGACCGCCCTCCGAAACCTGGCGTGCCCGTTTCTGGACGCCGTCCCGGATGTCCCGGCCGTGCGCCTGTTCTCGGACGTGGCACTGCGGCAGAGTTGATGAAGGGGCCGAATGCCAAGTGGCTGGCTTGTCCAAAGAAGTGGTTCATTCACCCGGATCCGCTGGAGAGGGTGTGCCTTTTGGTGGATGGGGAGCCCTGCTGCTCCATGGCGATGGATGCAGGCGCCAGCGTTCAGAGCTGCTCAGTCTACAACATCAGTATCAACATCATTTATCTTCTGTTTTGTTGCCAGGAGGGGGGGGAGACCTTGCAGCGTGTCAATGGAGTCTCCGAACGCCACATCCCAAGATTTCTCAACGAGCATGAGACCCCAGACATATGGTGCTAGTCCTGGACTTGCCTAGCAACGGCGCGCCTCGGCCATGCGCGACCCTGGGACCCCAACTCTAACCCTAAAACTAAGTGGGTGTCCCTGCTGGTCAAGTAGTAAATTCAAAGGCCAATGACCTGAATTTGGCGAGCTGATAGTGAGCTGATGATCCACCCGAAAACTAAACCCTTAACCTTTAGAACCCTAAACCGCGAAGTCCCCTCAAGCCCTGAATCCGAAGTCCCAAACCCTAAAACCCAACCCCGTGTCGTGGCTGGGGCCTGCCAACCCCTAAACCCTAACATCCTGGTTTAGGGTTTATAGGGTTTAGGGTTTAGACCTAAACCCTAAAACCCTCAAGCCCGAAACCCTAATACCCTCAGCCCTAAAGCCCTAAACCCTAAAACGCCCCAATGCCCACTGAGGTGACTATTTGCTGAAGAACGCGATACAGGGATTATTGTCTTTATGTTTTTGGGCTTCTTAGACAAATAACCCTAAGCCCTAAGCCCTAAGCCCCAAACCCTAAACCCTAAACCCTAAACCCTAAACCCTCAACCCTGAACCCTGAACCCTGAACCCTGAACCCTGAACCCCGAACCCTAAACCCTAAACCCTAAACCCTAAACCCTAAACCCTAAACCCTAAACCCTAAACCCTAAACCCTAAACCCTAAACCCTAAACCCTAAACACCATAGAAATGCTGAGTCCTTAGGCGAAGCCGCGGCCCGGTCCGAAGACCACCCCACCTCTGCCGGTGGCGGGCTCGGGGACGAGCTGCCCCTCCTCGCAGGCTCAACCTCTGTTTAGGGTTTAGGGTTTAGGGTTTAGGGTTTAGGGTTTGGGGTTTAGGCTAACGCCGTCCATTGCGGCCCCGAAGGTTTCGGCAGGTTTCCGGGTTTTCGGCTCTTGGGGGGGGGGGGGGGGGGGGGGGGGGGGGGTAATTCCGTGACTTTGAGGCTCCTGCTCCACCTTGACTGTACCCTTAACCCGAACCCATAGTCTTCACCGAACCTGCCCACAAGCGTTCGTGCCCTTGGCGACAATGCCCAAAACGCTGGTATTTACAGCATTTTTGCTTCTCTATACAACATCATGGAAGAAGACACGCGGTCACAAGCACTAATGCCTTTGGCGAAGATGCCACAACACTGGTATTTGCAGCATGTTTGCCTCTCTGTACACATGTTTGCCTCTGTGTACAACATAAGCGCAAGAACGCAGTGGTTTTGTGCGAAAAGTGTTCGAAAAGCAAGCACTTTTTTGGGTGCCATGCGCGCGTCTCGAAAACATCGCTGTGCGCAGTGTTTTCGCGCTCACAAGCACCGAGCCCATGGTGCCAGTGGTGATTTTGACCATAGTCAAAATGCGTCCCGCGAATGCGACGCGCAACAACCTCGAGTTTTCGGCGTTTTTCTGCGTCCGACAGCAGCAAAACACGCGCAAAACGTGTGGGGCCGCAATGGCCAGCGTTACCGGGTTTAGGGTTTAGGGTTTGGGGTTTAGGTTTTTTGGGTTTAGGGTGGGGTTTAGGGTTTAGGGCTTGGGGTTTAGGGTTTAGGTTTTTTTTGGGTTTCGGGTTTTTAGGGTTTAGGGTTTTGGGTTTTGTGTTTTTGGGGTTTAGGGTTGTGGGTTTAGGGTTTAGGGTTTAGGGTTTGGGTTTTGCGTTTTCGCAGGGGTTTTCGGGTGTTCGGTTGTAGGGCTGTCGGGTTGGGGGATTTCGGGTTTCAGGGCTTCAGGGTTTTAGGGTTTAGGGGTTTGGGGGTCCACTGTTTCGGGTTGTAGGGTTTAGGGCTTTTGTGGATTTAGGGCTGTAGGGTTGGGGATTGGTGGGTTTAGGTGTAGGGTTGATGTCACTTGAGGTTCCTAACTTACTCGTAGCATGGCGCTTCTACCCTAAACCTAAACCCTAAACCCTAAACCCCTAAACCTTAAACCTTAAACCCTAAACCCCTAAACCTTAAACCTTAAACCCTAAACCCCAAAACCCTATACCCCACACTCGACGCTGTTTTGGGTGGCTGCTGGTCTCACTTTCCGACTGTGGGGTTCGCGGGCTTCGGATTGTTTGGGTTTAGGGTTTAGGGTTGTAGGCTTTAGGGTTTTCGGGTTCATAAGCCCTAAACCCTAAACCCTAAACCCTAAACCCTAAACCCTAAATCCTAAACCCTAAACCCTAAACCCTAAACCCTAAACCCTAAACCCTAAACCCTAAACCCTAAACCCTAAACCCTAAACCCTAAACCCTAAAACCCTAAACCCTTTACCCTTCAACCCTCAACCGCACTGCGCCAGGCGCTGCTGCGGCGGCCCCCCCGGCCGGGCACCGCCCCGGTGGCGGCGCCGCTGCCGCCGCTCTTCGTGGCCCCGGAGGCGGCCGTGATGGCGGCGGAGGATGAGATGCAGGAGAGTTTGGGGTTTGGGGTTGGGGGTTTGGGGTTTAGGGTTTAGGGTTTAGGATGGAGAAGTTAAGGGTTTAGGGTTTAGGGTTGAGAAGTTTAGGGTTTAGGGTTGGGGTTGAGAAGTTTTCACAGTCCAAGCCCTAAAGCCTAAACCCCAAGCTTTCCCCCCCCCCCCCCCCAAACGCTAAACCCTCCTAAGCCGTACACCCGAAACCCTTAACGGGGGCCCCCCCCCCCTTTTAAAACTTCGAAAAGTGTTTTTATTATTAGGGGGTATTCTTATCGAAATGTCATAATTCATTAGACTTCAGGGGTTGAGGGTTTAGCGTAACAAGACAGCCAGGCAGGGAAGAGCTGGCAGAATTATCGTATGACTAGTGAGGTAGGCTGAGGAGAGCCAGGCTCACAGGCAGCCAGACAGGCAGCTCACCGACAGCATCGTGCTGCGAAAAGACTGGACCCTAAACCCTAAACCCTAAACCCTAAACCCTAAACCCTTAACCCTAAGCCCTAAACCCTTAAGCCTAGACCCCCAACCCTACTTAAACCACCTCAGGGTTAGAAATTCGTGTTGAGGGGGTTGATTGGGAGGCCTGAACCACCCCCCTAATTCGGAATAGGGTTTAAAAGGCGGGCTCGGTTTCGGCAGGATTTTCCGGAAAGTGTTTTATTATTATTATTATTATTATTATTATTATTATTATTATTATTATTAGGGGTACGTTTTATAAAAGGGGGAAGCGATTAAATGGCAAACCCTCCGAAAACGCCTATGCAGGACCTGCTGCAGGGATTCCTGTCCGAGCAAGATGTCGAGGAGGTGGTAGGCGCTGAGCAGCCCAGGAGAGGGTTCGAGGTTTAGGACGAAGAGTTTGAGGGTTTAGGATGAAGAGGTTTAGGGCTTAGGATGAAGAGTTTGAGGGTTGAGGGTGTAGGTAGAGTTTAGGATCTTGTTGGGGTTTTCGGGTTGAGGCTTTAGGGTCTGTTAGAAAGGGCTTAGAGTATTAGTCTTTAGGGTCTAGGGTTTTTAGGGTTGATGATTGAGTGCTGAAAGCTGAGGGGTGGCTTCAAGCGAAGGGTTATAAGCACCCCGTCTATTCCTTTGTGAGTCTCGGACCCAGTCTTGTACATGTTGGCTTCCGAAATGGGTGCTTCAAGTTCCAAAGCTCTCAGGAATAGTCTGATGAGGCTGTTACTGCCTCAAAGACCCCGGAACCTACCTGGACTCGACTTCTCAAGCATACCACGCATAAGGTTGTTGACTGTGAACGAAGGACCCAGCGTAGAAAGGGTACCATCGTGAGTCTTTCCACGTGAGGGGAACTGTCTTGACAAGAAACCGCACCCTCGGGACCCCAACATCAGATACAAGACTGCCGTGCAGGGCTGATATGAGAAGGACCCTATGCCCAAACCCTCTGTCTCTCTGTCTCTCTGTCTCTCTGCCTCTCTGCCTCTCTGTCTCTCCGTGTCTCTCTCTCTCTCTCTCATTCCTGAGTCCCCCTAAACCCTAAACCCTAAACCCTAAACCCTAAACCCTAAACCCTAAACCCTAAACCCTAAACCCTAAACCCTAAACCGTTTGCTTCGCTGGCTTATCTGCAGGAATGCGCCGCCTGCCATCTCTGGCGATGCGGGGATGTACTCCTCAGAGAGCGAAGCTGAGGATTGAGACCGCTCTCCATGGCGTGGGACTGCAGGGGGTTTGGGGTTTAGGGTTTGGGGTTTAGTGTTTAGTTCTTAGGGTAATCAGCCCCATTTAGGCTCCTTTAGGGCCACAAACTCTGAAACCATAAAACCCTTACACCCCCCAAACGAAAACCGGCCTAAACCCTAAAGCCCAAACCCTAAACCCACAAACCCGTTTCGTGTCTGTGTGGCTCCAAAGTGGGCCTCTGCCAGACATCCTGTGCACCAGAGCAGCTGGAGGATCGAGGGGCTTCGTAAGTAGGTACGAAGGAATGTAGGGGCTAGGTTTAGCGTGTAAGGTTTCTGCTTTATGGTTTAGGGTTTAGGGTTAAAGGTTTGCGGTGCATCATAGACTTATAAGTGACTAAAGGGGAGCTACCCCTACGTGACAGTAAGTTACTAAGTCCCCCGACCCTCCAAGGCTGTAGGAGTCACCAAGCGCTGTAGGCGCGAGTGAAAGAAAGGCGAGAGCATCACGAAGACAGGTAAGGTTTAGCGTCGAGCATTTAGTGTGCGAGCATTGCTACCATAGGGGTTCGCAAGCCTTGACAATCGTCATGAAACCCTAAGCCCTAAACGCTAGGCGCTAAACCCTAAACCCTAAAGCCCTAAACCCTAAACCCTCAACCCTCAACCCTAAACTCTCAACCCCTAAACCCTAAACCCTACTGACGCCCTGCACCTCAGCCCTAGAGCCCTCGAGCCCCATTGAGGTGCCTTCGGGTGGCCGCCGCCGAAGGCGGCACGTGGCCCGGCGAGCTCAGCGCAGCCCTGGGCAAGTGCGCCTGGGGGGTTTCGAAGGTTTGGGGTTTAGGGTTTAGGGGTTTAGGGTGCGGCCCTGAGGGGTTTGGGGAGTAGGGGTTGTTTGGATGTGGGGGGTTTAGGGTTTAGGGTTTAGGGTTTAGGGTTTAGGGTTTAGGGTTTAGGGTTCGACTCCTTGAGCTCGACCGACCTTGGCAGGGCTCCGTGAGTCCCTGTGCACTCAAGCTCGGATGCGTGGCGATCGCGGGGATGAAGGTCGAAACCCTAAACCCTAAACCCTAAACCCTAAACCCTAAACCCTAAACCCTAAACCCTAAACCCTAAACCCTAAACCCTAAACCCTAAACCCTAAACCCTAAACCCTAAACCCTAAACCCTAAACCCTAAACCCTAAACCCCAAACCCTAAACCCCAAACCCTAAACCCCAAACCCTAAACCCTAAACCCTAAACCCGGCAGACCGTCCAACCTGGTTGGCTAGGGGCTCAGGCCTCAGGAACGCCCGTGATCTTCGTCACGCAGGTGTGCGTGGGTCAGGCGTCTCGACGTGGTGAACCCGATATGAGGAAGGAGAGCCCTAAACCCTAAACCCCCAAACCCTAATCCCCAAAAACCCTAAAGCCTAAACCCTAAACCCTCAACCCTGAAGCCCAACAAATCCCTAACCCTACAAACCCTAAGAGCCCCAAAAATCCCCGAGGCTAAAGACAGGAGGCGCGCACAGCGCTTCACCCGGAGCTTAAGCTGCGGTGACATGCCGGGACTTCTCCAGGAGCTGCTTCTAAACGCGGAAGCCTCACACGCAGGGCCTCTTCCTGAGGATTCTTTAGGGTTTGGGAGTTTAGGGCCCTTAAGAAAATACAGGAGTACCTGAGTATCACCATTTTTTTTGTAATATCATTGTTGTTCTTAATAGGGTTCTAAGGGGGAGTTCAGCTTCAAGGATGCAGGGGAGAGGGTTTCAAGGGTAAGGGCTTCCAAGGCTTGGAAGGGATTTGGGGTTCAGGGCTCGAAGAACGTTCGCACAACCCTATAAGCCCAATTCCATGAGAAGCTGTAAACCCTAAACCCTAAACCCTAAACCCCTAACCCCTAACCCCTAACCCCTAACCCCTAACCCCTAAACCCTAAACCCTAAACCCTAAACCCTAAACCCTAAACCCTAAACCCTAAACCCTAAACCCTAAACCCTAAATCCTAAACCTCAGGTTTGGGGTTAGGCTTAAGGTTTTAGCCTCAAGCCCCAGGGCGATCTTAAGTCCTAACATACCCCACGTGCCTCCTACCTCGAAAGCCCCGAAGCCCTGCACCGCCAAAGATTCTACAACCTCCACGCTACAAACCCTAGACGTCCCATGCCTGAAGGCCCCAAGCCCTGACTCCCCAAACCCTAAACCCTAAACCCTAAACCCTAAACCCTAAACCCTAAACCCTAAACCCTAAACCCTAAACCCGAAACCCTAAACCCTAAACCAGCCCTAAACCCGACCCTGTCGCAGGTACTCGACCCAGCTCCCCCCGGCCGACCCTCCCCACGCCTCGCACGCCAACATCTACCACGCCGGGCGGCCCAAGCCAACTTTTCACTTTAGGGGGTGCTGGTCGGTCTTAGTCGTGGGGTTAGGGTGTAGCCTTTACGGCTTGGGGGTCTTAGTCGTGGGGGTTAGGGTGTAGGCTTTACGGTTTAGGGCTTCGCGGCATTAGGCTCAGAACAGTATTTCTGACAGGGCATGCTCCTCCTTCATCAAAACCTTTTTTGTGTGCCTGCTCTTCATCAGTTCCAAAGAAGAACTTTCCCTTGAGAACCTAGATATTGCAAAGTAGTCGAATAGAGATTACATAGGCCAACCTCGCCAGACCTTGTTCTTTATGTTCTTCTGGGCCGTTTTGACTGAGTCTCAGAAGGCATTCGCGCAGAGCTGGCCTTTTTTCCTGAGTTCTCATGTGAAATGAACTAGAAACCGCTACCCTTGCTGAAAGCACGTTCCAGGTTGGTTTTCAACTGCGAAAAGATATGAAGCAGAACTGGAGTTCCAAGTTTCACCCCGAAATGGTCAAAACACAGTGTGGCTTTCTCAAGGGTTCAGGGTTTAGGGTTTAGGGTTTAGGTGCGTTTTTGTGTGGCTTTGAATTCGGTTCTCGATGGGTTCCGAGATGCTACGTGACTCTAGACTAGGTAGGCCCCTGGGACATTTTTTGTTTTCTCCCTTATTGGGTTTAAGAGGATCATGTTCAGGTACATTTTTTTAGAGGGCTAGTAGAGGGAGCCTAGGCCTTCAAGTGTTCTTCGTGTGTGTGTGGGTACTTTGGGGGTTTCTGGCCTCTAGGGCTGGCACCCTAAACCCTAAACCCTAAACCCTAAAACCTAAACCCTAAACCTTGAACCCTAAACCCTAGACCCTAAACCCCAAACCCTAAACCCTAAACCCTAAACCCCAAATCCTAAAGCTTCATGCAAGATGTCCTGCGACGCTCAGCGAGCAGATGCAGCAATGCAGAGTTGAAAGATGGGACTTGCGAATTTGCACACGCGGGGTCTTGGATTTAGGACTTTACTTGGAAGGTCGGGCGAGCTTGTTCTTCGGCAGGCTATTAAGTAGGATAGCCCCGATGAGTGGGTCAATCTGTGTCTCTTTCAGGGTACTTGATGATCTCTGCTTTGTACCTACTAACCCTAAACTGGCCCTTAACCCTCAACCTTAAACCCGAAACCCCCAATAACAAGAAAAGATGTTAGTATGTTGGGGTTTGTAAGCGGTAGCCCTATGTTGGGGAAAGACCAACATAAGTTGATGGTGTGCCCTAAGCCTTAAACCCTCAACTCGAGGGTTTAGGGTTGAGGGTTTAAGGTCGGGGGTTCAATATCACGATTCGGTGCGCGCGTTGGCTTGATCAAAAGGCCTTCAAACTGTAACTTTAGCAACTACCCCTACAAGGAAGACGACCTTGATGCCACGCAGGAGATCATGAAGTGTTTTTGCCGATCGTGCCACAAGACCGCGCAGAAGGTCGTGAGTTGTGGTGGCTGCTGGCAAGACCATGCAAGGCACACCCAGAAAAAACTGCCCGCTCCAGTGCCCACAAGCACCGGCAGGTGAAGCGAGCATCTCCCACAGCACGGACCCGGCCGTCTAGCTACTTGCTGACGCCCCGGATCCTCCAAAGAAACCCTATTCCCAAACTCGAAACCCTAAACCCGAAACCCGAAAGTTTCTGGTTTAGGGTGAGAACCCGACTTCAAGTGCAGCGTGTGACCTCCCAAGGTGATCGTCGGCCGGGTGCTGCAGCGATGCTTCCACCAGGACCAGGGTTCACCCGGACCCTAAACCCTAAGCCCTAAACCCTAAACCCTAACCCCTAAGCCCTAAACCCAAAAACCCTAAACCCCAAACCCTCAACCCTCAACCCTAAACCCCACGTCGCCGATTTCGGGCTTCTAAGCCTTGAAACCTACTAAGCCTTGATCCTTAAGCCTAAAACTCTAAACCTTACACCCCAAACCCCAAACCTTAAACCCCAAACCTTAAACCCCAAACCCTAAACCCTAAACCCTAAACCCTAAACCCTAAACCCTAAACCCTAAACCCTAAACCCTAAACCCCAAACCCTAAACCCTAAACCCAAAAACCCTGTATCAGGAGAAGGGGACCTGGGCGATGTACTGGGATGCGGGGCTCTTTGGTGTGGACCCGGGCTGGTGGCTGGCGGAAACAGGCCGGTCCACTCCTTCGATCATGGGTTCCCCTACTACAGGGTTTAGGGTTTAGGGTTTAGGGTTTAGGGTTTAGGGTTTAGGGTTTAGGGTTTAGGGTTTAGGGCTAATACCCTCCTCTATACTATGCCCCTCCAGGTTCCCCCCATAGTTTACGGCTGTTTAGGGATAATAAGCCGAATGGAGGTTATTTAAGGGGTGAGCCGAGGTGGTTGAGGGGGGGTAGTAAGGAAACCCATGCTTCAAAGACAGCCACGAAGGCCCCCCAAAGCCTCATACCCACGTCCACTAGAGACTCAACAAACTCTTGCGCTACATCTTGTATGGGCTACATCTTTACATTTTTTCTTTATCTTCCTGTCTTGAATCTCAAGATGCATGCTCAGAATGGAGATCGAAGACAACGAGAGCTTTCTGATTGTGAGACTACCGTTTTCAATTTTCGATCTCCCGTCTTGAAGATCAAGGCGCCCAAGACTTCTAGGACGGAAATCAGTCAAGTAGTTCAGAGTTTTTTGAGACTCTTCAATCTTCCATCTTTGGTTGGCTTCTCCAGATGTCGCCCTGGCTGGACGTCTTGATTTTTGCAAGACGCTCAAGAATCTTCAATTCACTTCTTTGCACGCGAAACTCACCCATAAACTCACCCAACTCTTCAGACCCAACAAGCCGATGAACAGAACAGCTTTTCTGGTTAACTCACATCCCTCACTGCCATACATTTGTCGCATTTGCCGTAGCCCAGGATGGCCACAGTTCCTACTATGTGTTGACGTTTTGTTCGGCATTATATATATATATATATGTATGCACGTACGAATGATTGTTAGTGTCTCTGTTCTCAATCATCTGCTTGCCCTGTTATGGTAAAACGTATTTCTATGCATCCGCCACCTTCCATTCTCCTAGGCGCAGCCTAGGCGCAGCGTCTAAAATGTATCCTCTGAGAGTGTACGTCTTTCACTGCATGCCACAAATGTCGCTGCTATTGTGTTTGGTAGATTTTCATGGGCTGGTTCGACTGGTGACGTGGTGTTCCATGCTCCCTGAAAAAGCTGATGATAGTTACAAGTTCATCACCATCCAACCATTAAGATTTTGGTTTGTGGTCTCACTACAGAACCATTCATCGCATAATGTCTGCGACGATATGTTCAAATTCTACGAGCTCTTTCCTGTAAAGGGTGTAATGCCTTTAAGTAGTTTTTTGTTTGGCTAGACTTCGTGTCTCATCTACTTTCTACCCAGCCCCAAACAACTCTAAACTCTAACCCCCCCAATCATTGAAATCATTGCTTGTAAACTCTAGCCCTGATCCCCGTAAACCCTAAACCCTAAACCCTAAACCCTAAACCCTAAACCCTACACCCTCATCCCTAAACCCGAAGCTCTAACTCCTAAACCCTCTTACTCTCGCGGAAGATCCAGGCGCTGCTTTCGGTGATAAAGCCCTCCTCTGGGCCGAGGGCGGAGAGGGCCCGGATTCCCCACCGGCAGGCAGCGGTTTAGGGGTTCAGGGTTCAGGGTTTAGGGTTTAGGGTTTAGGGTTTAAGGATTTCCGGAGGTTGGGTTTAGGATTTGGGGTTTGGGGTTAGGGATTGCTTGCGGTTTGGTGTCTTAGGGCGATAGGTTTGGGGGGCTTTTGGCATTTAGTGGCTTACTGGCATGTTGTGTTTAATTCGGCTTTGAGGCCTGGGCATTTGAGGGATTTATTGCTACGTGGTTTGTTGTGTTTATTCGTAGTTTTAATTGCTTTAGGGTTCTAGGGCTTGGGTGTAGGGTCTTTTGGGATGTAAGTTTAAGGGTTTGGGCGGTTTGGGGTTGAGGGGTGGGATTCGGCTTACTTGCAGGAGGGGCTCAGAATCTGAGCTTCAGGGCGTCGGGGTTTGGGGGACTTAGTAGGGGTAGGGGAGAGTTTAGGGTTGAGGGTCTAGGGGTTGGCAGGAGGTTTACTGGTTTGGGGTTTAGAGGCTTGGGGGTTTAGTGTGGCTTGTTTTGGCTCATTGAGGGTTTTTCGGTTGGGGACTTTGGGGTGCCTAGGACATTCTTGCAATGTCTCGTTCTTGCTTCGTTGTCATTGGGCCTAGTCGTGCAGCTCTCAAGGAGGCTTTCGGCACATTTCAGCTCAGGCTTGTTTGTCTTTCTTGGCTGCCAAGCTAGAGTCGCCTAGCCTACTCACTGAGTATATTGTATTTCCCTGAAATCCAGCGCGAGGCGGGGGGGTCATCCTTCCTCTTTGCAACACGCACACACACACAACACAAACACACAAGCACACAAGCCCTCCTCTCCCCTCTCCATGTTGGTTGTATAAAATTTATACATACGTGTTTTTTTGTACTTGTCTGCTTTTTCCTTTCTCTCTCTCCCTTGCGGTTGACAAAGTATGTTTTCAGCTCAAGCGACGGTTGTTTGTGTTGTCTCCGTGTGCGTGTGCGTGTACTTGGCTACAAGGTCGTGCGATACGTTGGAGCTTGCCGGCAAGCAGATTGAAAAGCAGAAGCCGCATCCCCACGACGCCAGCACTAGGGTTTTCTGCGGCACTGCGGTTCTGCTTCAGAAGTTGCTTCGACTTCCCAGCTTATTATAACTCGTCGGCTCTCCAGTCTTTGCCAAGCTACGCGGTTGAGGCTCAGAACCAGCGAGCTGCGAACAAATCTCCCCCCCCCCCCCCCCGGTGCCCCGTTGCCACCCCAGCGCCTGAGCGTGCGGAAAGCGACGATGATGAGCACAAGGCATCAGAGTAACTGCCGCAGTCCTGGCATGGCACCGCATGACGGGGAAGCGGGGGGCCTCTGGGCTGCCCGGCCCCTTGGCGTGCGCTACGAAGCAGCACTATCAACTCTAGAGCCCCCAAGTGCGCAAATAGACCCAGCGTAGAAGCCCTTAAACCCCTGCAAGTCGTAACGCTACACCCTGGCACCCTCAACCCTAAGCCGCAAGAAACCCTTTAATGCCCTATTTAGATACACACGCACACAGGCACACAGACCCTAAAACCCCCTAAGTCTTGGACCCGAAGCTGCACGAAGTTGAAGCTGCAGGCGGATGGCGTCTGCGCGGCTACCTCGGGACAGAGCGGGGTCCTCAGCCGTTTGGGGCTTTGGGGCTTGGGGAGCCTAGGCCGAAGCACCCTTTTGCACAACTCGTCGCACCTTGAGGCACCCCCCAAAACCCCCTGTATAGCTGTAAATGACCCTACACACGACCCTGAATGTCGCTACAAAGAACATCTAGTGGTCTCCGAAATTGGGGGGGGTACCTTCTTGGGCCCTTTTCGTCGGAAAATCCTACTATTTTGGGGGTCTATGTTCGGGGTCCCCTATCTTCGCAAACCGCCCCCCTCCCCCCCCATGTAAAATTCAAAAAGCACCAGAAAGCCCTGAAGCCCCAGGTACCAGGACGTCCCCTTGGCTGTGGAGGAGCTTCCGGAACCGGACCTCGAAAAAGCCAAGGAGGCGTGACTTAGAGCTTTAGGGTTTTTGTGTGGTTTTAAAGCTTTTAGGGGCTTCAGGGAGTTAGAGGGATTATTTAGGGGGTTAGGGGGGATCAGCGATTTTTGGGTTTTTTCGGGGGTTTGGGGTTTCTAGAATTTTAGGGTGTCAGGGGTTTGGGGGTTTGAGGGTTCTAGGGGTTAAGGTTTTTTTTGGGCCGAGCGTTTAGGTGCAGAACAGGGCCCCCGAAATCATTTAGCCACTTCGCTAACCCGTGATCTTTGAGCAGCAAGGTGATGGGGCATTCAGGGCTTGCCCTAAACCCTTAACCCTCTAAACCCTCTAAATCCTCTAAACCCTCTAAACCCTCTAAACCCTCTAAACCCTCTAAACCCTCTAAACCCTCTAAACCCTCTAAACCCTCTAAACCCTCTAAACCCTCTAAACCCTCTAAACCCTCTAAACCCTCTAAACCCTCTAAACCCTAAACCCTAAACTGCCCGCACCAGGAGCCCCGCAAGCCGAAGCTGACGTCGAAAGAGTCCGGCGCTCAGCAGAGGGTTTAGGGTTTATATAGGGTTAGGGTTTGGGGTTTAGGGTTTAGGAAGTGTTGGGTTTAGGGTTTAAGGTTTTGCAAAGTAAAGCGGGCAAAAAGAGTTTAGGGTTTGGAGTTTAGGGTTGGGGGGGGGTTGCGGGAGTACCCCAAAGGCGCCCGACTTGGAGCAACACTTAGCGAGTCACCCGACCTCCCAAAACGAAGTGGCCTTTGCAGCTTTTGGCTTTTCATAACTTTAGAGTTTGGGTTTGTTGGTTTTTTTTTGGGGGGGAAACCCTGGGGAGCATTTAGGGGGTTTTGGGTTGCTCCATGGTCTGACACCTACAGCCCGAAAGCCTTAGCCCTAAAACCTTAGCCCCCCCCCCCCCCCCCCTAACCCTCCCTAACCCTCCCCCCTAGCTAGCATGGTTTGGGGCGTTTAGGGTCTAACTGTGGGGCCAAAGCCCAGAACCCGAAACCCTTAACCCTGAGCCCTAAACCGGGGAAAGAAGGTTTAGGGGTCCAGGGCTTTGGGCATTTTTTAGGGTCTAGGGGCTCAGGGCGGTTAGGGTTCCAGGGGTCTAGGAGTTTAGGATTCTTAGGCTATCGGGTTTATGGGGTCTAGGGGTTTAGGGGTTCTACTTTAGGGTCTAGGGGTTTCGGGGTTTATGCCAAAGTCCCGGACCTTTTTCTCGGAACCCTCAAGCTTCGGGGTTTAAGGGTTTTGGGGTTTAGGGTTTAGGGTTTAGGGTTTAGGGTTTAGGGTACTTTTCTCAGACCCCCTGAAGCTCTCAAGTCCGATGCGCCCCGAGGGCTTCGGCAGTGCTCGGGACGATGATGAACCCGTGCTTCCAAGGACCGGGGGAGATTCTAAGGGGGTTAGAGTTTGTTTGGGGTTTAGAGTTTGTTTCGGGTTTAGGGTTTAGGGTTTAGGGTTTAGGGTTTAGGGTTTAGGGTTTAGGGTTTAGGGTTTAGGGGTTGAAGGGGGTTGTTAAGGTTGCTTAAGGGGGTTGTTAAGGTTGTGTTGGGGTTCGGGGCTTAGAGGTTGGGGGGGGGGGGGGGGGGGATTTGGGCTTAGAGTTTAGTGGGGCGGCTGTGCGTCAGAGCAGCCAGCAAGAAGTACCCGACTTGGCTGTCGCACGCAGCAGTTCCTGCAATCATGGGCCTGCAGTTTCAAGACAGTCAGGTTGGCTGTCGTCAAGGGAGGCATATCCTGGTTCTTAGAAGAAGCCGAGTAAGTCGCCTTGGAACATCTATTGGGTGCCGAAGAGCTGTCTAGTCCCCCAAAAACTTGGGCACGGAGGGGTTGGTGTTTTTCTGTTGCGGGTTTTTTACTCTGGGTCCCTGAGTGTTGAAATCTGGGGCAGAGCATTCGCATGAAACCCAGGCCCTAAACCCTAAGTCCGGAGCCTGGGTGAGCCCTAAGCCCTAAACCCTAAGCCCGAACTCTGCGCCAGGAATGCTGCGACTGTGCGAGCACGGTGCCTTGGGCTGGACTTAGGTTTGGATTGTTCAGGGATTTAAAGCAGACATCCTGTCAAATAGACCCTGCAGGGTTGGAGTTTTGGTGTTTGGTGGGCTTGTCGCCGAAACCTTCAAGGGGGGCGGGCGAAGGCCGCGGGGGAGGGTGGGGTGGAGGTGGGGAAGGGTGGGTGGGATGATAGGCGGGCCGGTGGGTGGAACCAAGTGTGTTAAATGGAGAATTTCCCTTGAAGCCCTGTACCACCACAAGCCCAAGTCCCTCAATACTGATCCCAGTGCCCTTAGAAGCCCTTAAACCCTAAAGCCTTTAAAGCCTTAACAACCCACACCCCCCCCAACCCTACAATTGCAAAAGCCCTAAGCCCCAAACCCTAAACCCTAAACCCCAAACCCTAAACCCTAAACTCCAAACCCTAAACCCTAAACCCTAAACCCTAAACCCTAAACCCTAAACCCTAAACCCTAAACCCTAAACCCTAAACCCTAAAGCCTAAACCCTAAACCCTAAACCCTAAACCCTAAACCCTAAACCCCTGAAGGTCTCGACTTCCTCCACCACTCCATACAGCAGAGCATCGAGCCTCCGAGAGACTTCGAGAAGGAGGCCGAGAGGAGCCAAAAGGATTTTGGTTTAGGGTTTAGGGTTTAGGGTTTGGGGTTTAGGGTTTAGGGTTTAGGGTTTGGGGTTTTTTGGGGTTTTGGTTTTAGGGTTAGGGTTTGGGTTTGGGGTTTGGGGTTAGCGGTTTGGGGTTTTTTTGGGTTTTGGGTTATGGTTTTGGGGTTTTTTGGGGTTTATGGTTTGGGGTTTTGGGGGTTTAGGTTTTTGGGGTTTAGGGTTTCGGGTGTGGGTTTGGTTAGGTTTTTGGTGTGTTTGGGGGGTTTTGTGTTTTTGGTGGTTTGGGGGTTTAGGGTTTAGGGTTTGGGTTGTGTTTAGAGGTTTTAGGTTTTGGGGTTTGGGGTTTGGGGTTTAAAGGGGTTTTGGGGTTTGGGGTTTTAGGGTATTGGTGTTTAAGGGTGTAGGGTTTTAGGGTTTGGGGTTTAGGGTTTTGGGGTTTGGGGGTTGGGGTATTAGGGTTTTGGGGTTTGGGGTTTTAGGGTTTGGGGTTTGGGTTTGGGGTTTAGTTAGGTTTGGGTTGGGGTTTTAGGGTTTTATGGTTTGGGGTTTGGGGTTTTAGGGTTTGGGTTTTTTGGGGTTTGGGGTTTTTGGGGTTTGGGGTTTGCGGTTTAGGGTTTGGGGCTTGGGGTTTGGGTTTAGGGTTTGGGGGCCAGAGGAGTTTCGCGGGTCCTTTTGGGGCTCGGAGGCTTGTAGGGTTTAGGGTTTTAAGGTTTGGGTATGGGGTTTAAACGTTTAGGGGTTGGGACGGTTTAGGGCTTGTGCGGGGTTTAGGGCTTAAGGTTTTAGGGTTTGGGGTTTAGGTTTTAGCTGGCTGTGTCGGGGTTTGGCGGGGGGGGGGGGAGGCATTTGAGGGTTTTAGGGTTTAAGGTTTTGGGGTTTGGGACTTTGCAACTCCCCCTCCCCCCCGCTCCCAAACCCCCGGCAACAAACACGCTGAGCTCTGTAACTCCCACCCTCCCCGCCATGAAGATATCACTACCAACTACAGACAATCACCCGTTCGTGCTTAGAAGCCCGAAGCCCTCTAAGCCCTCTAAAACCCTTAACACCCTAAACCCTAAAACCTAAACCATAAAACCTAAACCCTAAGCCCCAAACCCTAAACCCTCTGCTGACGGTGTCATCAGTGTCTGACAGCCCTCAAATCAATAGGGACGGCCCAGGCGGACCAGGTGGGAATGTCGAAGAGAACCTGAACCCTAAACCTGAACCCCAACCTTACACACCCCTAAACTAAAACCTTAAGCCCTAAACCTCCCACCCTAAGCCCTAAACCCCAAAACCTTAAACCCTAAACCCTAACCCTTCCACCCTAAGCCCTAAACCCTAGACCCTAAACCTTAAACCCTAAACCCTAAACCCCTAAACCCTCAAAACCCTCAAAACCCTCAAAACCCTCAAAACCCTCAAAACCCTCAAAACCCTCAAAACCCTCAAAACCCTCAAAACCCTCAAAACCCTCAAAACCCTCAAAACCCTCAAAACCCTCTAAACCCTCTAAACCCTCAAAACCCTCAAAACCCTCAAAACCCTCAAAACCCTCAAAACCCTCAAAACCCTCAAAACCCTCAAAACCCTCAAAACCCTCAAAACCCTCAACACCCTCAAATCCCCAAAGCCGGAATGGGCGCCGAGCGCAGGCCGCCTCGCTGCGCGCGGCTCTGGCGCAGGCGCAGGAGGAGCTGGCGATGCTCAGGCGCGGAAGCTTTGGGGGAGGGGGGGGGGGGTTTTAGGGTTTAGGGTTTAGGGTTAGGCTGTTGGGGTTTAGGGTTTAGGGTTTGGGTTTTTGGGGTTTGGGGTTTTGGGGCTTAGGGTTAGGGGGGGTCCGGGTTAAAAGTTTGCTCAGGCGCGGAAGCTTGGGGGGTGGGAAGGGGTTTAGGGTTCGGGATTTAGGGTTTTAGGGTTTTAGGGTTTTAGGGTTTTAGGGTTTCAGGGTTTTTGGGTTTCAGGGTTTCAGGGTTTCAGGGTTTAGGGTCTAGGGTCTTGGGTTTAGGGCCAGGGTTTGGGGTTTTAGGGCTTGGGGTTTCAGGGTTTTCGGGATTCAGAGATTTTTCGGGTTCTTGATTTTTTGGGTTCAGGGTTTTAGGGTTTGGGCGTTCAGGTTTTTGGTTTTTAGGGTTTAAAGATTTAGGGTTTCAGGGTTTCAGGGTTTCAGGGTTTATTGGGGCCTAGGGTTTAGGGTTTAGTGTTGAAACGGGTTTTCGGCTAAACGGTGCGTCTATGATTTACAAGTTCATCGTTGTTAAAGGGATGTTCATCCTTCATTAGGGTGTGGAAGCGGTTGAAGTTTGAGGGGTTGAAGGCTTTTCAGGGAAGGGATTTAGGAGGGCTTTCTGATAGGTTTTTGAGTGGTTGCTAGGGTTTGTCATGGCTTCAGGGGTCATGGGTCGACAAGGAGGCCTTTACGGGTACAGGGTTTGGGGATTTAGCGGAGGTTCAGCGTTTCGGGATTTAGCGGCATGACCCCGAACCACGCGGCTTCAGCTGAAGCATGTTGGAATACGGGTCATTGAAACCACACCCTACCCACACCCTAAGCCCTAAACCCTACACCGTACACCCTAAACTTTAAACCCTAAACCAAAAGCCCTTTGGCACCAGGGCGCCTCTGGGGCGCAACGCCCAGGTCGCCGCGCGCCTGATCGCAGGCACCGGTTGGGCCTCTAGGGTTGTAGGGTTTAGGGTTTAGGGTTTAGGGTTTAGGGATTTTGGGATTGGGGTTTGGGGTTTTAGGGTTTTTCGGGTTTTAACCAGAAACCATCTAGGGTCCTAGGCCCTTGGCTCTAGGCTCTCGGGTTTCGGGTTTAAGGTTCAGGGTTCAGGGTGCTCGAAACCCCAAACCCTAAACCCCAATCCCAAAGCCCTAAACCCTACACCCTACACCTCAACCCTCAACCCTCAACCCTCAACCCTCAACCCTCAACCCTCAACCCTCAACCCTCAACCCTCAACCCTCAACCCTCAACCCTCAACCCTCAACCCTCAACACTCAACCCTCAACCCTCAACCCTCAACCCTCAACCCTCAACCCTCAACCCTCAACCCTCAACCCTCAACCCCCAACCCTCAACCCTCAACCTAAACCCTAAACCCTAAACCCTAAACCCTAAACCCTAAACCCTCAACCCTAAACCCTCAGCCCTCAGCCCTCAACCCTCCACCCTCCACCCTCCACCCTCAACCCCCAACCCCCAACCCTCAACCTAAACCCTAAACCCTAAACCCTAAACCCTAAACCCTAAACCCTCAACCCTAAACCCTCAGCCCTCAGCCCTCAACCCTCAACCCTCAACCCTCAACCCTCAACCCTCAATCCTCAACCCTCAACCCTCAACCCTCAACCCTCACCCCTCAACCTAAACCCTAAACCCTCAACCCTCAACCTAAACCCTCAACCCTCAACCCTCAACCCTCAACCCTCAACCCTCAACCCTCAACCCTCAACCCTCAACCCTCAACCCTCAACCCTCAACCCTCAACCCTAAACCCTAAACCCTAAACCCCAATCCCAAAATCCCCAAAGCTCCGCGCGCCCCCCCACCCCCCCCGCACGGAGAGGCAACAACCGCGCCGCCTTGCTTGTGAGCGCCTTCTTGCCGCGCCCTGGCCTGCTCAGGGGTGTTTAGGGTTTAGGGTTTAGGGTTTAGGGTTTAGGGTTTAGGGCTTAGGGTTTAGGGTTTACCTTAAGGTTTGGGTTGAGGTTGAGGCGCTTGAGGTCTAAACCCGAAGCCCTAAACCCTAAAGCCTACACCCTAAACCCTCAAGGGGCTTCGGAGTTCTGAAGACTGGAGCCCCTGAACTTACAGCCCGAAGCCCTGAAACCCCGAAACCTTGAACCCTGGTCCCCACCCCCCCAATTCCCTGAAGCCATATAGGTTTGAGGGGATTAGGGCTTAGGAGGTTTAGGAGGTTTAGGAGGTTTAGGAGGTTTAGGAGGTTTAGGAGGTTTAGGAGGTTTAGGAGGTTTAGGAGGTTTAGGAGGTTTAGGAGGTTCAGGAGGTTCAGGAGGTTCAGGAGGTTTAGGAGGTTTAGGAGGTTTAGAGGTTTAGGAGGCTTCGGAGGTTTAGGAGGTTTAGGAGGTTTAGGCGGTTTAGGGTTTAAGGTTTAGTGCAAGCCCTGAAACTCGACATTTTGGGATTCCCAACTTCTCTCAGTTTCCCTCCAGCCCTGAACCCCTTCACCCCGAAACCCTCATCCCTAAACCCCTAAATGCCGCGAACTCCTAAACTAAACACCCTAACCCCCTAAACCTCCCAAACTCCCTTTGAATTCCCAAACCCCAGAAGCCCAAAAACCAAACAAAGCCTAAACCCCTCAACCCCCCAAAATCCCAACCCTACACCCTAAACCCTAAACCCTAAACCCTACACCATAAACCTTAAACCCTAAACCCTACCACCCCCCCTTTCCCTCCAAACTCCCACTAAAGAAAGGTGGGCGCGCCTCTGCCGAGATCTGCGCCAAAGATCGGCGGAAGAGGCCAGGAGAGGGTTCTGGGGCATGCAAGGGCCTTCGAGGGTTTAGGGTTTTTAGGGTTTGGGGTTTATAGGGTTTAGGGTTCAGGGCTTTAAACCCTAGGGTTTGGGGTTTAGGGTTCGGGACTTAGGGTTTAGGGCTTTAAACCCTAGGCTTTAGGGGTTGAGGGGTTTATGGGTTTAGGTGTTTAGACGTTCAGGGTTGCAAGGTTTGAAGGAGGCTTGTGGGGGCCTTAGAAGCTTTTAGGGTTCCAGAGGTTTTTTTCCTAGCGCCTCTGAATCTTCTGAGGGGTTGCAACAAAGTTTCGCAGGGTTTCGAGGTCCTCTCAGTCCTCGTTTTTTTAGGGATTTGTGAAGGGCGGGTTTAGGTTCTTTGTTAGAGGTTTGGGGGGGCGGTAGGGAGTCTAAAGGTGCAAAAAAGCCCTAAACCCTCCCTACAGCCTGATCCCTATAAACCTTAAACCCTGATCCCCCAGCCCTAAGCCTGAAACCCTGGGCCCCGAGAGACTAGACCTCCAGAACCCGTGAACCCTGGAACCCTGGAACCCCAGAATCCCAGAACCCCAGAAGCTAAACCCTAAAGGCGAAACCCCAGAACCCCCTAAACCCTAAACCCTAACCCTAAACCCCAGAACCCCCTAAACCCTAAACCCTAAACCCTAAACCCTAAACCCTCAACCCTGAGGCTTCGAAATCGAAGTCCAAGGCCCACATTATGAAGGCCTCTTGAACGTCTGTGGGCGTGTCTGGTGTTAGGGTTTAGTGTTTAGGGTTTAGGGTTTAGGGTTTAGGGTTTAGGGTTTAGGGTTTAGGGTTTAGGGTTTAGGGTTTCGGAGAGCTTTTGGGGTTCGGGGTTTAGGGTTTAGCCTTTTTGGGGTACCTATATAGTACGGCACCCTTTTGAAGGGATCTGGCCTTACAGGGTTGGTCCAAACTCCGGGAACCTAGGGAGGCCCAGAAGCCTGGCAAGTTCTGTGGGACTTCTAGACGGGGTTTGGGCTTAGGGTTTGGGGTTTGAGGTTTGGGGCTTAGGGTTTGGGGTTTGAGGTTTGGGGTTTGAGGTTTGGGTTTGGGGTTTGGGGTTTGAGGTTTGGGGCTTAGGGCTTAGGGCTTAGGGTTTTTGGGTTTAGAGTTTGGGTGGTTGGTTGAGGGTGAAGGGTCGAGGGTTGAGGGTTGAGGGTGGGTTGAGAAATGTTCAGTGGTTGGGGGTTGAGATTTGTAGGGTTCGGTTCAAGGTTAGGATTCAGGACGCAGAAAGTTAGGCTCTGTCGGCCCTAAACCCTAAACCCTAAACTCCAAACCTCAAACCCTGCGTCAAAAGCTAAGACGCCAACCCTGAATCTGAACCTTATGGCCGAATCTGCAGTGGCCTTTCCGGACACGTCCATCGAGCAGGTGAGGGGGCTTCAGGGTGTTTCGGTGTTAGGGTGTTAGGCTTCAGGGTGCTAGGGCCCTAAACCCTAAACCCTAAACCCTAAACCCTAAACCCTAAACCCTAAACCCTAAACCCTAAACCCTAAACCCTGAACCCTGAACCCTGAACCCTAAACCCTAAACCCTAAACCCCAAACCCTAAACCCTAAACCCTAAACCCTAAACCCAAAACCTTAAACCCTAAACCCTAAACCCTAAACCCTAAACCCTTAACCCTTAAACCCTAAACCCTAAACCCTAAACCCAACCGTAAACCTATATTTTAAACCCTAAGCCCTAAACCCTAGACCCCAAACCCCAAACCCTAAAACGTAAACCCTACATTTCGCACGCCTCGAGGCGGCGATGAGCTTCGCGGAGGGCGACAAGAAGGTTCTCCTACCCACAGCAGGGTTCCCAGGAAGGGATTTTAGGGGTCTACAGGGTGTGTAGTTTATGGTTTAGGGTCTAGGGTTTATTGTTTTGGGATGAGGTTTAGGATGTAGTGTTTAGGATTTAGGGTTCAGGGACTATGGGTTGTTTTGGGGGCAGTCAGGGTTGGGGGGTTGGACTGCTACGCTGGATTTGGGGGTGCAAGCAAGGGTTCTGCATTTCTGCCCAAGGGCCCTTCATTTTCTTGGCTTTGGGTTCTGCAGGGTTGAGGAAGCCTGCGGCTCCAACAACAGGGTTT
Organism: Symbiodinium natans; assembly: GCA_905221605.1. Taxonomy (NCBI): domain Eukaryota; class Dinophyceae; order Suessiales; family Symbiodiniaceae; genus Symbiodinium; species Symbiodinium natans. The sequence continues at coordinate 491,494 of CAJNDS010000902.1, forward strand.
AGGGTTCCGGGTTTAGGGCAGGACCCTCAGCACACCAGCCTCTACTATAGGTTTCGGGGCGCGAGCCCTACTTTGGGGGTTTGGGGTTTTGGGTTTAAGGGTTCAACATCGCTACTCAGTGGATATAGCCATAATGTAAACGCTACGCGACCCGCCTCGGAAAGGGGGCCGAGGTTGGGGGCTGGGGAGGCGGGGCCAAAACCGTCTTCTCCCACACACTAAAAGAGGACCCATGGCCAGGGCAAGAAGAGGTGAGGAAAGCCAAAACCCTCAACTTTGACCTATGCCCACAAGGCCACGCCCGGACAAACAAAGGGTTCTAGTCTAAGTTCTAGCTATGTTTTGCGCTAGCCCTAAACTCCAAACATCCATTGTCAGTCACGTAACTCACGAAGTGCGGGGTGGGGGCGAGGGTGGGGGGTTGGGGGGCGAGGGGGTTTGGGGGCGGGGGGGTGGGCGGGTGGGGGCGGGTGGGGGAGGGGGTGGCCAGTGCCGGTTCCCGGCAAAAATAGGGGGCAACCGAGACACCGTCGGCCCGAGGCCTCGGCGGATTGAGACGGCTGCGCTACTTTGCGTGGCTTCATTTAGGTTGCCAACAGTATAATTGGGGTTAGATATCCAGGTACAACGAGTCCCAGCTCTTTACCTCTCAAGCCTAAATTTTCATGAGGCCCTCAACCCCCCCTAAAGCCAAGAATGCTCAGCCCCAGGTCTTCCTCGCCTGGTCTCGGCTCCTTGTCGAGGCGCGACGCGCACGCGGCCTGGCACGTGGGAATTTGTTTGGGCTTTAGGATGCGGGGTTTAGGGTCTAGGGTTTAGGGTTTGGGGTTTGAGGTTTAGAAGATAATGATGCTGCCTAAGCCCCAAGCCCTCATTCCCTAAACCCTAAACTCGAAGCCCGGCCTTGTATGGGCGCACTCCCAGACATGTCTCAGCTTGGGTGACATAGCCCCTATCCCTAAACCGTAAACCCCAAACCCTAAAGCCTAAACCGTAAACCTTAACCCTAAACCCCCAAACCCTAAACCCTAAACCCCAAACCCTAAACCCTAAGCCCCAAACCATAAACCTAAACACCGAACGCCCCAAACGACTTGACGCCGGTTCAAGGTTTAGGGATTTGGGTTCAGGGCTTAACGCTAAACCCTGAACCCTGAACCCTGAACCCTGAACCCTGAACCCTGAACCCTAAACCCTAAACCCTAAACCCTAAACCCTAAACCCTAAACCCGCACCCCTAAACCCTAAACCCTAAACCCTAAACCCTAAACCCTAAACCCTAAACCCGCACCCCTAGACCCTAAACCCTAAACCCTAGACTTTAAAACCGTAGGCTTTAGGTAGAGCTGGCGGCCAACAACCTGGCCGACCCAGGTGTCCTTTCGCAGGCGGCTGCGGCACGCGAGGCTGTCCTCCCACGAGAATGCTATCAGCCCTAAACCCTAAACCCTAAACCCTAAACCCTAAACCCTAAACCCTAAACCCTAAACCCTAAACCCTAAACCCTAAACCCTAAACCCTAAACCCCAAGCCCTAAACCCTAAACCCGAAGCCCTAAGCCCTTAAGAGCTTAACTGTCTAGGGGCTTTTGGAGTAACCGGGCTTAAGGGGTTGTAGGTTTGAAGGTTCAGGGTTTAGGCCGCGAGTAGGTATGGGACATAGGATTCCCAAGTATTGGGGCCCTTAGAGCTTGGAGGCTTCATGCAGTAGAGATGCCGGAAGCGCTGTCTAACGAGGAGCTTCAAAAGTTAAATCCTTAACCTGAAGCCCTATAGGCACTAAACCCTAAACCCTAAACCCTAAACCCTAAACCCTAAACCCTAAACCCTAAACCCTAAACCCTAAACCCTAAACCCTAAACCCTAGATTCGGGTCCCTGAGCCCCTCGAAAACCTGAACAGGCGGCCAAAGCAGCTGCCATGCGCGCCGGCCGCGCCATGCGCCATGGCCACGTGCATGTGGGCTCTTCTGGGACGCTTAAACCCCTCCAAACCCCGACCTCCCCCAAACCCCCACCTCACTCTCCCTCGCCCAACCCTGAAACCCAAAACTCTTACAATCAGAGTGCCTCGCTGCCCTACCTACATCTGAGCTTCACTGCACTGTCCCAACACCTGAACCTTAAACCACTGCAGCACCCACATCCACTCCCCTCTTAGTCATGGCATGCTGTATTTCCACCCACGCCAACCCCTACATAAAACCGCGGTTCCGTTGGGTCTAAACCCTAAACCCCAAACCCTGGTTTTTTGGGTATCAAGCCGAAGGGGGGAGGGGAGACCTTCAACCTAAAACCCTACACCCTAAACCCTAAACCCTAAACCTACCTGTAGAACACCAGCATTGAGGTTGGACAACAACGAAGCCGGCCTCAAGTCGGCCCTCCTCAACGGCTGGGTCAACGCAGCTCGGGACGGTTTAGGGTTAGGCCTGGCAGTGCATTTAGATGTAGGCGTAGGGCGTAGGCGTAGGATATGGTTATTAGGGCTTGGGGCTTGCATGTTCAGGTGTAGGGGTTCGGCTTCGAGCCGAAAGCCCATGCCAGGAGAGCGTTTCCATGCCTATGCCTGACCCACATGTTAGGGTGACATTAAGGACCCCCCCCCCTCCTCCCAGATTTTGTTTTGGTTTCCGGGAACTTGAGGATGGAAAAAAAAAAGAGGGGGTGACAATAATGAATTCCTAATTCCTGGGTCTGGGGTCTGGGGCTGGGGGTCTGGGACCAGAAGTTTGAAGTCTCAACCTTTAAGGGGTTCTTCTCTTAGGCCTTAGAGGCAGGCTTTTTTTTTTAAACTTGAGGCTTCCTGGGTTTCCGCCCCCCCGCCCTTCCCCCCCCTGTCGCCGATATTATTATTGCCACCCCTTTATTATTGTCCTTTTGGAGGCCCGTAAGGGATACCCTTTCCGGATTTGTTTTCGAGCCCCGGCGGATAAGGATTTAAGTAAGGAAACTTGCTTTCAGAACTCTGCCGGTTTCAAGACACCTGCTTCTCTGAAGAAACAGGCCGGACGCTGTTTCTCGCAGCTCTGGAGCCGCAGCAATCTCAAAACACACCTGCTTCTCTGAAGAAACCGGCCTGCATGAGCATTTTTTCGCAGCTTTGTAGCTGCAACAACCTCAAAAGACACCTGCTTCCCTGAAGAAACAGGCCGGAAGGAGCGATCTCAAACAAGATCTGCTTCTCTGCTTGCTGAGCTCTGGAGCTCTATCAAGCCAGCTCAGCTGAATGGGAACTCTTTAGCAGTTTTCAGTAAAATATTAGGTTCCTGGCCTCCTGGCCAGCCGAATTTTACAATTGTCACCCCTTTATTATTCTCATCCGACCCCCTATATGGCTTTGTTTACAGACATCAGCCCGAAAACCTCCGGCAATGGAAAGTGGTCTTGGGCCGGGGACCTCTGGCCTTCCGAATTCTAAAACTGTCACCCCATTTATAAAAGTGACGCTCACACTAAACCCTTCGGCCCTAAGCCCGAAACCCTAAGCCCTAACCCTAAATCCCTATGTAAGCCGAAAAGCTCCCCAACCCTAAGCCCTGAACCTCATGTCAGGTGCCTCTAGGTGGCTTTTGGAGTCCAGCCCTAAGCCCTTGCACCCTTCGACCCCAAACCCTAAACCCCAAATCCTTAAACCCCAAGCCCTAAACCCTCAAAACCCTAAACCCTTGACCCCAAAGCCACAAAACCCTGAAGCCACAAAACCCCTAAACCCTAAACCCTGAATCCTAAACCCTAAACCCTAAACCCTAAACCCTAAACCCTAGACCCTAAACCCTAAAACCCTAAAACCCTAAACCCTAAACCCTAAACCCTAAACCCTAAACCCCAAACCCCAAACCCTAAACCCTAAACCCTAGACCCTAAACCCTAAACCCTAAACCCTAAACCCTAAGCCCTAAACCCTAAACCCTAAAATCCCGAAGACCCCAAGTCCGCGGGCCGAGCTGAGGTCCATCAGATGGCCCTGGCAGAGCGACGCTGCGACGCATCACTCGCTTTGGGGCTTCGGGGCATAAGGGCATAAGGGCCATAAGGGCCATAAGGGCATAAGGGCATAAGGGCAGAAGGGCAGAAGGGCAGAAGGGCATAAGGGCATAAGGGCACAACGGCATAAGGGCGCAACGGCATAAGGGCACAACGGCATAAGGGCATAAGGACATAAGGGTTGACATCCTTACCCCCCCACCCACCCCAAAAGGTGCATTAAAGGGCATCCCAGCTCGAATCATCCTTATACCATGGTCCAACTTCCTGGAGTTTACTGTAAGGGTTTGGGGTTTGGCGTTTCCTGGGTTTAAGCCTCGATCAGCATGAAACATTGGTTCAGCAGCAGATTGCCAACCCGATTATGAGGCTTGTCAGGTCAAATGAGCTCGCGCAGCAGTGTGACAACGTGCGGGTCACAGAGGAGAAACGCACTGGCCTGAATAATCCAAAGTGCAGCTTCGTCGCGCTCGATGTGTACGAATCAACGTACGGGCCAGCAGACCCGGCGAAGATAAAGATGCAGAAGATAAATGGACAAAATGTTCATGGAGTCGATGTCGTGAAGCGGAAGCATGTTGGCGTCTATGATTATATTAATTAAACAGTCAAGTCTCGCCCGTGAGAGTTCGAATCAGTTTTAGGATTAGGGGTTTAAGGGTTTAAGGGTTTAAGGGCGGGCTGTGGCCTGGCCTGGCCAACCCTCTACCCCAAACCCACCACCTTACACGCGAAACGACAGCCTACACCGTACACCGTCAACCCTACACCATATCTACAACCTAAAACGTGGAAACTCAGCCCTTCACCTGATGTGACATCCTACAGGCTAAGCCCTCAACCCGAAACCCACAACCTTAAACCCTAAACCCTAAACCCTAAACCCTAAACCCTAAACCCTAAACCCTAAACCCTAAACCCTAAACTCTAAACTCTAAACCCTAAACCCTCAACCCTAAAGCCTACGCCCTGCGTGAAGTCCTAGGACACGCGCTGCACAGCGCCAAGCAAGCTTCGAAGGCTCGGCCTAGCTGGGGGGGGGGGGGGAGTGTTTAGGGTTTTGGGTTTTGGAGGTTTTGGAGGTTTAGGGTTTAGGGTTTTGGGGGTTTAGGGTTTACAGGGTTTCGGGTTTAGGGTTTAGGGTTTAGGTTCGGCTTAGGCACTTCTGGTTCAGGGTGTAGGCTTCGTACGTGGGTGGAGATGCTGGGCAGTGCAGCTGTCGCCATCGCTGGTCCGAACCCTAAACCCTGTGCCCCCCAGAGTTCTCCCCTTGAGGGTTGGGGATTCACGGTTCCGGGTTAGGAGTTGGGGCTTTTGCGGCTTTTGGGGCTTTGGGCCTTGCCAGGATGCCAAAGCCCAGAGGGTTTAGGGTTCAGGGTTCAGGGTTCAGGGTTTGTCGGATGTTTCGTGCTCGTCAGCGCCCGGGTGTGTTTCCTCCTAACCTGCCCAATCTCTCGCCTTGGTCGTCCATAAGATTTTTACATTCTGGAAAGAACCTTATACATGGCAGTTCTTTACTTTAGCATGCATAGAAACCAATTCCAGATGCATGACACTTCTTCATTCCGCAAACAAGCGCACCAACATCCCAGCCGTTAAGATGCAATGAAAGTAGGGCTTGCGTTTCCTTACGAGGTTCCCCCGTTAAACCAACACATGGCACCCTTTTATTCCAAGGATACTCTTGGGTCTAGAGTTTCCACATGCAAGTAAGCCCTAAACCCTAAGCCCTAAGCCCTAAGCCCTAAGCCCTAAACCCTAAACCCTAAACCCTAAGCCCTAAACCCTACTGCTTAAAACTTCATGTCCGCGTGCGTTTCATGGCAAGGCTGGTGTCTTGAAAGGGTGAGTTCTTGGGTTCGAGCATTGATGTTCATTTCATCGCAGGGCTTGAGGATCCCTAAGCCGCAAGGGTTTAGGCGTTTGGGTTTAGGGTTTAGGGTTTAGGGTTTAGGGTTTAGGGTTTAGGGTTTAGGGTTTAGGGTTTAGGGTAACCCAGGGTTGAGGGTTTGGGGTTTAAGGTTTAGCCTTCAGCCCCCCCACGCTGAAGTTCAGGAGGCCTCGATGAAGGCTGCGATGGGTCTTCTGGGCCAGCAGGCGGGGGGGTCAGAGACGGGGGAGTCGTGGGCCGCCTTTTCTCGCACTCCCTGAAGCATAAACCCTACACCCGAAACCCTAAACCCTAAACCCTAAACCCTAAACCCTAAACCCTAAACCCTAAACCCTAAACCCTAAACCCTACGCCCCAAAAACCCTATCATGGAGGACTCGGCGCTTCTGGCTGGCATCTTCTCCAGCTGGCAGCGCAGCTGCAGGCCGCGCGGGCATAGGGGCCCGACTGCCCGATGAAGACTTAGGGTTTAGGGCCTTAGAAGCTGGCTCAACCCTAAGGCCTGGACCCTAAACCCTACACACTAAACCCTAAACCCTAAACCCTAAACCCTAAACCCTAAACCCTAAACCCTAACCCTACCCCTAAACCCTAAACCCTAAACCCTAAACCCTAAACCCTAAACCCTAAACCCTAAACCCTAAACCCTAAACCCTAAACCCTAAACCCTAAACCCTAAACCCTAAACCCTAAACCCGAAACCCGAAACCCTAAACCCTAAACCCTAAACCCTGAACCCTAAATCCTGAACCCTGAACCCTGAACCCTGAACCCTAAACCACCAGTGAGCCCTGCTTCCCTGAGCTCCTCATTCTGAGCCCAGTTTACAGTTTATGGTTCAGGTTTCTTTTAAGGCCCGGAGCCCCTCTAAACCCTAGGGTTGAATGAGGGTTTAGGGTTTAGGGTTTAGGGTTTAGGGTTTAGGGTTTAGGGTTAGGGTTCAGGTTTTAGGGTTTAGGGTTTAGGGTTTTAGGCCTCGGCACGAAGCCCTCCCCGAGGCTCTCAACTGCAGCGGCCCTGAAGCAGCAGAAGGAGGCGGAGGCTGCTCCGCGGGAGCTTGGGCTTCGGGGTATTCGCGTTTCGAGTGTAGGGCTTGGGGTTGAAGGTCTCTAGAGTTTGGGGTTTAGGGCTTTTGGGTTTGGGATTTTGGGTTTGGGATTTAGGGTTTGGGGTTTTGGGTTTGGGATTTAAGGTCCAGGGTTTGGGGTTTTGGGTTTGGGATTTAGGGTTTGGGGTATAAAGGGTTTAGAATGTTGGGTTTACGGTTTGGGGCTGAGGGAACCCAACCCTGCACCAAGGGATGTTCCCCCCCTTATACTAACAGTCCTTAATAGGGGTTATAGTGCCCCCGATTATAATCCCGATTCTAATCCCTATCATAATCCGTCTCCAAGCCCTAAACCACGCCCCAAAACCTGAACCCTCGCCCTTAAACCCCAAACCCTAAACAATGAAACCTAAACCCTAAACCCTAAACCCTAAACCCTAAACCCTAAACCCCAAACCCCAAACCCCAAACCCCAAACCCCAAACCCTAAACCCTAAACCCTAAACCCTAAACCCTAAACCCTAAACCCTAAACCCTAAACCCTAAACCCTAAGCTTCCCCACCATCTGCCAGAGTGGCCTGAAAAGGTGGCGTCGCGCGAGCGTTTGCGTGGGGAGCTGAGATCGGGGGTTTAGGGTGGGTTTAGGGTTTAGGCTTTAGGGTTTAGGGTTTAGGGTTTCGGGTGTAGGGTTAGGGTTTAGGTTTAGGGCTTAGGGTTTAGGGTTTAGGGTTTAGGGTTTAGGGGTGTCTAGGAGATTTTTGCTAGGGCTTCGGGCGTTTGGGAGTCAAGGGTCTACGGGTGTGGGGTTCTTAGGCCTTGTGTTTTTAGGGAGTCCGGGTTTTAAGGGGATCTGAGCGGATCTGGGTTTCCAGAGCAGCGACCTTTGTTGCTATGACTCCTTCAAGCCCTGAAACTCCAAGCCTGCCAAGCCTAAACTCTGCACGCCCTCCTAAACCCTAAATCCCAAACCCCAAACCCTATACCCTAGACCCCAAACCCTAAACACCCCCAACCCTAAAGCCTAACCCCAAACACCCTAAGCACCCCCAACACCCCAAAACCCCGCAACCCGAAACCCCAAACCCGAAACCCTAAACACCCTAAACCCTAGACCCCAAACACGAAACACCCTAAGACCCTAAACCCGATTCTCTAAACCCTCTAAACACCCTAAACCCTGGTGAGGTATCATGTGCAAGCAGGCGGCCATGCGACTTGGCAGGGTCCGCAGGTAGCGCGCAGCTGGCTTGTGTCGCCTAAGGCTTGTGGGTTTAGGGTGTGCCCTTGGGTTTTATAGGGTAGAAGAAAGGGGGCTATCAGAGGTCCCCAATTGGGGGGGAGGGCCATGTTAAGGGACCATGTAGCTACCCTTAGATGACCAAACCCTAAACCCTAAACCCTAAGCCCTAAGCCCTAAACCCTAAACCCTAAACCCTAAACCCTAAGCCCTAAACCCTAAATCTTTGCTGGCTCGCTTTGGGCTTTGGCGTCTTGGCCATCAACTCTGGAGAAGTCAAGCCTGCCTGCCCGCCCCCAGCTCGAAAGACCCCTAAACCCTAAACCCTAAACCCTAAACCCTAAACCCTAAACCCTAAACCCTAAACCCTAAACCCTAGACCCTAGACCCTAGACCCTAGACCCTAGTAAACCCTCCAACCCTAAACCCTCCAACCCTGAACCCTCAACCCTAAACCCGAAACCCTCAATGCCACCACAAGAAGCCGACTGAAGTAGCCCTAAACCCTAAACCCTAAACCCCAAACCCTAAACCCTAAACCCTCAACCCTCAACCCTAAATCCTCCAAAGCACCAAACTCCCGGAGCCTCAAGACTTCCCAGGCCCGAAATCGAGGCTGTAAGCCCGAATGCCATTTACCGACCATGGCCTGGTTTTTAGGGTTTAGGGTTTAGGGTTTAGGGCCTAGGGTTTAGGGTTTAGGGTTTAGGGTTTAGGGCTTAGGGTTGAGGGTTTAGGGTTTAGGGTTTAGGGCTCAGGGTTTAGGGGTTCTATCCTGCGACTTTGTAAGTAGGGTGTGCGAGTCGCAGGTAAAACCTTGCCAGCCCGAGAGATGCCCTTTTGCAGTTTGCTTTCGGTCCTAGGTTCCCCCTTATCAAGTAACCAACCCCCCCAGAACGATTTAGGGTTTAGGGTTTAGGGTTTAGGGTTTAGGGCTCAGGGCTCAGGGTTCAGGGTTTAGGGTTTAGGGTTTGGGGGCAATTTGGGGTTATTGTGATATGGTTGCTGTGGGCTACTAAGAAGCCCACGAGCCTGGAAAGAACACCTTCTAACGTTTGCTCACCAAAGCAAGAATGCACGCTAAGCCTTAAGACCCTGATTCTAAGCCCTGAATCTGAACCCTAGCCCTAAAGCCTAAAAACTAAACCCTAAACCCTAAACCCTAAACCCCAAACCCTAAACCCTAAAACCCCTAAACCCTAAACCCCAAACCCTAAACCCTAAACCCTAAAACCTAAACCCCCCTGAATCGAACCGAACCTCTCCAAGCCCAGGGGTCTGATCGGAGCCTGGGCTGCCTTGTGCGGTTGAGGGTTTAGGGTTTAGGGGTTTAGGGTTTAGGGTTTAGGGTTTTTGAGGTTTAGGGTTTGGCGTTTAAGGTTAAGGGTTTAGGGCGTTTAGGGTTTAGGGATGCGGGGCTTGGGATGTAGAAGTTGAAGTTCAGGTGCTTCTTAAGGTGTCGTGGTTGGGGCGCTGATGCGGACGCCTCAGGTCCTAAGGGGCGAATCCCCTGAAACCCAGGGTTTAGGGTTCAGGGTTTAGAATTTAGGGCTTGGGTTTAGGGTTTAGGGTTCAGGGTTCAGGGTTTAGGGCCGTCGCTGCAAGCACCCGATGAAGCAAGGCAAGAGCGACTCCTCCCTGGTGGCGGTGGCTTGGTCCTCATGGATGCAGGCCACCAGTCTAGGGTTTAGGGTTTGGGGTTTGGGGTTTAGGGTTTGGGGTTTAGGGTTTAGGGCCGCGGGGCTGCGGACACGAAAGTCCGAAGTCTTGTCTCACCAGCCTAAGCCCCTAAACCCCTCAAATCCCCAAACCCGAAACATATCTTGATATCAGCATAGTCTCTAGATATGGTTTTAAACTTGTAGAGAATGGCCGAAGGGGTTGGGTAGAAGCACAGCACTAAACCTTAAGTTTCTAACTGCATGTCCCCACAGTAAAATTTGCAACGCCCAGCAAAACCCTCAAGACGTCATTCAGAGCCAAAACCTCAAGCCCAAATTTCCCCAAGCTCAACTGAAGACCCGTAAGCCCTTAAACCCTAGACCCTATACCCAAATCCGTCAAACTACCTGAAAGTGTCGAGCTCCCGCTTCAGAGCTTTGATTGCTTGGCTCGGCGTCTGCCCTTGGGCTCGGGTGGTTCCGGGTTGAGGGCTCGTGGGTTTAGGATGATTAGGATGTTTAAGATGTTTGGGATGCTTAGGGGCCCCTAAACCCTAAACCCTAAACCCTAAACCCTAAACCCTGAACCCTAAACCCTAAACCCTAAACCCTAAACCCTAAACCCTAAACCCTAAACCCTAAACCCTAAACCCTAAACCCTAAACCGTAAACCCTAAACCCTAAACCCTAAACGCTAAACCCTAAACCCTAAACCCTCAACCCTGAACCCTAGACTGCCCTAAACCCTAAACCCTAAACCCCAAAAGGGTTTAGGGCTCAGGGGTGGAGATTTCAATGGCCCCACGTCCATTGTGGGTTGCCAGGCGCTGCGGCAGACCTCGGCCGAAGCAATGGGCTCCGCAGTAGCCCGGCTGAAATTTAACCCAAAATCCGAAACCCTAAACCCTAAACCCTAAACCCTACACCTTTAAGCCCTTCAGCCCCAAGCCCTAAGCCCAAAATCCCCGACCGGAGTGCGCTCATGGAGCCACGCCGAATACTGCAAGTTGGCGCAGACGCACCGCCTCGCACACCCATGACCGCACCCGCACCCTAAGCACTAAACCCTAGGCCTTAAGCCCTAGGCCCGAAGCCCTAGGCCCGAAGCCCTAGGCCCGAAGCATTGAACCCAAAGCCCTATAAGCCCTAAGCCCTAGGAACCCTAAACCCTAAACCCTAAACCCTAAACCCTAAACCCTAAACACTAAACCCTAAACCCTAAACCCCAAACCCCAAACCCCAAACCCCAAACCCCAAACCCCAAACAAGGTCAATGCACTCGTCGAAGCACAGGGCGACGTGGGCCGAGCCTTAGCCTGAAATTGGGACAGGGCTTTGGGGTTTAGGGTTTAGGGTTTTGGGCTTTGGGGTTGAGGGTTCAGGGTCTTGATCCCAAAGCCCTAAAGTGTACACCCTAAACCCTCAGCCTAAACCCTGCACCCTGAACCCTGAACCCTGAGCCCTGAACCCTGAACCCTAAACCCTGAACCCTGAACCCTGAACCCTCACCAGGGATCCGGGCGCAGCTGGCCATGCGCGAGCGCGAGCTCGACGAGACGAAGGTTCGCCACCCTCGACTTCAGGGTAAGGGCCCTAAAACCCTAAACCCTAAACCCCAATCCCCAAACCCTAAACTTTCCTAAGCCCTAAACCCCAAACCCCAAATCCTAAGCCCTAAACCCTAAATGCCCAAACCCGCAGGAAAGCAGGTTACCCGAAACCCTTAACATCGCTACACCCTGGTTTAGGGGGTATGAGGGTTTCCTGCTAAACCCATGTCCAGACACGTTGTTTTGGGCAGTGCATACGATACATGAACCCCCCCCCAAGGTCTGCCCTTTCTAGATCTTGGCGTTGGCTTAGAGCTTCGGGGTGTGAGATTGACGGCCCAGGGCCCAGAGTTCCGGGTGTAGGGGTTAGGATTTCGGGCTTTGGGTTAAGGGTTCAGGGTGCATGTAAGGGTAGTTAGTTTCAGGGGCCCTCAATATGGTCCCTAACCTCCTTTCAAGGGTTCTGATGTATGGCCCCTTAGTTTGTATAGGGTATATGAGGGTTCTTTTTTGGGGGTCCCCCTTTAAGGGGTCCATACTAAGGGACCATGAAACCTAATAGTACATGTCGGAGCAACAGCTAATCGACTAGTTAGGGTTTAGGGTTTAGGGTTTAGGGTTAGGGTTCCGGTTCGAGAGGGTTCTAGGGTGGCTTGGGTACAGGCAAGCACCTAATGCCAAAGCATCCCAAGCCTAAGCCTCCGGCCGCCCTTCCAGGGAATTTAGGTTTAGTTTGGGTTTAGGGTTTGGGGCTTAGGGTTTATAGAAATTGTATAGGGTTTGTGTCCGGAGTTTTGGGCAGGTTTTGGGCGGGTTTTGGGCGAAAGTTTTGGGCGAAAGTTTTGAGCGAAAGTTTTGAGCGAGTTTTCTTTTTTGCTTTCCGAAGTTTGCTTTTTTGCTTTTGGACTGGGGCTGGGGCTGGAGCTGGGGCTGAGGCTGGGCTAGGCTAGGGATGGGACCGGGGCTGGGGGCTGGGGGCTGGGGTGTGGGGGCTGGGGGGGGGGGGGGGGGCTCTGGGGCTGGGCGGGGGGCCCAGGCGGCTGTTGGCGGCGAGGGCTCGCGCGCGGGATATTCAGAATGAGACAACCACTTTGGATGAATTTGCTTAAGCTCTGCTTGTCAGCTGTTTAGACAAATAACTTGGAACCCAGAGGTTTAAGTGAATTGAAGGCGCTTTGCATTCATTTAGACAGACAAATAGCGTGGGATATTCACGATGATACCACATACAATTTCTATTTACCCTGGTCTTGAGGGTTTAGGGTTTAGGGTTTAGGGTTTTGGGTTTTGGGTTTTGGGTCTAGGGTTCAGGGTTCAGCGTTCAGGGTTGAGGCACCACGATGCTCTGGTTTGCTTCCTTTGAGCCACTCCACAGCAAGAACCCGAAAAGCCTGGACTCTAAACCCCCAAGCAGCTAAACCTTAGTCTGCCCTAACATACCCCTAAGCCCTCAATCCTAAACCCCAAGCCCTAAACCGTAAACCCTAAACCCTAAGCCCCAAGCCCCAAGCCCCAAGCCCCAAGCCCCAAGCCCCAAACCCCAAACCCCAAACCTAAACCCTAAACCCTAAGGCCTAAGGCCTAAGCCCTAAGCCCTAAGCCCTAAGCCCTAAGCCCTAAGCCCTAAGCCCTAAGCCCTAAGCCCTAAGCCCTAAGCCCCCAACCCTCAACCCTCAACCCTCAACCCTCAACCCTCAACCCTCAACCCTCAACCCTCAACCCTCAACCCTAAACCCTAAACCCTAACCCCTAACCCTAAACCCTACCCGCAACCCATACCTTAAACCCTAAAGCCTAAGCCCTAAAGCCAACCTCACAAGCCCTTGCAGCTGAAACAGGAGGCGGTAGAGCACCTGCGCCGCGATGAGAGGACGGAACCTAGGGGCTCAGGGTTTAGGGTTTAGGGTTTAGCGTTTCGGGTTTAGGGTTTAGGGTTTCGGGTTTAGGGTTAGGGGTTCGAGTGCGGGTTGTCTTGGGAGACTTAGGCTTAGCGGTCTGGGTGTTTAGGGCCTGGGGTGTAGGTGTACGGCTTAGGGCGTAGGGGCTCAGGCACTATATAGGGTTGGAGGGTTAGGGGCGTGATTTTTTTTGCTATTGGTTTTTTTGAGGGTGCTAGGGCTTGTAGGTTCAGTACTCTCAGCCCTGAACTCTAAACCCCTACATTTCTATAACCCCTAAATCCTAAATCCTAAACCCTAAACCCTAAACCCCAAACCCTAAACCCTAAACCCTAAACCCCAGACCCTCGACCCTAAAGCCGACACCCTCAGCCGATCCTCGCAGGAAGCATTCCCACATGGCCGCGGAGCTCCAGAAGGCCGCTCGGGGTCAGGGTTTTTAGGGTGTAGGGTTTAGGGTTCAGGGTTTAGGGTTTAGGGTTTCGGGTTCAGGGTTTAGAGTTTAGGGTTTTAGGGTAGGATTTAGTGTTTAGGGCTCAATAACCCTGAACCCGACACCCGAAACCCTTAACCTGCAGGTTCTGAGTAGGGAGTGAGGGAGTTCTATAGGTACCTTACATCCCCCATTCTACCCATAGCCCTAAATCCTAAACCCCGAACCTCTAAGCCATAAGCCCTAAGCCCTAAACCCCTAACCTCCCAGCCCGAAACCCTAAGCCCTGAACTCCTAGCCTCTAATCCCTAAACCCCGACCTCTAAGCCCAAAAGCCCTTAGCCTTACTTATACAATAGTTGAGAACTTTAACACCCCTAAACCCTAAACCCTAAACCCTAAACCCTAAACCCTAAACCCTAAACCCTAAACCCTAAACCCTAAACCCTAAACCCTAAACCCTAAACCCTAAACCCTAAACCCTAAAAGATGAAGCTTAACCTTCTTTCCCCTTGGCGATTATGAGAAGTAAGTAAGCAGGCCCGAGCCGAGATCGCGGAGCTCACGGTGTCGAGGGAGACGCTTGGCGCTTGCTCGGTTTAGGGTTTGGAGTTTGGGGTTTGGGGTTTAGGGTTTAGGGTTTAGGGTTTGGGGTTTAGGGTTTAGGGGTTGGGGTTTGGGGTTCAGGGTTTGGGGTTTAGGGTTTAGGGTTTAAGATTTAGGTTTAGGGTTTAGGGTTTAGGGTTTACGGCTTGTCTTCAAAGCATCCTCGTACGGGGCACCCACTGCCAAGATCCTCCCAAGTGTCTGGGAACGCTGCTCTGAGACCTAAACCCTAAACCCTAAACCCTAAACCCTAAACCCTAAACCCTAAACCCTAAACCCTGAACCCTGAACCCTGAACCCTAAACCCTAAACCCTAAACCCTAAAGCCTAGACCCTAAACCCTAAACCCTGAACCCGTCTCGAAAATCAAAATACTCCGTCGTTTCGGGTTTTGGAGCTTGAGGGGGCTGAGTTGAGTTGAGGGCTTGTTTGGTCGACAGCAACCTCAACCCTACAAATGCTAAACCCTAAACGCGAGGAAGGCACACGTCCTGCTCAGCGACGTGGCCAGCGGGAAGCTGAACTCCTACAGCCATAACCGCCTTCGAGCCTCTTCTTTCATAAGGTTTAGGGTTTAGGGTTTAGGGTTTAGAGTTTAGGGGTTAGGGGTCTGACTCTGGGGCTGAAGTTTCCGAAGGCTCATCCAGAAACGTGGGGGGAGGCCCTCGCTCTTCGCGCGACGCGCAAAATCCTGAACCCCAAGCCCACGAAGCCGAAGCCTTGAACCTTAAACCCGAAGCCCATCAACCATCCTAAAACCTTTTGCATAAGGCAAGGGTTTAGGGTTTAGGGTTTAGGGTTTAGGGTTTAAGGTTTAGGGTTTAGGGTTTAGGGTTTAGGGTGCACTCTTAGGCTTAC
>CAJNDS010000902.1:506761-589261 GCA_905221605.1 Symbiodinium natans
CTTTTGTCCGGCTGTGCTTGCACCTTCCTTGCTGCGCCCCCGCTGCCTCCTTCCACCTCGCACCTCCCGCCGAGGGCCCCGCTCTCAGGCCATGGCCTACGGGCTGGACGTGAGTTGCCGCTTTGTGCCCACATCCTCCCTTTATTGCCCATTAACAGGCGTGGTCGGCTCACTGGTCCGGGGCGAGGCCGTCTGTGTTCAGGCAAGCAGCAAACCAGCGACATTTATGCCGACCTGCTGCTTGCCCTTTTTCAGAGCTGCGTGGAGCCAAATGCTGGCATGGGCGATTGCTTCTTTCTCGCCCTTGAGGCCAGCACGAAGTCTTCGCCTGAAGACGTCCGAGACATGGTGTGTACATGGCTACGCACGAGTGGCCTGAGGCATCCTTCTTCTCGAAACGCTTCGTCGCTGCTGGCAGGCGGTGTAGTTGACGAGTGGGATGTCGATGCCGTGGTCCAGTCTCTGCCCCATGCCTTCCCTCATGGACTCTGCGTGCTGCATGCCCCAGACAGGTGCTGTGTGTACTATGAACCTCACAAGCTACCACGCCTGCTTCCTTGGACTTCTGACCAATTGTTCGATATCCTGCAATGGTGCACTGCGGCTTTGCTATACACGGAAGAAGCAGGCCCTGACTCTGGCCCTGGTCACTTCGAAAAAGTATGCCTTGACTGGCTGCCCATGCGTGGTCGTCCTTGCAGCGTATCTATCGCCGGCAGTAGTGTCACTGGGGTCGTCCGACTGCGTGGCGGCATGGACTCGCGTGACCGTCCTACGCAGCTGCAGCAACTTGCGGCCATGGGCATTCCAGTAGCGCTGGCTCGGACAGCCTTGCAACGTTTCCCAGACAATTTGGACGCTGCAGCCGACTGGGCGACGTCCTCGGCAGCGCGACATGTTCGACTTCGAACAGCGTGGCCTAGGGAGGCTCCCGCGTCCTCATCTCCAGGTCTGCCGCCCAGAAGTCTCGAGCGCGATGCGTTCGTGGTTGACGAGGACGCAGTCGATACGGTCCCTCATCATAGCCTTGCCTTGCCTGCAACCAGGTCTGCGAGCTTGAGTTCCGAGTTGGACTCTGGTCCTGAGGATCGTGCAGGTTTGCCCGACGCCGGAGCTATCCCACTGGCCCAAATTCCCCCTCCCATGTCTCAGCCAGACTTCACCAATGATGCCAGCGCGGAAGTGTACCACTACTTCAAGATGGTGGCCGCTGCGCCCCTTGAGGTCTCTTGCAGTATGGAGTTCTGGTCGCGCATTCCCTTGTACTCACAGTACATCTGTGCACGATCCTTGAAGGATGTTGTCTCGGAGACACTGGAATCTGTGGAAGCTTCGCGTTGTCTAGACCTGAGTGTAGAAGCTGCAGGTGAGTTGGATCGCCATCTAGGTTTGACTTCTCTTCTGCCTCTTGCTGTCATGGCCGCGTACCTGCATCATGGAGCTGGAATGCCAGACGTGTTTGTGTACGATCTCTTTATGGCCTGTTTGGCTTCGTGCCAAAATCGGCAGGTGTCCATTGCTCTCTATGCGGACAAGAGCCACCGGTTCAAAACCAAGGCAAGATGGTGGGCCTGCCCCACAGGTGACCCGAACGCAGGCAAAAGCCCCACCTGCAGCTTGGTCTTGGAGTGCTTCGAAAGGTGCGTCCAGAACCATCGTGACGTCTTCTACGACGACGATCATTGGACTGGGGTTGGCAACAATGGCCGCATCCAGGAAAGGTTGAGGAAACTGAGCGGGGTGCTATTGCTAATTGGTCCAGAGGCGAAGCCGATCCTCGACCCCAAGTTCCCATCAGCCGGAACTACAGATGTGGGCAAATTCCTTGATGTGACAAGATGGCTGGAGTCAGCTAACGGGGGTAAGTTTGAATGGGGAACTGGCGCCGAGGAGAAGCAGGTGCGAAGCCGCGCGCAGAAGGTAGAGCATGCAAACTCGTCAAGGCCCGTTCCTGCAGCGGGAAGCATGGCGCCGCCAGACCCCGTAGAGCCCACAAGTTTACGGGCGCAGTTCGACGAGCTCCTACAATCGTTCGGTGAGCTGCCTGCAAGTACAGTGGACCAGGTCCGAGCCTTCAGGGAGCAGCTGCCCTCGCAGCCTCCTGGTACGCAGCTCCAGCCACTCGTGTTCAATACCACAAATGTGAATTTGTGCTTGTACCAGCAGTATAACTTGCTGAAAAAGTGGTGGGCTCCAACGGAGGCCAACCATGAGTGTGGCTTCAGTGCCCGTATCATCATGACCCCCACTCAGCGTGCAATCGTAGACAAGAGCACGGACTTGCTGGATTCGCGGCCTGCAGAAGCACTGATGCAGCACTGTTGGTTCCGGGCTGCTCAGAGGTGGGGCCCACAAGTGCAACGCCGAGACTGGCTGTGGACAACATCAACCGAAGCCCAGAGAGCGGTTCGCGAGCTGTACTACGGCTTGCACGAGATTTCCCAGCGTGAAGGTTGGAGGTCTGCTACCAAGTCCTCTCTCGGCAAGATGGAGTACCATGTTCCTGCCAATGCACTCCTTGTGGCTCTTTGCGAAAACGTTTTTTCGGATAGCGAGGGCCAGTCTGTCTCTGATCATGCATTGAAGTGCGGCATGTACCATTTCGCTCGACGTGTTGTGCTGAGCTGCGTCGTTGTTGACACAGAAGCCAGTCAATGCCGGGGTTCCCGGGATGTCGGTGGGTCAAAGGGTTCAGAACAAAAGTCGGATGCAGTGCGCATCTTGCTTGCATGCACCAAAGACCCCATTACCATGACCGACATCAGCCAGAAGGTAGCCTCGTTGCGTGGCCAAGAACAATACCAGGCCAGGCTGTCGGCTTTGACGCGATTGCAAACATTGGGCTGCGGGCAGCTTCGGGAAACCCGACGACGCCCGGGGCAAAGTTGCATGGATGTAGCTTTTTACAGAAATCCGCTGAGTCCACAAATTGCTACCTTGTTGAGCGTTTTGGGCGTCCCCAGCACTGCGTGGCCAAGCTCAAGCCACGCGCCAGCGCTGCCGAGCTTGCCACCCATGAGCGGAGCTGGCAGAGGCATGAAGCGACCTGCCGCAAAAGCTGTCGCCGGCAGACCGGCGCCCAAAGCAAAGGCGAGTGCCAAAAGACCAGCGGGCCAGCTGTCGCGGACGACGGGTGCTACGACAAAGTGGTACCGTAACATGACAGACAGCCACGTCAAGGAGCTCACTTGCTCCCGTGCCCGCTGCCCCACCGCAGGAAACATCACAGCTGTTCTGCAGGCTGCTGTGGAGGGTCATCAAGGCACCCCGGACACCCCACTCCCTGCCAAAATTGCAGCTTACCCTATGTTTCGTGAAGGGAGCTTTAAGCTGCGATGCCAAGACTGTAAGCCCAAGACATGTGCCTGGACGGGCTTTGCTGTCTACATAGAAGCTAGCCGGGAAGTCGAGGTGTGGGTTTCAGCATCTTCAGAGCACGGAGAGCCCAGAGAAGCGCAAAGCAAGCGTGGCCGCAAGCGCAAGCACGAGGTGCGCTTCAGCGAGTTCCTTGGTGGTTGGAAACATGGCGGAGCAGCGTGGTCAGGCAAGAACTTGCAGCAGCAAGTCAAACAGTTCTTCTTGACCAAGCCTCCGCGGGAGGCCATGCGGGTCCAAACCCGATTGTGTAGACTCAAGAACAAGATGTATCTTCGCTGTACTTTCCAATGCAATAGCCATGAGACGACCAGTGGCGTGCAGTGTCCATGGCAGGGCGAAGCAGAGTACGACATTGAGGGCCGCAAAATTAGGATCACGGGGGATCACCCTGAGAAGCATGCGGCCAATGTACGCAAAACGGCAAGCGGCATCAGCACAGCTCAATTGCGGCTTCTGCAGTCGCAGCCGGGAGGTTTATGTGGCGGTGATGCCTATGACATCTTGTGCAACCCAAGGGCGGCAGGTCCTGGAAGCCCGCTGCCTAGTCCGCCCAAGAAATCATTTCTGGTGGGTTGGGCCAAGCGCCGCAACGCAAAGCTGAAGACGAAGAAGAAGCCACGAGCTGAGCTGTGGGAGGAGAAAGATTTCCACGCTTTCGTAGCCCGTCTCAAGGCTGCGACTGACAGGCCCGACTTTGATAACCGGACTTTTGACGGTCTCTTGCCCGTGGACTTTGTTATCGATGGGGTGAACACCTGCATTCCCTTGCTGTGCCCAACGCTCATCAAAGAGACGTTTGCTAGGCTGAGCAACCCAGAGTACGTAAAACTCTGCCTTGACGGCACGTATCGACTCCTGTTCGGGAACTATGCGGTGCTTACCGTGGGCGTGCTTTCCAAACATTGGTCTCAATGGAGCAAGGAAAGTCCCCACAAACCGTGTGCGTCGACGTTCAATGAGGTCGGGTTTGCCATAGCCCACAAGGAGAGCGAACAGTCGTACTCCAGTGTTGTGTCTGCCATTTACAAAGTCGCCGAGGAAGTTGGTGCGCCAGCCACTCTTGATGCCGTTCGTCAATGGCATGCAGATATGCACCTCGGCATTCGGAAAGCACGGGAGAGAATGGCCGCCGGAGCTGTCGCTGTCGACGACTGGGCGCACGTGGTTGGTACGACCGCTCCCCATGGCATGGGCGGCATCCGAAAGCTGCTTGCTGAGCGCCTACAAGGTGTCGACGTCGCGGAAAAAAGTCGTCGCTTGAAGTTCATCATGTCCTGGGTCTATGCTAGCCGAACATTGCCCGCGCGGTTGTTCCATGTGGTGTGGCAGTCATTATTGAAGGTCATGCACAATGAGTGGGGGTGCCATGAGGCAGCAGCGGCGACAGCCGACCACTATCTATGTGAGGAGGGGGATGAACGTGGGCGTTTCTTCACAGCGCGCTGGCGGGCGTGCTATGATCGGCTGCAACCTGGCAGCGCATGCGGCAGCGCGCCGCAGGAAAGCTGGCACAAGCACGTTCTGAAGCGTGTCACGGATGGCCACAGCATCCGTACGCCGGATGCACTGGCAGAGGATCTGCAGACGATCGTACGCTCCAGACTGCAATTCTTGCGGACGGAGAACCCGGTCTTGCATGACTGGCCCGGCTCGGACGCAAGTGTAGACCTGACGTGTCTGTCCGACGATGCAGCTCTAGGGGTGAAGGGGCGCACGTGTGCACAGACGCTGCTAGCGCAGTCTCCTTGGCAAACTTGGCTAGACTCAGAAGGAACTTCGTGGTTCTTCTTTCCGCGATCTTTGCTGAAGAAAGACGACGCAGCCAGCACTCCCAAAGTGCCCAAGTATGTCCACCGTGCTGTCGAGCCTTTGCCCCCGGACACTGTTCGTCTTATGGCTGAAGCTTTCAGCGCCAGAGATGAGGCTCATTTGCGGTCAGCTCTTCAGTCGCTAGGCGTCACAAAAACAGAACGTGGAGCGGCTGAGATCTGCGATTGGCCTCGCGCAAAAGAAATCTTCGGGCGCTGGACACTGGTTGCAGTCGGGCCCCATGCCGAACGGTACTGGAAGAGCGTGCCAGGTGAGAGGGCCACGAACGCAGGCAACATCCACAGCAGGGGTCTGTGTTCGTGTCACGAAGCTGCTCTCCACGGGCCCTGCGAGCATTTGTATGCAGCATTACTGCACTTGCAGCAACCGCAGCTCAGCAGCAAGGTCTGCATGGCACCGCGCAAGAAAGCAGGCCGACCGCCAGGCGCCGCCCTTCTGCGTAGTGACAAGCCACAGGGTCGCACGCTCCCCGGCCCTTGCGTTGTGGCGCCTGCTGCGACAGCTTCGCCTAGCCACAGCGCCATACCGGAGGACGTGCTGAGCGTCCTGTCTGTTGTCTGCCCCGAGGCCGTGCTGCCGGTCCGGGCAGGACGCCTGCAGGCCCTTGGCATCCTGAGCCTAGAGGACCTGAAGCTGCTGAGCGAGCGCCACCTGCGCCAAGATGCCGGGTTTTCCTTGCCCGAGGCTCTCAAATTGCTACAGCTGCTCCATCCGAATCAGCCTTCGTCGACAACGGCAAAAGCCAAAACGTCTGCAGTCGGTGCCCTGCGTCCTGTGGCGGCGAAGGCCGCTGCAAAAAGGTCCGTCCCAACCACTCCATCCCTGACCTCGCAGGTCATGACCAACGTCATGGCCGGCACAGACCCAGCTGCCTGGTCACTGACCCACCGCCAAGCCCCCGCAGCTCAAGAGGTTGTGCGTCAGGCACCAGTCCGGACAGCAGAGGACCAGGCCTTACTCGCATCCCTGTCGCACGACATTCTCTGGGAGATGGCCTGGGACAGCCGGGGAGCTGCATCTTCCTTCCGCGAGACCGAAGGGTCCGGGAAACTTCCCCACACTGCGGTCATTAGCAAACCATTTTGGTGTGAAAGCAGTCACCTGTCCGCAGCCATGTGGGTTCCCTTGTCAAACGCGAAAGAGTCGAAAGAGCGTGGAGAAAGAATGACTGAGGATGCCCGAGTGACGACCATCGCAGCCCTGTTGGATCTGGCTCGTCAACACTCGCCCCTTGGGCAGCAAGTCGGCCGTCGCCTTGAGGGCGGCGAAGTGAGATGTTTGTAAATGTACGTTACATGTCACGTCCAGGAAGCAAGCTACCGCAAGCCCATGTTCCTGCCAGCCCTGCACGGTCTGACCTGACCGAGCACGTTGGTCGATTTGGCTTTGTTAGAGAATCTGAGAATCCCAGGTAGCTACGGACTTGGCGCAGCTTGTTTGAGTCTTGACTGACAAACCAGATTACTCCAAAGAGCATAGCTGTCCAGATAAGTTGCGCTCGCAGCTTCGGAAGACGTAGCCCCAAACACGAAACGCAACTTGTCATCTAGGGTGTTGGACGCCTGCAATTGCCGGAAGCGCTGGCGCTAGGGGATGTTCGAACTAAACTACTTTAGGACTTGGGTTTAGGGTAGGTACAGGGTTTAGGGGTTGCGGTTTAGGGCGAGGTTGAAAGGGCTTCTGGGGTTCGGGGTCGCGGTTTAGGGCGAGATTGAAAGGGCTTCTGGGGTTCTGAGGGCACCAGAGTAAGTCGGCCGTCGCCTTCAGGGCGGCGAAGTGAGATGTTTGTAACTGTACGTTACATGTCACGTCCAGGAAGCAAGCTACCGCAAGCCCATGTTCCTGCCAGCCCTGCACGGTCTGACCTGACCCAGCATGTTGGTCGATTTGGCTTTGTTAGAGAATCTGAGAATCCCAGGTAGCTACGGACTTGGCGCAGCTTGTCTGAGTCTTGACTGACAAACCAGATTACTCCAAAGAGCATAGCTGTCCAGATCAGTTGCGCTCGCAGCTTCGGAAGACGTAGCCCCAAACACGAAACGCAACTTGTCATCTAGGGTGTTGGACGCCTGCAATTGCCGGAAGCGCTGGCGCTAGGGGATGTTCGAACTAAACTACTTTAGGACTTGGGTTTAGGGTAGGTACAGGGTTTAGGGGTTGCGGTTTAGGGCGAGGTTGAAAGGGCTTCTGGGGTTCGGGGTCGCGGTTTAGGGCGAGGTTGAAAGGGCTTCTGGGGTTCTGCGGGCACCAGAGTCCCCATGCAGCCGTCGAGGCAGTACCTGCTGGACGCCGGGAGCAGATCCGCGCTGAGAGGATGTAGATGTGGATTCCCGATACCACTGACCCTCAACACACCCTAATTACACCCTAAACCCTAAACCGTAGTTCCGGACTGAAGGGGCAATGATACGAGGAGCAACCTGGACCCCGCAAACCGTAGAGCTTAATAAGACCCAAATCGTCCACCATAAGCCGCAGCAAAGTGTCAGATTGAAGCAGCCGAGGTTCCTCTTGAACCAGCCTCGAACGTTAATTAGCTTTTCAGTCCTGTCGCGGCCAACGATGGCCGCCCTGACGCTCCAAGCGCGAGCTGCAAAAGGACGAAGGGTTGGACGTAGTGTGTTGTTGTAGCACGTTGAGATTTGGTCCTGTTCCGGACACGCGGTGCCGCTGAGAGGCCATCGGAAGCTGAAAACCAGCAAAATTCACCAAAAAAACCAGAAAAATACACAGAAAAGAATTCCCTCCAGAGGAGGACGACGGGCCGAACCAGGAGGGCATGTTCTGAAAACCACAAGAAAAGCAAGAAAAAACAAGAAAATTCACAAAAAAAAACCAGAAAAATTGACAAAAAAAATCCTCGCTCCACTTTCGAGGATCGATTGTGTCGATGTTTACAGGGCTTGTGCGTTTTGAGTCCTTGAGCAGCGAAGGATTTGGCAGTTGATTTGGAGATGCTTTTATGTGATTCTTGCTGCTGAGAGCCGGGCCGGAATGATGTCAAGAAGTAGGAGTCTGGTAACAGAGATAACGGGACACGGTCAGGGTGTGCACTGTGTATATTATACAAGAGTAGCTGCCAGACTTAAAGTCAGAGTAGCAGGCGGTCCGATGCAGAGAGAAGAGCCAGGGTTCCGATTTGCCATATCGTGTTCCTTGACTTTGTTGTGGTCGTGCTTTTGAGACTTTCCGATCAAGCATTGGATCGTGGTTCGTTTGCTCTACGGCCTTTCTGGGCTTGTTCTCTGCTTGTGCGGGACGACACCCATGCCCATGTGTGCTGGTGTTTAGCACTGAATGATGCATCTGCGCGTTGCACCAGGTTTGCAATGTACAGACAGGGCTGGCTTTATTGGCAGTTGTTATCGGCTTTACACGCCTCCCTCCCCAAGAAAAATTGTGCCCTGAACCCGTAGCCCTAAGCTCTGAATCCCAAAACCCTAAACCCAAACCCAAACCCCTGACCCTAAACCCTAAGACCCTAAACCCCAAATCCTAAACCCTAAACCCCTGGTCCCTTATCGGAGCCCGTGCTTTTTTTTGTTGTCGCGGCCAGCAGCGGCAGCAAAAGTAAAAACGCAACCCATGGCGCCAGCCAACAGAGAGGGCCCCCCCCCCCCGTGCGTACAGCGACGGGGAGACGCGAGCCCGCCAGTGAGTGAGTGAACGCGCCCGCGCCCCGCCGCAACAGCGAGCAAAGCGGCCCGCGGCGACCGCAACACGCGCCCCGCCGCAACAGCAAACGAAAAGGCGCCCCGCAACAACCTAAACCCTAAACCCTAAACCCTAAACCCTAAACCCTAAACCCTAAACCCTAAAACCCTAAACCCTAAACCCTAAACCCTAAACCCTAAACCCTAAACCCTAAAACCCTAAACCCTAAACCCTAAACCCTAAACCCTAAACCCTAAACCCTAAACCTAAACCCTGAACCCTAAACCCTAAACCCTAAACCCGAAACCCTAAACCCTAAACCCTAAGCCGCCCTTGCCATCCCTAATCCCTAGCAGCCCGGAACCATCGCATCTGTTCACGGTCAACTTAAAGTTCTGAGTAGGGTTTAGGGTTTAGGGTTTAGGGTTTAGGGTTTAGGGTTTAGGGTTTAGGATTTGGGGTTTAGGGTTTAGGGTTTAGGGTTTAGGGGGCTAGAAGGGTAGAGTTGTAACTCATGTTGTAGCTATTAGCCTGATTTGGGTCCTCATGGTAAAAATATACATGTATAGAGGCATAGAACCCTACACCCGCAAAGCCCAAACCCTGAACCTTAAACCCTACGCCCTAAACCCTGAACCTTAAGCCCTAAACCCTAAACCCTAAACCCTGAACCCTAAACCCTACACCCCAAACCCCAAACCCCAAGCCCCAAACCCCTCTACCCTAAACCGGGGGGCTTCGGGTCGAGCCAGGGCCCCTAGGGAGCGCAGTGGTACCCGTTTCCCTTTTATTGGTTCAAGGTTCCGATATATAGGAACGAACCAACCGAACAAAGGGTTGAGGGAACCCTAAACCCTAAAACTCTAGACCCTAAACCCCAAACCCCAAACCCCAAACCCTAAACCTAAACCCAAACCCTAAACCCTAAACCCTGTAAGCCCTAAACCCTAGAAACCCTAAACGTACTATGATAAGGTTACTGTTCTACCAAAGGCCCCCATTGATCCCCAGAAAATGTAGAAGAAAGGAGAGGTCTGCTCGAATCCGGACGGCTATGCGACCCTCGACGTGCAGCGCAGACTTGCACGGTGAAGGGTAGGGTTTAGGGCTTAGGTCTTAGGGCTTAGGGCTTAGGGTTTAGGGTTTGGGGCCTAGGGCTTCGGGCCTAGGACTATGAGGCTGCGGCTTCGGGTTTAGGGTTTAGGTTTTAGGCTTCAGGGCAAGGTTTTTGAGGGGTATTTTGGGTGGAGGGTGGGTTTGGGGCTTAGGGCCGCAGCTGTTCCGTGGAATGTGGCCTTCCCAGTCTGACCAGGTTTACTTGGAGGGTCATGGTACTTATTGACCTAAGTATAGCTGTACTCATAGCCCACTTATAAGCCCCTTAAAGAAAAGTGCCCTGATATGGGTATAGGTACAGACAGTTTTAAGTACAGTTATAGTTGGTTGATACCCCTAAACCGTAAAGCCTAAACCCCAATATGGTTCATAAGTACCATGAACCTGCAAGTAGGGTTGAGGTGCCACCCAAGTGGCCCAAAATAAGGCTAGGGTTTTAGGGTTTAGGGTTTAGGGTTTCGGGTTTAGGGTTTAGGGTTTAGGGTTTAGGGTTTGGAGGATCGGGGGACTTAGTTGGTAGATATTCAGGGGCTAACCACTTGGATGTTCATGGTATTCAGTAACCAACTATACCTGTACATCTAACTGTACTTATAAATCTAACTGTACTTATAAGGCTTTGGTGCACTTAAGT
Source organism: Symbiodinium natans (assembly GCA_905221605.1). NCBI lineage: Eukaryota > Dinophyceae > Suessiales > Symbiodiniaceae > Symbiodinium > Symbiodinium natans. Next base: position 517,374 of record CAJNDS010000902.1, read on the forward strand.
AAGGTGCTGATAAGTGGGTGATAAGTATAGCTTGAATTGGTTAATAAGTACCATGAACCTCCAAGTAACCAGGGTACCTAAGCCCCTGATCCTCAAAGTGTGACCAGTCATGCCCTAAACCCTAAGACCCTAGGCTCTAAACCCCAAACCCTAAACCATAAACAAGGGGTCCATGGAACCCTAAACCCTAAACCCCAAAAACCCTAAACCCCAAACCCTAAGCCCCAAACCTTTCAGGACTTTCACCGCCACTCACACCGCCTCTCACACTCGCCAGCTCTCAGCCTCGCGCGTGCGCGCGAAGAGCGCCGAATGGCGCCTCGGCCAAACTCAAAGGGTTTAGGGTTTAGGGTTTAGGGTTTAGGGTTTAGGGTTTAGGGTTCAGTTAGGGTTTCATGGTTTAGCTTTGCATGGGTTAATAGGTTTAATGAGTCACTGGCTTTCATGCGTTTCATGGGCTTGATGGGTGTAGCCGGCTTCGTGGGTTTCATGGCTAGGTTTGAATGGGTTGAGTGGTTTTCAAACCCCGAACTACACCGTTTCTCAACAGGTTTCTTGGGGTTATTGTAGGTGTATAGGGCTGGGGGTTGATAGGAGTTAGGGGGTTATAAGGTTTACAGGGTTTATAGGGTTTATAGGGTTTGTAGGGTCTATAGGGTTTATAGGGTTTACTAGGCTTACAGAGCTTGTAGGTGTTTTGGGGTTTATGGGGCGTATAGGCTTTATGGAGTTCGGGGTTTAGGTGTTAGGGTTTGTAGGGTAGGGTTTTGATTTCGAGGAGAGTAGGGTTCTTAACCCCTAAACCCTAAACCCTAGGGCTCACGGTGGTTTAAGAGGGGAATCGTCAAGCACTACCATATGTAGTACTCAGATCTTGAGGAGGCTGTTTCTTACGGAGGGGCAAAGCAAGTTTCGGGGGATGTTTGGGGTTCCGGGTTTAGGGCTTAGGGTTTCGGGTTTAGGGTTTAGGGTTTAGGGTTTCGGGTTTAGGGTTTAGGGTTTAGGGCTGCAAACCACGGGAGAGTTATATCTAGTCGGGCTGTGGCCTTATTTCTGGCCACCCGGGTGGCCCCACACCCCACACCCTAAACCCTAACCCCAAACCCTCAACCCTAAACCCCAAACCCTAAACCCAAACCCTAAACCCTAAACCCTTCTCCCTGTATGGGTTGCCTCCTTCAAGCTTAAGTCCAGAAGTCCAGATTGCTCAGGAAATGAGGGCGGACCAGCAGAAGCATCTGAGGGTTCAGGGTTTAGGGTTTAGGGTTCAGGGTTCAGGGTTTAGGGTTTAGGGTTTAGGGTTTAGGGTTTAGGGCTCGGGCGAGCATTCGGTTTAAGGATGCTTCTTGACGCGGATCTTCCGAAGTCGGGCCGTAGGCCTGACTGCGCGGAACATCGCTCAGGAGCTGGCGTTTAAGGAGCTTTGGTCCTCAGGCACTGTATAGGGTTTAGGGTTTAGGGTTTAGGGTTTAGGGTTTAGGGTTTAGGGTTTAGGGTTTAGGGTTTACGGTAGGCATTGAGATCATTTGTTCTTGTTGTTTCTGCCTCTGCTTGTTTCCGAACATCTTGCAATTAGTCTTCAACATGAATACGCTTTTTGCCAGGAATCGCCGAAATGCCCTGGGTTGGAGGGCTCTCGCCGAACAATAAGCCCTAAACCCGAAACCCCTAAACCCCTAAACCCTAAACCCTCAACCCTAAACCCTAAACCCTAAACCCGAAACCCGAAACCCTAAACCCACAATGGGTTTGGGGCTTAAGGCTTGGTCTACTTCGGGTGTCTTGCCAGAGGCAAAGTTTAAAGTCACATGAAGGCAGAGGTGTCCGGATTCTGGGACGATATCCCTAAACCCTAAACCCTAAACCCTAAACCCTAAACCCTAAACCCTAAACCCTAAACCCTAAACCCTAAACCCTAAACCCTAAACCCTAAACCCTAAACCCTAAACCCTAAACCCTAAACCCTAAAACCCTACACTACCCTACACTTCAAGGATGATCGTTTGGGGACAGGGTGCCCTACCGGCAGGGGGGGGGAAGGATTTCGGCTTCAATTGAGATCTCCGAAGCCCCGTGCAGTAGCCCCAAACTCTTGCCCGCGAATACCCCGAACCCATACAAACTACGCCATGGCCGAGCTGTTCTGACTCTGGAGTTCGCAGTTTTGTCCCCCCAAATGCGAGCGCAAACAACCTGGACCTCTTCAGCAAGGTTCTGCAGGCACCAGAGCTCCTTTCAAAAAAAAAAGAACGCCGCTGCTGTTGCTTTTCCGGTTCCGACACAGGCGCCTGACAAAGAAATTAACTGATGGCGGTTCCAGACCCTGAAACTTATGGACCCTAAACCCTAAACCCTAAGCCCTAAGCCCTTAGCCCTTAACCCTAAACCCTAAACCCTAAACCCTAAGCCCTAAGCCCTAAGCCCTAAACCCTAAACCCTAAACCCTCAACCCTCAACCCTAAACCCTAAACCCTAAACCCTAAAGCTCTGAGCCTTGGGGCGACTGTGTGCCTTGGCGTCGACCTCCTCTTCGGAGGCGACGCGGATGCACGAGAGTCTGCGTAGGACCTGCGGGCGCGCAGAGCGCTGGCTTGGAGGTACTAAGCAGAACCTCAAGAGCCCGAAACCTCTTAAGGCACCAGTCCTAAGGGATTTGGGGTTTAGGGTTTAGGGTTTATAAGGGTTTCGGGGTTTAGGGTTTAGGGTTTAGGGTTTCGGGTTCAGGGTTTAGGGTTTAGGGTTTAGGGTTAAGGGTTTCGGGTTTAGAGCAGCAAGCCGAACCTGTCACAAAGAGTTCAGGGGTCGGAGACAGACCGCTCATGTCAAACGACTTCTCTTGTCACAATCTGCGCCGGGAATGTCGCAGGGTTAGTTCCGGGAACCCGGAACCCTCAATCCTACCCCAAATCCAGAGTTCTGTTTATGGCTTAGGGGGTTAAGCTACCCTAAACCCTAAACCAGGACATACACATGTGAGGGTTTGAGGGCAGGGAATATTCGGAGGCCCTCCAAACCCTGAACCTACTCGTCTTCGATTCTTGGGGTTTAGGGTTTAGGGTTAAGGGTTTAGGGTTTAGGGTTCCCTTTGGGGGGAGGCTTGGGGGACTACACCCCGCCCCCCCCCCCCCCGCGCTGAGCCCGAAGCCCTAGGCCCTAGGCCCTAAGCGCTAAACCCTAAACCCTAAACCCTAAACCCTAAACCCTAAACCCTAAACCCTAAACCCTAAACCCTAAACCCTAAACCCTAAACCCTAAACCCTAAACCCTAAACCCTAAACCCTAAATTTAAGAGCCTCCGGCTCAAGCCGCCGACCCCGCCGGAGCATTGTTCAGGGCTCAAGCGGCGCAGCGTGCCCCGGCGCCAAACCCTAAACCCAAACCCGACCCTAAACCCTACAGCCGAAACCATAAACCCTACAGCCTAAACCCTAAAGCCTCAGCCCTAAAGCCGAACCCTAAACCCCAAAGTAAAGCCTAAACCGAAGCCTAAACCGAGGACAGCCCAACGACCACAGGCTTAGGGTTAAGGGTGGGACGGCTTGGGGTTTAGGGTTCAGGGTGCAGGTTAAGTTTTTACTACAGAAAAAAGGAAGGGTGGAACGGAGGGGGGGAGGGGCGGGAGGGAGGGGGGGGGAGGTGGGGGGGGGGAGGGGGCGGAGGGGGGGGGGGGGGAGGGGGGGGGGAGGAGGGGGGGGGGGGAGGAGGGGGGGGGGGGGGGGGGGGGGGGGGGGGGGGGAAGGAGGAGGGGGGGGGGAGGAGGGGGGGGGGGGGGGAGGGGGGGGGGGGGAAGGGGGGGGGGAAAAGGGGGTTTTTTCCAACCCCTATTGCCCTGTGCGCCCGGGACCCCCCCCCCCCCCCCCCCCCCGTTTTAGGGGGGTAAGGAGGGAAAAAGGGAGGTTTTCACCTCCAGAAACCTATCCAACACGCCGCCAGGGTCGGGACCCTAAACCCTAAACCCTAAACCCTAAACCCTAAACCCTAAACCCTAAACCCTAAACCCTAAACCCTAAACCCTAAACCCTAAACCCTAAACCCTAAACCCTAAACCCTAAACGCTAAACCCTAAACCCTAAACCCTAAACCCTAAACCCCAAACCCTAAACCCTAAACCCTGAACCCTGAACCCTAAACCCTAAACCCTAAACCCCAAACCCTAAACTCTAAACCCCAAACCCTAAACTCTAAACCCCAATCCCTAAACCCTAAACCTCCCTGGCCTTGCCGGCTTGTGCTGCCCGTGGAGTCTTTGCCATTTCTGCGCCTGCTCCAAAGGACGGGCGCTGGTCGGAGAAGACCGTTAACGGCGTGAGTCTTGTTTCGGGGCTTAGGGTTTAGGGTTTAGGGTTTAGGGCTTAGGGTTTAGGGTTTAGGGTTTAGTGTTTAGGTTTTAGGGTTTAGGGTTTCAGGAATTTCAGAAACCTGTAGCCCTAGCCCCCAGCCCACGTAGTCGGGACCTTGCATGGTTTGCGTTTCAGGTCGTGGTTGGGGCTGATGGCGCCAAAGATCCACAGCAAGTCCTAAACCTGTAGGGTTTAGTTTAGGGTTTAGGGTTTAGGCTTTAGGGTTTGGTGTCGGGTTTAGGGTTTAGGGTTTAGGGTTTAGGGCTTAGGGCTTAGGGTTTAGGGTTTAGGGTTGCCCGAACCCCAAAAGCTCCACAGCGCCCACGTTATTTCTTGACCGAAGAAAACCGAATCATCGGCGGAACAAAAGGCGCCAGCGCGCCATGATCTCCCCAGTCTAGGGGCCCAAAAAACCCAAAAAACCCACATGAACGTGTAAGGATTCTACAAGTTGGTTTTCCAGAATTTCCTGAATAGGGGCCCTTTTACCCAACTAGTAGGAGCCATATGTTTATGTGGTTTTCGGGCCCCTGCAACCTGCTCGCTTAGCCTAAGCCCCAAACCAGAAACCCTAAAAGCCAGAAAAGGCGTCTGAATAATTCCTAGGCTCTTTGGGAAGCCTCGTCCCATGTCATAGTTGCGGTGTTTAGTTATTAATCGGGACTTTGTGAGTTCGGCCCCCTTTGTCTCCTCAAGGGTTGAGCTTTTGGGGGTTTAGGACCAGCCTTTCGGTACCAGTGTGTAAGGTTATGTGCTGAACTTAGGCTTGATGGGCTGCTGGAATAAGGAGCCACAGAGACTACGTTCCTGCAGCGGTTCCAAGAAGAGCCCTAAACCCTAAACCCTAAACCCTAAACCCTAAACCCTAATGTGCCAAGTTCTGAGCAAGGCACCAAAACTTCTGTATTTTGATGCATGTGAGGGACAGTCAAGAAAGGCTAGCAACTTGCATAGCGACACCTTACTGCATGGTGAAGCAAAGGCACGCAGCCACCAAAACCCTGAAAAGCTACGGTGCCGGAACATCGAAAAGCAACGACGCCTCTCATTTCTTTGCGAATCAGCCCACATAAGAAGCTTTTGCAGTGGAGGGGCTATGTCACGGCTATTTCGGTATATAGGGACTAACTAGGGAACATAGAAAACTTAGGGGTTATGGAGGGTAGTAGGATCAACGGTCTTCTTTCTCTGAGACTTTAGGGACTAGAGGTTTTTGTCTCTTTCCTGATCCACCAAACTCAGACTCGTCCCTGTCGTTCGCAGTTCTTTCTGCGCCCTCCCAGGTCTGTAAACCCTAAACCCCAAACCCCAAACCCCAAACCCCAAACCCCAAACCCCAAACCCCAAACCCCAAACCCCAAACCCCAAACCCCAAACCCTAAACCCTAAACCCTAAACCCTAAACCCTAAACCCTAAGCGCCCCTGAGACGCTGTGGCTGTTGTTTTGTCCGTTTCTGCACAAAAGCGACTGGCGGAGAGGTGCATGAGTCGATCAGGCAAGGGCGGCGGGGCATGCTCAGGGTTTCGGGGGGGTTTAGGCTTCAGGCTTCAGGGTTTAGGGTTTAGGGTTTAGGGTTTAGGGTTTAGGGTTTAAACCTAGGGTTTAGGGTTTAGGGCGTGTCTTGTTGTCTCGCGTTGGGGCTTAAGGGCTTGGGGCGTTTCAGGGCCAAGAGTTGGGGAGTTTCTAGGCTTAGAGCTCGGGGGTTAGGGTTTCAGGCTTTCAGGCTTTCAACCCTAAACCCTAAACCCTAAACCCTAAACCCTGAACCCTAAACCCTAAACCCTAAACCCTAAACCCTAAACCCTAAACCCTAAACCCTAAACCCTAAACCCTAAACCCTAAACCCTTCATTCTAACCCCTGAAGCCGGCTTTCAGGCTTTCAGGCTTTCAGGCTTTCAGGCTTTCAGGCTTTCAGGCCTTCAGGCCTTTAGGCTTTTGGGGCTTCGAGTTTCAGAGTTCGACGGTCAGCAAGCCCGTAGCCCTTAACCCCAAGCCCCAAACCCTCAACCCGCAAGGCCCTGCGCCCTGAGCCCACGCCCCACTTAGGGCCTGAGGCTGAAAAGAAGAAACACCCCCCCCAAAACCCTAAACCCCAAAAGCCCCTAAAGGCCCTAGGGACCTAAAGCACACATCCCCAACAAATTGAAATCAAGGTTATGGGTTAGAGCTCGCCGTGTGGGGTTTAGGGTTTAGGGTTTGGGGTTTATGTTCTAGACCATCAACAAGGAAGACGTGACACCACTTGCCGCTTTTATGTCCCGGTGGCACCAACCAGTAACAACTTGCAGCACTAGCTTCCCTCATCTCGTCAACCCTAAACCCTAAACCCTCAGCCCTAAGCCCTAAACCCTATATTTAAGAGCCTCCGGCTCAAGCCGCCGACCCCGCAGGAGAACAAGTTTAAGGTTTGGGGTTTGGTGATTTTGTTTGCGGTTCCTGTTGGGGGGGGGGGTGGGGGGTGGGGGGGGGGGTGGGGGGGGGGGTGGGGGGGGGGGGGGTGGGGGGTGGGGGGGTGGGGGTGGGGGGGGGGGGGGGGGGGGGGGGGGGGGGGGGGGGGGGGGTGGGGGGGGGGTAGGGGGGGGTAGGGGAGGGGGGGAGGGGGGGGTAGAGGAGGGGCAAAGAGGGGTTATGCCCTGTGCGAAAACGCAGGGAGTGCTGTGCCTTTCCTGGCTCGTTCTCCACGGAAAAGCTGGCGAGGTACCGCCCGCCCTCCAGGTTCCTTTTCCCATCCAACGGGTCGGCGGACCCTAAACCCTAAACCCTAAACCCTAAACCCTAGACCCTAAACCCTAAACCCTAAACAAGCCCTGAATCTAGGAGCAAAACTCCTTAGTATTATGATGCGGTTCCTGGGCGGGAACTATGAACCCTAAGCCTTGCCTCCCTTCCCGAAATCGAAGAAAAGTTACATGAAGCAGGGTTTATCTTACTGTTTTTTGGTGAGTGTATATAAGGCTCCTTTTTAATATTGGTGGGTGTAGAAACTGGGTGTCCTTTTGGGGGTACAAGAAACATATACCCTACTTCACATGGCCCCTTTCTCTGGCCCCTTGCCTTCTTTAGAGGCTTCTGAAGTATGGGGCCCTTGAGTTTTTTTGGGGTAAATAAGGGGTATAGAAGAGGTATATATATATATATAAACCCTAAACCCTAAACCCTAAACCCTAAACCCTAAACCCTAAACCCTAAACCCTAAACCCTAAACCCTAAACCCTAAACCCTAAACCCTAAACCCTATATATATATATATATATATATAAAAGGGGTCCCTCTTTTTTTAAGGGCGCATACTAAGGGACCATACAGCTGCCCTTGGACGAACCTCAGCCCTAAACCCGAATCCCTAAACCCTAAACCCTATATAAACCCTAAACCCTAAACCCTAAAGCCCAAACCCCAAACCCCAAACCCTAAACCCTAAACCCTAAACCCTAAACCCTAAACCCTACTCCTGAAACCCTAAACCCTAAGCCCGGATTGCTTGGTCATCAGGCAGGAGGAGGGCCAGTACGAGCGCCGCTGGTGGCAGAACTTCGCGGAGGCGAGGGTTTGGGTTCCCTGAAGCCCCTAAAGCCCCAAAAGCCCCTAAAGCCCCTAAAGCCCCAAAAGCCCCTAAAGCCCCTAAAGCCCCTAGAGCCCCTAAAGCCCCTAAAGCCCCTAGAGCCCCTGAAGCTCCTAAAGCCCCCTGAAGCCCCCTAAACCCCTAAACCCCTAAACCCCCAAACCCTTTGCAAAGGATATGAGCTTTCAAAAATGGTCTGAAGGGTTTAAGCGGGTTTAGGGTTTATGGTCAAAGGTGGTTTCGGTCAGGGCTCACAGGGTGGCCCAGACTTGAGGACTTAGGGTTGCGTCTGGCAGGGATTTCAGGTTCGGGCCAGTGGCAGTTGTCGCGTGCCCTGAACTATGCCGAAGTGGGTGTGGGCTCCCCTTGCGGGGTAGGGTGGCGGGTGGGTTTAGGGTTTAGGGTTTAGGGTTTAGGGTTTAGGGTTTAGGGTTTAGGGTTTAGGGTTTAGGGTTTAGGGTTTAGGGCTTATATGGGGGCTTGGGAGTCCATGGCGGGTTTGGGACACTCGTCGCCCAACGTGGCAAACCCTGAGCCCTATAAAACCTAAACTGAACCTATAAACCCCCCATAAACCCTATATATCACGCTTTAGACCCTTATAAACGCTATAAACCCAAATCCTATAAACCCTATAAGAAATCTTGTTATAAACCCTAAACCTCGAGAAACTCTATAAACCATATAAACCCTCAACCCTAAACCCGAAGCCCTAACTTCCAAATAGAAGAACCCCAGACGCCTTGACTGCCACTGCAGGTTGTGACCGGCAAGGAAGAGGCTGCTTGATCCCAGCCCACTAGGAGTTCCAGCATTGCCCCCTTTTCCCTTGTCGTAAAAAGGGTTTAGAGTTTCGGGTTTCGGGTTTAGGGTTTAGGGTGGAGTTCGGGTGTAGGGCTGAGGGTTCCATATCCGACACTGAACTGGGGGGGGGGGGGGGGAGAATTCTTTTCGTAGCAGTGCTTGCGGGATCTTCTGACAGCCAAGGCCTAAACCCCTATTAAAGGTTTCAGGGCTAAAAGGGTTCAGGACCCGATGCCCTTTGCTGAGGGTTTAGGGCATTCGGCTGCAAAACCCTGCATCATCAACCCTCACTAAGCACCCAAGCCATAGAACCTAAATCCTACACTTCTTGGGTCTCATCAACCCTAAACCAAGCACCCAAGCCATAGAACCTAAATCCCACACTTCTTGGGTTTCGGGTTAGGTCGATGTGGGAGCGCCCGGACTGTGCTTGCCCACTCTGTTCCTTACTCTTAGTCCTATCCCCGAATTCAAGAGCCTATACATCCTGGAGGATAGATTTTGTGTGCAGCCAAAGCAAAGGCCTCGAAGGGTAGCTTCAGTGCATCCACACGGATGTCTTGCAGGACGATGCGCTTGTCGAAGAGGCTCTGTTGTGGATGACTCCAAGAGGTTTCAGGACTGAGCTGCTGCCTTTTTGATCTGCAGCCCGCTGCGTAACCCTCCTCCGCATGTTGTGGGAGGGTTTAGGGTTTAGGGTTTAGGGTTTAGGGTTTCGGGTTTAGGGTTTAGGGTTTAGGGTTTATATTGTGGGCAGCTGCTTCTGTTGGCAAGAATGCCACGGGAAGCGAGATGATGAGCCAGCGTGGCTTCGCGCGATGGGTGGTGGAGTTCACCCGCAAGGCTGTCTAAACCCTAAACCCTAAACCCTAAACCCTAAACCCTAAACCCTAAACCCTAAACCCTAAACCCTAAACCCTAAACCCTAAACCCCAAACCCCAAAACCCTAAACCCTAAACCCTAAACCCTAAACCCTAAACCCTAAACCCTAAACCCTAAACCCTAAACCCTAAACCCTAAACCCTAAACCCTAAACCCTAAACCCTAAACCCCTAACCCCTAACCCCTAACCCCTAACCCCTAAACCCTAAACCCTAAACCCTAAACCCTAAACCAGTACATCTGCAAGTATCAAGGCGATTTGAAAATACAGACTTCTGATGGAGTCCTGCACCATATCCCCTATGCCCTCGGCACCACACCCTAAACGCCAAACTCCAGGCCCTAAACCCCCGACCCTAAGACCTAAACCCCAATCAAGCGGCAAACCCCCAAACCCCGAAACCCGAAAACCCCGCACCCTACGCTCCAAGCGCCAAACCCCAAGCCCCAAACCCTAAATAAAGCCTAAACCCTGAACCCAAAACCCTAACCCCTAAACCCAAAACCCTATACCCCGAGAGCCCTCGAACGTGGAGCTGGCCAGGCTGTGCCCAGCGAGCGCTGCGCGGACACGGGCAGCAACCTGCTTGACTTGGGTTTAGGGTTTAGGGTTTAGGGTTTAGGGTTTAGGGTTTAGGGTTTAGGGTTTAGGGTTTAGGGTTTAGGGTTTAGGGTTTAGGGTTTAGGGTTTGGGGTTCGGGGTTGGGGTTTGGGGTTTGGGGTTTGGGGTTCAGGGTTTAGGGTGTAGGGCTTTACTGGGGCTTAGGGTTTAAGGGTTAAGGGCTAAGGGTTTAGGGTTTAGGGTTCGGACGCATGCGCTTTTTCGGGTTTAGGGTTTAGCGGCGCACATGAGTTTCCCAGGCAGCTACGGCCTGCGCAGAACTGCTGAGCCTGTGTGCCGCCGGGTGCTAAGAGATTTGCTGAGTCGCCAATGGTAGAACGTGTAGCATTTTAATCACCGGTTTAGGGTTTTGGGTTTAGGGTTTAGGGGTTTAGGGTTTACTTAGTAATTATATTGTAGGAGCACAGAGTCAAAATTCTGGCTGTTGGAGAAGAAAGCTTAGGGATCTTGCATACTGGTTCTTCTGGGGAAAGGGCAGACTTTGGACCCCTAGGCAAATCTTTTCTTTCGTACGGACTAGCTGCTTCTACAGGCTGGTTTAGGCCAGAATGATAGTTTAGGTCTAGCACAACTTATATTAGGTTGCTCCCCCTCCGCCCCCGCCCGCGGCCCGTGTACCCCTTTTTCCAATCCTGAGTTTAGGGTCCCGACACCCGCTGGCCCTTAGCCCTTTGAGGAGAAGGGAAGACAGTCTGAGAATAAAATCCTACACCCTAGAGAAGCCCTGTAGTACACCATAAGCCCTACAAACTACCCCGGAAACCCCACAAACCCCAAACCCTATAAACCCTATAAGCCCTCTCAGCCCCATTCCAGCCACCCTTTTTCAAGCCCGACAAGCCCTATGTGGTGCTAAGCCCAACGCACAAAAGAAGCCCCAGAGCTTAAACCCCAAACCCCAAACCCTAAACCCTAACCCTAAACCCTAAACCCTAAACCCTGAACCCTGAACCCTAAACCCTAATGCTCCCTAAACCCTAAACCCGAAACCCTAAACCCTAAACCCTAAACCCTAAACCCTAAACCCTAAACCCTAAACCCCAAACCCTAAACCCTAAACCCTAAACGGTTTGGCAGGACTTCGGGTTAAGAGGGGCCCCTTCGTAAAAGTCCCCCCGCGAGCTTCCAACAGTTAGAGGCGAAGTTCGGACACCGCCCTCGGGCTCCGAAGAGGCCCATTGGTTTGGGGTTTAGGGTTTAGGGTTTAGGGTTTAGGGTTTAGGGCTTAGGGCTTAGGGTTTAGGGTTTAGGGTTTAGGGTTTCGGGTTTAGGGTTTAGGGTTGCGGGTCGAGGGTTTAGGTCATAGGGCTTCCTAGAGCCGAAGAGGTTGACCCAAAGCAGGTTTGGGGTTTGGGGCTTCGGGGGGCTCAGGGTGGCGCAGGGTTTAGGGTTTAGGGTTTAGGGTTTAGGGTTTAGGGTTTAGGGTTTAGGGTTTAGGGTTTGGGCTTTAGGGTTTAGGGTAGAGGGTTTGGATGCCTGGCCTTGGAGGCTACAGATGCCTTTCTTGAGCGTGGCTGCTGAATGACCCTTTTCAAAAAGGTTTAGGGTTTAGGGTATGGGGTGTAGGGTTTAGGGTTTAGGGCTAGGGTTTAGGGTGCAGGGTTTAGGGTTTAGGGTGTGCATTTTAGGGGCCTAGGGTTTAGGGTTAAGGGTTAGAAGGAACCAAGAGGGTGGAGGGCAGGGGGTGTAAGGGGTTCATGTTTCCTTATTTGGGCTTCCTAAGTCTTCTTTGGGCTTAAGCCGTAAAAGAGCCTGTTGAGGTTTAGGGTTTGGTGTTTAGGGTTTTGGGGTTTTCTAATCTCGAAGACCTAAACCCCAAGTCCCACTGCCCAATCCCTACGCTCTCAGCCATCAACCTTGGTTTAGGGTTTAGGGGTTTGGGTTTAGGGTTTAGGGTTTAGGGTTTAGGGTTTAGGGTTTAGGGTTTAGGGTTTAGGGTTTAGGGTTTAGGGTTTAGGGGGTACAACCCTACCACTTACAACCCCCCAATTCTAACTGTACTTACAAGCGCCCTAAGGCCTCTAAGTAGGTTCTAGGTGGACTTGCAACTGGCGTTGCAAGTACCCCATGAGCCTCCGAGTTCTACTAACTCTGGTTTTGCTCGTCCCCCGATCCAGGAAGGGGATTCTAGATCCCTGAACCCCTACTTGGAGGTTCATAGTACTTACTAACCAATTATCACTGCACTTATAACCCTGCTTATAATGCCCCTAAAGGGCCTTATAGGGTTATCCCAATTATAAGTAGGGCTATAAGCCCAATTGGTTAGTAAGTACCATGAACCTCCAAGTAGGGTGCTTGGGCATAGATCCCTTCAAGTAAGGTCCGTTTTTTGTTTGCTACATGGGGGGGGGGGGTTGGGAGGCAGGGCCATGATGTTGAAAAGTTGAGGCTGCGAGGTCATTCTGGGCTTGGCGTGTTTTTGGGGGGTGTTTTGGGGGGCATGCTTGGGGCGGTTTACTGTAGGGCTTAGAGGGCTTGTGTGCTTCAGCTCCGACGTTTGCACGTGTTATGACATCGGCGTGGCTGTGCGTTTGCTCTCGCCTGCAGGGGGACAGCAGCATGGAGGACTCCGGGTCTTCAGAACGTGCGCACGAGCAGCGTAAAAAGGTGTACTACCCTAAACAGCAAACCCCTAGCCCTAAACCCTAAACCCTAAACCCTAAACCTCCAAACCTCCAACCCCAACTGCTTGTCAGAGGACTCCGATCGGACCCCCTGTTTTATGGAACAACACAATCCGATATTTCTCGTCTGGCCTGGAGAGATTGTTGGTTTAGGGGCTTGGGGTGTGGGCGGGGGATGCGAGCGAGGCTTTCCTATACCATTTGCCTACCTAGATGTCCTGCTGGCTACGGCGCTTGGTAGGGGGGACCCTCGAGGTGGCGCAGGATTGCGAGTGAAGGTCGAAAAAGTGTGTGAGAGAGAGGGGGGGTATTGATGACGGTTAGTATAAGGGGGAACATCCCAAGCATAAGGGCGTAGAGTTCGAGAGGTGCTTATGGTGTAGGATTTAGGGTTCGGGACGGAGAGAGACACAGAGCTTGGCCAGTGCTCAACAACCTTGTCATCCTTTTTATGGTCCATGCGGCAACACTGCGGCTGCATGAATGTGCTTATCTACTGCAGTCACCAAGCTAGGGACGATGAAAAGGGCACTTCTTCCGGAATCAGGCAGCTGGGTCACAGCCATTGTACACACACGGCTTGCGCTCGATGTTGCCACCCGATCAGGGCTTCGGGCAATCAGGGATCTACTAGTTGCTTCAGAAAAAAATCAGTGTTCTCCCTAGAATGGGCCATATGGGTGTCATTCTTTTATGTTCAGTTTTTTTTTGGGTGGGGGGCGGGGGGGGGGGGGTTCTTGAGCAAATGGCCCTAAACCCTAAACCCGAAATTATGATTTCAAAGCCTTCAACACTAAACCCCAAGCCATGTATGGATGGGCGCTGACCCTGACCAGTGTTGCAGGACCTCGACTTTGAGGCTTTGTCGACACCTGATTCCGTGCGGGGGCCCGCTGGGGATTCGAAGCCACCCCCCCCCCAAATGTATGTACATGATAGATAGATAGATAGATAGATAGATATATATATATATATATGAAAGAGCAACTATTAAACCTCTTTTGTTTTCTGTTTAACTGATATTTATTTAAATAGCGGAAATTATTTCAGTAACAATTCGAAGCCCATTGAATTATTTAAATTATTTCAACAGACCAGGTGATTTAAATAATTTGAATAGTTTCATTCCGGCCCAATGAAATTATTCAATTTGTTTCAGTTGTTTGAATTATTTAAAGAGGCCGGTGGATTTAAATAATTTAATTCCGGCCCGATTAAATTATTTAAATTGTTTAAATTATTTAAGTTGTTTAAATTATTTAAATTATTTTAAATCATTTTAACCTATTTGAATTATTTAAACCACAATGTTTTTCACGGTGAGTCACCACATCTCGCCCCTAGCCCTGACTGAGCCGCAAAACCACCAAACAAACCCCTAACCTCAAACTCCCAACCCGAAACCCCTAACCCCTACCTAAAACCTAAACCCTAAACCCTAAACCCTAAACCCTAAACCCTAAACCCTAAACCCTAAACCCTAAACCCTAAACCCTAAACCCTAAACCCTAAGCCCTAAACCCTAAACCCTAAACCCTAAACCCTAAACCCTAAACCCTAAACCCTAAACCCTAAACCCCAACCACCCTAAACCACCGAATCTCGCCCCTAGACCTGAGCCCCAGAGGCCCCAAACAAACCCCTAACCCCAAACCGCCAACGCCAAACCCCAAACACCAAACCCCAACCACTAAACCCTAAACCTCATACCCCAAACCCTGAACCAAGTCCTGAGCCCTATAAACTCTAAAGCCCCCCCAACCCCAATCTTTTCCCCTGAGCCCCAAGCCCCTAACCTCAAATCCTACACCAAAAGCCCCCAAACGCACCCTAAACCCTAAACCCTAAACCCTAAACCCCAAACCCTAAACCCTAAACCCTAAACCCTAAACCCTAAACCCTAAACCCTACACCCTACACCCGACACCCTACACCCTACACCCTACACCCTAAACCCTAAACCCTAAACCCTAAACCCTAAACCCTAAACCTCTCTACCATACAACCCTAAATGTTAAACACAAATTTGGCGTTTCGACCCCCATTGTTCAGCACGAATTTGGCGTTTTGACCCGTCTGACCCGTTTGGCCCCCCAATGTTCAGCACGAATTTGGCATTTTGACCGTCTGGCCCATATGGCCCCCCATTGCTCAGCACGAATTTGGCGTTTTGATCCGTCTGACCCGTTTGGCCCCCCCATTGTTCAGCACGAATTTGGCGTTTTGACCCGTCTGACCCGTTTGGCCCCCCCATTGTTCAGCACGAATTTTGCGTTTTGACCCATTTGGCCCCCATTGTTCAGCACGAATTTGGCGTTTTGACCCGTCTGACCCGTGTGATTGTTCGGCCTCTTGGTGCGTCTGAACAGAAATTGAGAAAAAGTATTTTCTTAATGTTATGGGATTCTTTGAGCGGGTGGGTTTTTTCCGTTGCCTACACACACTGCTGGCCTAGTAAATGCTCGAACTTGAGATGCTAAGCCCTAAACCCTAAACCCTAAACCCTAAACCCTAAACCCTAAACCCTAAACCCTAAACCCTAAACCCTAAACCCTAAACCCTAAACCCTAAACCCTAAACCCTAAACCCTAAACCCTAAACCCTAAGCAAGGTCGACCTCCACCCCATGTTCTTCCACCCGGGAGGAGACACGGGCGCGAGACCCAGATCCCACAGCGCTTGTCCCCCCTGTTCGTAGTAGGGTATGAGGGAATGCGGGCCCTATTTAGAGAGTGTATATATATATATATATTTACGTATATGTATATATATATATATATATGTATGGTTTAGGGTTTAGGGTTTAGTTTTTCGTTTTTTTGTTCAGGGTTTGTTTGGTTCAGGGTTTTGGGTTTAGGGTTGGCTGGTTCTTGGTAGGGAATGAGGGAGTTTTGGGCCCTATATGTACCCTTTAAGGGATTACATAGGGTACTCATTCCCTCATTCCCTACTCAGAACCAGGCAGTTCTGCGCCTCAGGGCGCGCAGGGACTTTGTTTAGGGGGCTTGGCAGGATTTCGGGTTTAAGATTCAGGGTGGACGACAGGTCCGAAGAGTTGAACACCCAGTGCCCTCGAACCCTAAACCCTAAGCCCTAAGCCCTAAGCCCTAAGCCCTAAGCCCTAAGCCCTAAGCCCTAAGCCCTAAGCCCTAAGCCCTAAGCCCTAAGCCCTAAGCCCTAAGCCCTAAGCCCTAAGCCCTAAGCCCTAAACCCTAGCACTAACCCCTAAACCCTCAAAGCTTTGATTCCTGAAGCGGTTTAGGGAGGGTATATGGGCTAGACCTAGACTGAGGCATGGCCAAGGGGTACCCCCAAAGTGGACACCACTACTTCTGACTTCATCTCTTGATTTTTTTCGGAGGCGCCTTCACCCCCTAGACTCTACTCGAAACCCTGAACCCTAAATCTTAACCTTCTTTGGGCATCGCTTTAGGGGGTCTGGGGCAACGCGTCAGGGCGTTACTAGACGGCTGCTTGTGGGTTTCTTGTGCATCTTGTATGTTCCAAGGTTCTAAACCCTAAACGCTACACTCTCAACCCTAAACCGAAACTCGAAACCCTAAGTCCTAAACCCTAAACCCTAAACCCTAAACCCTAAACCCTAAACCCTAAACCCTAAACCCTAAGTTAGCCTAAGTCCTAAACCCCCAATGACTTGCGAGGTGGCGCTGGAAGCCCCCAGGCGGCTGCCCGAGGGCGAAAAGGGAGGGTTGGTTGGGGATTTAGGGGTTTAGGGTTTAGGGGTTTAGGGGTTTAGGGTTTAGGGTTTAGGGTTGGTTGTTTCTCTGGGTTTGCATGGTGGGGGTTTAGGGGTTTAGGGGGCTTGGGGGGCTTGGGGGTTTAGGGGTTTAGGGGTTTACGGGTTTAGGGGTTTAGGGGTTTAGGGGGTTTGGAGGCTTAGGGGTTTAGGGGTTTAGGGGTTTAGGGGTTTCGGGGTTTAGGGGTTTAGGGGTTTCGGGGTTTAGGATTTAGGGGTTTGGGGTTTAGGGTTTAGGGTTTAGGGTTTAGTTCCTGGGCTCCAGGGGGTTTGGAGTTGCGCGGCTCAGTGTTGTTGAGCTCCCGTGGCATGGCTGCCAGGCTTCTAACTCGGCCCTGGAACTCCAAAAACCCTAAAACCCTAAAACCCTAAAACCCTAAAACCCTAAAACCCTAAAACCCTAAAACCCTAAAACCCTAAAACCCTACAACCCTAAAACCCTAAAACCCTAAAACCCCAAAACCCCAAAACCCTAAAACCCTAAAACCCTAAAACCCTAAAACCCTAAAACCCTAAAACCCTAAAACCCTAAAACCCTAAACCCCTAAAACCCTACAACCCTACAACCCTACAACCCTAAAACCCTAAAACCCTAAAAGCCTGAAACACTGAAACCCTAAACCGCAAAACCCTAAACCCTAAAGCCCTACAAGGCTTTGAAGCTTCCTTACCCTCCCCTCCCCATCTTGGGTCCCGCAGGCATGCATCTTGACTGGTCGCCATTTTTTCACCGAAGCTGTTGCCATACTTGGTGATCAACGCCCAGTGCTTGGTCCGGTGTCCCAGCTGTTGGGTCAGATCCTGCCCGAGATTGAACAACCCAGGCTTCAGACGCCCCCACGAGCGTCACCTATGCGACACGTGCAACGTCACAACGTCGCACTGCGGAGAGGCGAGCCTGTAGCGGAGCCACTACCAGGAGCCTGTTCGCCAAGTCCTGCGGAGACATCATCCTGAGCCGTAAAGCTGCCAGCCCAGGGGCACATGGGAGCGTGTAGGGTTTAGTGCTTAGGTTTCAGGGCTTCAGCCCTTACACCTCTAAACCCGAATACCCTGCGATGGCGTGACGGCGTCTGTCGCACGTGCGCCTTCAAAAAGCCTGACAGATTGGACTGGAATTTGGGCTTCTGGGGCTTTTTTTGAGATTTCATGAGTTAACGTTGTTGTTATAGTTACATTGACAAATGAAATGGGACCCCCTAAACCCTGAACCCCTAAACCCCTAAACCCCTAAACTCCTAAACCCCCAAAACCCCAAAACCCCAAAACACCAAAACCCCTAAACCCCTAAACCCCAAAACCCCTAAACCCCCAAACCCCCAAACCCCTAAACCCCTAAACCCCCAAACCCCTAAACCCCCAAACCCCTAAACCCCTAAACCCCTAAACCCCTAACAATCCTAAACCCCTTAACACCCCAAACCCTAAAACCCTAAACCCCTAACCCTAAACCCCTAAACCCCTAAACCCCTAAAACCCCTAAACCCCTAATATCTTTAAACCCATAAACCCAAACCCCTAAACCCCTAAACCCCTAAACCCCTAAACCCCTAAGCCCCTAAACCCCTAAACACCTAAACCCCTAAACCCCTAAGCCCCAAAACCCCTAAACCCCCAAACCCCCAAACCCCTAAACCCCTAAGCCCTAAACCCCAAACCCTAAACCCTAAACCCCTAAACCCCTGAACCCCTAAGCCCCTAAACCCTAAGCTTGCTGTAGCCAATGCCAACGCAGTTCCCAGAAGCGCTAGGGGGTTCAACCCAAGTTGGGGGGGGCAGAGAGTGTTAGGGTTTAGGGTTTAGGGTTTAGGGTTTAGGTTTAGGGTTTAGGGTTTAGGGTTTAGGGTTTAGGGTTTAGGGTTTAGGGTTTAGGGTTTAGGGTTTAGGGTTTAGGGTTTAGGGTTTAGGGTATTCCAGGAATCGTAGCCCTAAGACTCCCTGAGAAGCCCCCGAAGGGAGAACCATTCTGATTTCTTGGGCCCCAAAGGGAGCCAAGTCAAAGGGTTTGGGGTTTAGGGTTTAGGGTTTAGGGTTTAGGGTTTAGGGTTTGGGGTCTGCTTCGGCGCAGGTGCCCGCGCACCCTTCGCCACTGCGCCTGCCAGCATTCAAGGCCCCGCATGGTTGATGCCCTCCGGCCGTTTCCTTCCGCCTAAACCCTAAACCCTAAACCCTAAACCCTAAACCCTAAACCCTAAACCCTAAACCCTAAACCCTAAACCCTAACCCTAAACCCTAAACCCTAACCCTAAACCCTAAACCCTAAACCCGAGACCTTCAACCCGAAGCCCGCAAACCTCAACCCTTTCCACGATTAGGGTTTGGGGTTTAGGCTGGCAAATGGTGTTTAAGGTTCGGTGAAGGGGTCTCGGGGTTGGGCGAGTTTAAGAAGGCCTGTGGGAACCGCCACAGAAAAATTTCAGTCCTGCCAATGTTTCATAAACTACACAAAGGCGATAGGGCGTTTAAAAGTTGTACTTTCTTGAAAGTTTTGAGTGTTTCACATGTGTTGAATATTTGCTGCAATGCTTGTTATGTGTTTGTGACTTGTTCCTAATGTGGTTTTAGATTTTTTACGTGTTTTGTAAATGTCCTTAATTCTTGTTTGAAATTGCTTTTAAATGTGATTCGAGCAGTTGCTTTCAATGTTGTTGAGTTTCTTTGATTTTTAAAAGTTTTTTACACGCTTTTAATTTAACTGTTTATAAATGATTCTTCATGTTTTTTGTATGTTGCAGAATGTTCTTTGTTCATTAAAGTTGTTATTTGTTTCTGAAGATGTTAAACTTCTAACATCGCATTTCGAAATGTGGCTCTGAATGCTTAGTGTTGCTTGAAACACAGACGTGCTTACGTTGATCTAAAGCACGCTTCTACGATGCTTCATCTTCAACAATGTCTGTCGAAGTGTCCGGATCGTTAAACCCTAAACCCTAAACCCTAAACCCTAAACCCTAAACCCTAAAACCCCAAAACCCTAAACCCTAAAAACCCCAAACCCCAAAACCCCAAACCCCAACCCCAAACCCCAAACCCCAAACCCCAAACCCCAAACCCTAAACCCTAAACCCTAAACCCTAAACCCTAAACCCTAAACCCTATTTTCTTTTCGCAGGCTCGAGGGCCGCCTCCTCGACCTGAGTGCCTGCCTCCCGCGTCCGGCTCTCGGTCGGCCAGGGTCTTTTTAAGGGGACTGAATGGTTGGGTTTAGGGTTTAGGGTTTAGGGTTTAGGGTTTAGGGTTTAGGGTTTAGGGTTTAGGGTTTAGGGTTTAGGGTTTAGGGTTTAGGGTTTAGGTTTAGGGGTTAGGGTTTAGGGTTTAGGGTTTTGGGTTTAGGGTTTAGGGTTTAGGGTTTAGGGTTTAGGGTTTAGGGTTTAGGGTTTAGGGTTTAGGGTTTAGGGTTTAGGGTTTAGGGTTTAGGGTTTAGGGTGGAGGGTTTAGGGTTTAGGGTTTAGGGTTTAGGGTTTAGGGTTTAGGGTTTAGGGTTTAGGGTTTAGGGTTCAGGGTTTAGGGTTTAGGGTTTAGGGTTAGGGCTTAGGGGTTAGGAGTTAAGGGTTTGAGTTCAAGGGTTTATGTAGGGGATTAGGGCTTAAGGGTTGAGGGTGGGAAATGGTTGAGAGCTTTTCGGGTTTAGGGGTTTTAGGGGTTAAGGGTTTAAGGGGCCAAGGGGCTAAGGGTTTAAGGGTTTAAGTTTAAGGGTTTAAGGCTTTAGGGTTTTAGGGTATAAGGGTTTTAGGGTTTATAGGGTTTATAGGGTGTAAGGGTTTAGGGTTGAGGGTTTAGGGGTGTAGGGTTTGCCGTTGAGGCGCGCATCCAGGGTTTTTTTTGGAAGGTTTAGGGTTTAGGGTTTCGGGTTTAGGGTTTGGGGATACTACCCTGCCTCTAGGCTCCGCCCATAATGAAGGCGATTAAAATTTAGGGATAATCAAGCTTTCAGGGGCGAACCAGGGGGGGGGGGGTAGTATAGAGGGGGGTGGCAGGGAAACCCATGAGCATCATATCGAAAAGCACGAGGCGATCGATCGGGGCCTTCACAACCCCTAAACCCTTCCAAGTCGGCTGACGAAATCTGTGAATCATTGAATCCCTCAGGACGCCCTCGCAGCGACTGAGAGCGAGCTCTGACCCCTCGGACTCCGACACCACTGTGCGCGCCGTGTTTTGGGGAGGGAAGGGGGGGTGGGGAGGGGTGGGGTTTATTAGGGTTTAGGGTTTAGGGCTTAGGGTTTAGGGTTTAGGGTTAAGGGTTTAGGGTTTGCCGGCCACAAGATAAGGCTCATCTCTCAAAAGGTTCCACGGGCTAGGGTTTGCAGGGTCTGGGGTTGAGGGGCTGAAGGGCTTTCAGATTTTGAGGCTGCGGGTGTTCGTAAGCCCTAAAACCTTTCAGCCCGAATCTCCGAAACCCTAACCCCAAAACCCTGTAAGCGCCAACCCAAAGCTCCTAAACCTTAACACCCTTGAGCCCTAAAACCCTAAACCCTGAAACCCTGTAAGTGCTAACCCCTAAGCCGTTGAACCTTAAGACCCTTTGAACCCTAAACCTCAATCCATAAACCCTGAAACTAAGCGCCAAACCCTAAGCCCTTAGACCTCAAGACTCAAGACCCTTTGAGCGTTTAACCCTAAAACCCCGAAACCCCTAAGCCCTTAAACCTTAAGACCCCTGAACCCTGGAACCCCTTAAGCCCTAAACCCTAACCTGCAACTTAAGGCCCTAAAGGCTTCAAGCCCGAAACCCTAGGCCCTTAACAGCAACTTCCCTGCCAGGGCCGAGGTAGCGACGGCTGGCCTGGCCCAGGTCTCGTCCTTAGGTTTATAGGGTTTGGGTTTAGGTTTAGGGTTTAGGGTTTAGGGTTTAGGGTTTAGGGTTTAGGGTTTAGGGTTTAGGGTTTAGGGTTTATTCAGGGTTTGGGGCTAGGTGATTGGTTCGGATAAAGCTCAATGAGGCTCCCTGTTGGGGGTGCTTGGGCTCTGCCTCAGCCTCTTTAGGCAGAGGGCCAGCTGTTCTTCCGACCTCGTTTAGGGTTTAGGGTTTAGGGTTTAGGGTTCAGGGTTTAGGGTTTATTCAGGGTTTGGGGCTAGGTGATTGGTTCGGATAAAGCTCAATGAGGCTCCCTGTTGGGGGTGCTTGGGCTCTGCCTCAGCCTCTTTAGGCAGAGGGCCAGCTGTTCTTCCGACCTCGTTTAGGGTTTAGGGTTTAGGGTTTAGGATTTTTAGGCCACGTGAACTCCGCCCTGAGCCCTAGACCAAAACCTTAGTGAAATTGGGGTGGCCCCTAAAAATAGACCCTAAAGAGTAGGAGTCCCCCTACAAGAAGGACCCCCATAAGGTACCCCAATCTCGGAAACCTCCAACTCCTTTTTACCATAAGGCTACTGGCCAATACAGGTTTTGTTTTTCTCGGCAGGCTCCTGACGACCCCAAAAACTAAACTCCTTGGCGTGTTGGCGGCTGACTTTCAGTGATTCCGAGTTCAGGGCCTTACAGGGCTTACTTGGAGGTTCATGTGCACTTATACAGCCCTAAACCCTAGCGTCGAGCAGCAGACCATAAACCGCACGAACTTACTAGCTCTTAACTTTTCGGTTACCCTAAGCCCTCGACCCTAAACCCTAAAAACGTCAAGATGCCCTGTATCTCCCCTAAAGCCGTAAAGCCTCAAACCCTTTCTCCCCCAAATTCCGGCTTGCAAGGGCCGAAACTTCGATTTCGACCGCTCCCGTCGGAGGACCCAGATTACCCTAGTTTAGGGTTTAGGGTTTCGGGTTCAGGGTTTACGGAAGCCCTGAACCTAAACAGGGTTTGTAGTTTGGAGGATGTTGGTTTGGGGTGGGTGGTCTAGGGGAGGTCAAGGTTCAGGGTTAGGGTGTAGGGTTCGGGGTTTGGTTTAGGGTGTTTCGGGTTTAGTTGCCTTGAAGCTCCATAGGCCCTACGAGGGGTTTAGGGCTGGGGGGCTTTTTGGTTTAGGGGTTAGGGTTTAGGGGTTGCGGGTGGGGGGGGGGGCTTCGTACCTACCGCCCCAAGCCCCACAAGCCCACAAGCCCTCAGCCCTTATCATGAAGTACCTGGAAAGGGCTCGGGGCTTCACGAAGACAAGTAGCTTAGTAGCTTAGCTATGGTAGTGCTAATGCAAATTCCCTAAACCCTAAACCCTAAACCCTAAACCCTAAACCCTAAACCCTAAACCCTAAACCCTAAACCCTAAACCCTAAACCCTAAACCCTAAACCCTAAACCCTAAACCCTAAACCCTAAACCCTAAACCCTAAACCCTAAACCCAAGGCCTGTGGCTCTTGAAGGACGGTCACAGAGAGGCTTGTGGGGAGGTGGTGGGTGTCAACCCTATTGCAAGTTCATGCCGTCCTCACACCCTCTCCGCCTTTTAAGCCCTACATGGGTTAAGGGTTTAGGGCTTAGGGTTGAGGCTTTAGGGTTTTGGGTTCAGAGTTTAGGGTTCAGGGTTCAGGGTTTAGGGTTCAGGGTTTAGGGTTTAGGGTTTAGGGTTGTGGCTTTAGGGTTTTGGGACGCTTAGAACGGAACGCCAAGGCCTGGGCCCTTGGCCTTCGGAAGGCGCATCTGAGGGGGCCGTGAGCGCCTGTAGAAGCAGGATAGGGGCACCTTGTTCGGGGTACCGTGGAGCTAAGGACACCTATGTTGGGTTTAGGGTTCGAATCAGGGTTCGCCATGAAGAGGTCGAGTGCAAACGGGGGACTTAAAGCTGGGACAGGGCTATAGCCCTAGAACCGACCCACCATCAACCTCCAAGAATGTGAGCCTTAGCCCCTAAACCCTAGACCCTAAACCCTAAACTTTCAAGTCAGCCTTTTCGACTTCGTGCAAGTTCCCAAGACCTGCCTGGGTGCCCATTGCCAATGGCACGCGGCGCTGTCAAGACGACGGCTTGTCGCCCTCCCCCCCACCCCCCCCACCCCCCACCCCCCTTGTCGGCAAAGCCAGAAATAGTAGTAACAAGGGTTACTATAGTATTATTAACTACGGGACCATAAGGGAACTACCCCCGCCCCCCCTTGTCCGGCAAAGCCCTGAATAGTAGTGATGAAGGGAGGGGCCTTCATCATTTTTATTGTTTTTTTTTTTTTTTGGGGGGGGGGGGGCTATTGCAGCATTATTGTATAGGGACCATATGGGAATTCCATTAGTAACTATTCCGGCCCCTATAGTCATTGGGTTTGGGAATTAGGCTAGGACCCAGAGCAGACCCTTGTTCCTTTCTTTTGGGCTTAGGTTCCCTTTCAAGCTCCTTTAATATAAACCCCAAAAGGGTACCCTTTTTGTGCTTCAGCTCCTCTTGGGTCTAGTAGGGCTTCGCGCGATGATTCACGTGATAGGAAGGATCACAACCATGACAGCAGTAGAGAGCTGCTGCAGTTGTGGGTTCCTCTTTCATGGTGATACGTGGCCTTTACTATCGGGGTCCCTAAGCCCTAAGCGCTGAAACCTGAACCCTAAACCTTAACCCCTCCACCCTGAACCCTAGACCCCAAGCCCATAAACGCACTTGGGAGTTCGGCTTGCTTGCATCTATTTATGTGAAGCCCCAAAGAATATAAAGATATTTGTTTTTTTACTTTGTTTCTGAGGGTGTGGAGAAGTGCAGGGACCATGTCAGGTTGCGTGAGCCCGGAATCCTTGTGCACGAGCAGGAAGCCTTAAAGCCACTCCAAGTGTGTCTAGGGTGTTAATGCCCCCTGATACCCCAGCGCCCTCAACCCTGAAACCCCTCAAGTGTGAATATGCCCTAAACCCTAAACCCTAAACCCTAAACCCTAGACCCTAGACCCTAGACCCTAAACCCTAAACCCAGCGCCCTCCGGGGCTAGGGACCATGTGATGATAGCGGAGAAGGGGCGCGAGGGCACGGGAAAAGTTGGTCAGGTGCCGACCCGCTTTGCCTAGGGTTTAGGGTTCAGGGTTTAGGGTCTAGGGTTTAGGGTTCAGGGTTTAGGATTTGGGGTTCGGGGTTTGGGGTTTGGGGTCTGGGATTTGGGTTTAAGGTTTAGGGTTTGGGGTTTGGGGTTTAGGGTTTAGGGTTTAGGGTTGGGTGCCGACTGGGGT
The DNA here is from genome assembly GCA_905221605.1 of Symbiodinium natans. Classification (NCBI taxonomy): domain Eukaryota; class Dinophyceae; order Suessiales; family Symbiodiniaceae; genus Symbiodinium; species Symbiodinium natans. The sequence goes on from CAJNDS010000902.1 coordinate 542,045, forward strand.
TTCGAGTTTCCAACCCAGTCCAACGTACCATGAATCTCCCAGTGTTGATCTCGACATCCCTGGTTTGCCAGGTGCAGATATTCCGATGTTTTTTCGGTTTACTGGGGCTGGGAGGGACCTTCAAGCAAGCCGGCAGGGATTTAGGGTGTGGTGTTCTGCAAGGACAAAGACCCAAAAACGGCACCTTTTTTCCTAGTCTTGGGTCTCGTCTGGTTCCAGGAAGCTCAGTTGCACTTTTTTCACTTGTTAAAGGCCTTAGGGCTTCGAGGGCTAAACCGCTAACTGTCGGACTCCTCGCCCCACGCTCACTATGGGGCTTATACCCCCAAGCCCTCAACCCCTGAAACCCTTAGACCCTTCGACCCCTAAACCCCCTGAGCCCCGAAACTCCAAAACCCTTGAAGCCCTAAAACCAACACAACTATATAATCCTTGGGAATTATTTTTCTTTCATATTAAACCCAAGAGGATATTAAAATAGTGTTTTTATTAAGGTTCTAAGGGGAGTATAAACCCTAAACCCTAAACCCTAAACCCTAAACCCTAAACCCTAAACCCTAAACCCTAAACCCTAAACCCTAAACCCTATACCCTATACCCTAAACCCTAAACCCTAAACCCTAAAACCCTAAACCCTGAAGGTTTCAGGGTGAAAATCTAGGCCGAAGCCAAATTGTCCTAAGTTCTAAGCTCTGAGCCCCTGACCCTAGCTGCCCCCAAATCATAAGCCCTAAGCCCCAACCCAGGGTTCAGGGTTTAGGGTTTAGGGTTTAGGGTTTAGGGTTTAGGGTTTAGGGTTTAGGGTTTAGGGTTTAGGGTTTAGGGTTTAGGGTTTAGGGTTTAGGGTTTAGGGCCCCAAACCCTTGCACATCCTCAGACGCCCTGAAACCGGCTAGATGCGCGCGGGCTCCCATACGCGCATGCTCAAGGTTAGCAGGAACTAGAACATCGTATGACTCCAGGGTTCTGGGTGTTAGGGTTCAGGGTGCAATGCCACGACTGAAGCTCTTACTTCTCGACGGATGTCCTTAAGTCTAGACCACACCACCCAGCCAGCAATCACCTAAAGGAGGGCCTGGCTTCCCCGTGACGGCAAGGAACACTCTAGGATAGCCCTCGAGCCAAGATGGCATGTGGGATGGCTAGCTGCACCCTGAAGGCCTGCAGAGGAGAGAAGGTTGGAAGTGTTTTTTTGGGGGGAGTTTTGGGGTCGAGAAGTACGAGCTTCAGTCGTAGCATCTCACCCTGAACCCTGAACCCTGAACCCTGAACCCTGAACCCTGAACCCTAAACCCTAAACCCTAAACCCTAAACCCTAAACCCTAAACCCTAAACCCTAAACCCTAAACCCCACACACTAGGGCTTAGGGTTTATGATTTCGGGTGGTTAAGGTTTGGGTTTAGGGTTTAGGGTTTAGGGTTTAGGGTTTAGGGTTTAGGGTTTAGGGTTTAGGGTTTAGGGTTTAGGGTTTAGGGTTTAGGGTTTAGGGTTTAGGGTTTAGGGTTTAGGGTTTAGGGTTTAGGGTTTAGGGTTAAGTTTAGGGTTTTGGGTTTTGGGTGTAGGGTTCAGGGTTTAGAGCTTAGGCAGGGTTTGGGTTTAGGGTTTCGGTAGGGTTTAGGGTTTAGGTCGCAGGGGGTTCGGCTCAGTTTAGGATGGAGGGCGAATTGAGGGCTTTGAGGGCGCTTCGGGCTTAAGAGGGCGCAGTCGGGCATTATGATTTAGGACTTTGAAGGCTTAGTGGTTTGGGGATGTCGTCAGGATGAACTGCGGTCTTCCATGAAGGATTGACCCTGCTTTTCGGCACCTACTTGTTCGCAAGTTGGGCGAGATGTAGACCAAGTAAGGTCAGTAATATCCATAGTCACCTGCGTAACTATCCGTGAACCTCCAAGTATTGCGGGGACTGTGCCGTGAAGGATGTATCCCAAGGGTAAACCCATTACAGAGGGCGCAGGTTTGAGGGCATAGTTGTTCGGCTGTGGTTTGAGACTTCCTCCAGGTGCTGTGTCACCACTTCCTCGTGTATCACCTCGCCACCCGGCTCGTTGAGATCGTACAGCTCTCAACCTCCCCCTAAACCCTATACCCTAAACCCTAAACCCTAAACCCTAAATCCTAGACCCCAGACCCCAAACCCTAACTCCCAAGCCCGGCATGCCAAACGCCCTCAACCCTGAACCTTCGGCCCTAAACCCTCAAGCCGAACAAGCCTTAACAAACCCAGCCCCCTGAACCTTAAACCCTAAACCCTAAACCCTAAACCCTAAACCCTAAACCCTAAACTCTAAACCCTAATCCCTGAGCCCTGAACCTTGATATTTCGAAGCCCTAAACTCTGCAGCCTGGGCAACCTCTGCCCTCCACAATCCCCCCGTAAGCCCCGGATTCCCGTGGTAGGGTGGTTGAGGGTTCAGGATTTAGGGTTAGAGTGTGGCCCGGGATCGTCCAGCAGCGGCAATTGCAACCCCAAACCCCGTGCCCTAAACACCCTAAACCCCAAACCCCAAACCCCAAGCCCCAAGCCCCAAGCCCCAAGCCCCAAGCCCCAAACCCCAAACCCTAAACCCTAAACCCTAAACCCTAAACCCTAAACCCTCAAGGGAAGGTTCGTGGGGCAAGGCGCCGCCGCGCCTTGTGCCCTGAGCTGGCTAGGGCTTGCTTTACCAGGACCCAGAGTCGGCCCTTATTCCCGCTTGTTAGGGTTTAGGGTTTAGGGTTAAAGTTTAGGGTTTAGGGTTTTGGGGTTAGGGTCTGGGGTTTGGGGTTTGTGGTTTGGGGTTTGGGGTTTAGGGTTTTAACTGAAACCAAAAGGGCACCCTGATTTTTCCTAGGCTACTGTTGGGTCTAATTTAGGGAGTGGGGTTTAGGCTTGAGGGTGCGCTGAATTTCAATGGAATTTCTTAAGGCGCGTGTGCGTTTGTGTCGCATGGGCGAAAGAGAGAGATGGGTTATAAGAAGGGCAAGTAGAGGTTTCATGTGGTGAGACCTGATTTTCTACCTCAGAATGTACGTTAGGGTTTGGGGTTTAGGGCTTCGGGCGCCGCAGATCTTCAGGTAAGTGCTTCTTTCGAAGCTGGTTCGCTCAACGCTGCTGCCTCAGACAGGGCACATGCACAGACCCGTGCTAGTTGGGTCCCTAAACCCTAAACCTTAAGCCCCAAACCTTAAACCCTAAACCCTAAACCTAAACTCTAACCCTAAACCCTAAACCTTAAACCTTAAACCTTAAACCCTAAACCCAAAGCGCGATCACAGGTGCCTTGCACAATCCCTTTATTTTAAATTGCTGCTATTGGGTTGTGTTTAGTGTTTGGGGTTTGTGCAGTACTGCTCTTTGGAGTGTATAGGGTTCCTGATGAATATTGGTGAGTGTGTATGTTGGGTGTCTTTCTGGAAGACTAGTAAGAACAGCCTACTTCTTATATGCAGCGTTTTGGGGTTTAGTTTTATACGCTCCCAAAATGCCCTTTCCAATTCAGGAGGCCCCTCCATTAGGAGGTGCATGGAAAGTCAGCAGTGGGGCGATAAATAGGCAGCTGCAGTAATTACTGGTCAGAACCTTTGGTGGACTACTTGCATGTCGCTTTACTTGCGCGTTTAGTTGCCCATGAACCTCCGAGGAGCCAGAATAGGCTCTTATTTTCATATGTTTAGGGTTTAGGTTCCCTTCTAGGGCCCCTTTTTCAACCAACAAGGGCACCCGAGAATCTCCAAGTTACTCTTGGGTTTAGGTCCTAAACCCTAAACCCTAAACCCTAAACCCTAAACCCTAAACCCTAAACCCTAAGCCATAAACCCATGAAAAGTTCAAGCAGCCAGAGGTGAACCACGAGCAGTTTGCCAAGAACCAGGATGCCGCCGCCCGGCTTGCATGCGCAGTGGGACGTACCAGCTGTCCCGTTCAGCTGTTTCCATGTTCATAGTTCCCGCCCGGAAGCCCTAAACCCTAAACCCTAAACCCTAAACCCTAAACCCTAAACCCTAAACCCTAAACCCTAAACCCTAAACCCTAAACCCTAAACCCCAAATGAAGGCAAGACAGGAGCTGAAGGAAGTGCTCTTTTCCCCTTTGATTTGCCAGGTCCTTTGAGGGGTCTTTTGCTCTTTTCAGCGGCGGCTTCGTGGGCACAAAGACCTTAAGGACCAAATGAACCTTAAATGGGTTTATGGTTCATATACCTTAGTAGGGATTATAGTAGTACAGGGCATATGGCCCCAATTTTAGGGTTCATTTCGTTCCCGAGGAAGAGTAAGTAGAAATGAACGAGAGAGCACTAGAGCTGCAGGTACCTTAGTAGCTGAATGAGCACACTTTACACGTTTTAGGATACTATAATCCCCTGTAGAACTGAAAGGTGTACACTTCTTTGGGGCTTCTGAACTCAGCAACTAAGGGTATAACCCCTGAAAACGTACGAACTCGGAGTCCAGGAGCGTCGCGTGCCTCCTGCAAGATAAAGGAGGGAGCACTTCTATCATCCCATTCTGGGTTTTGGAGTACTATACTTTAATACTTTTTTTTGTTCTGGGTTCCTCTTATTGCTACTTATTACCTAAAAAGTATATACTTTTTTCCAGGGTCTACTCCAAAGCTAAGTATTAATCCCGGCGCTACACGAGCAACAGCCGGATGTTGACATCGCTCGCTCGCTTATACTCCAAAAGACCCCCTTTAATGGTAATGTTTGTATGACTAAAAGGCACCTGTTTGCCCATAAGTAGATTGCATTTCATGCGTGAACTTGCAAATACACTATATTTTCTCGGGAAAAAGCCGTTCGCAGGCTCACTAGTTTAGCATATTCTAGTGGATTGCAAGGGCCCTTTTTGCAAGACTCTTCTTCTTGTGCCCTGCAATTACTCTCTTAATACGGGTTTTGCACAAATATAGGCTTGCGCATGAATTAAAAAAACGAACGAAGACCGAACCTCGAGATCCCATTAAATGAGCTTTTTCTTTTTTGGGGGGGGGGGGGGGGCTTTCAGGCGTTCCTTGTGAAGCCCACCAAAAATATGGAGCATGTATAGGCGGCCTAGGAATCAACCCTAAATCCTAAACCCCAATCCTTCACCCCTAAACCCTAAGCACCCCAAACCTAAATTCTTGTGTCTTTGTGTGAGGCAGGGTGGGGGGGGGGGGGGGTTGTTGAGTTTTAGGGCCCCCCTAAACCCTAAACTGTAGACCCTAAACCCTAACCCTAAACCCTAAACCCTAAACCCTAAACCCTAAACCCTAAACCCTGAACCCTAAACTGGAAACTGCAAGTCGCAGCGCCCAGGAGGCCCGGCGAGCGTCGGCAGCAACTGGGACTTCGCAAGGGATGGGTTTGGGGTTTGGGGTTCGGGGTTTGGGGTTTGGGGTTCGGGGTTCGGGGTTTGGGGTTCGGGGTTTGGGGTTCGGGGTTTGGGGTTTGGGGTTTGGGGTTTGGGGTTCGGGGTTCGGGGTTTGGGGTTTGGGGTTTGGGGTTTGGGGTTCGGGGTTCGGGGTTTGGGGTTCGGGGTTTGGGGTTTGGGGTTTGGGGTTTGGGGTTTGGGGTCAACCCAGAGCCAGAGCCCCAGAATCCCGTGTCCTTAACTAGACCCCAGCACAATCCCGAAGCCAAAAAACTTCCAAAAACACCCAAGTCCACCCTACATCCCAAAACCCTAAACACTCAATGCTAGGTTTAGGGTTTAGGGTTTAGGGTTTAGGGTTTAGGGTTTAGGGTTTAGGGTTTAGGGTTTAGGGTTTAGGGTTTAGGGTTTAGGGTTTAGGGCTTAGGGCTAAGTCCTAGGCGTTGTTCAGGCCTTCGGCTTCGGTGGAATAATCGGGAGTTTGGGTCTCGAGATTTTCTTGGAGGATCAGGGGACTTGAGGAAATGAGTAGGGCCAAAGTCGAGTCAAATAACCCGAGAAGGGCTTGGGGTTAGAGCCCCGACTTGTGCCCGAGCCTTCACTGTACTTCATAGCTACTTGCCAATTAGGGTTTAGGGTTTAGGGTTTAGGGTTTAGGGTTTAGGGTTTAGGGTGTAGGGTTTAGGGTTTGGGGTTGAAGCCTTTTCGAGCTCCCCCACTACGCTTGTGACTGCGGGCCGTTTCCTAGAGGTCCATAGTGTCTAGGATTCAACCCTAAATCCTGAACCCTAAACACTAAACCTAGATCTCAAACCCTAAGCCGTAAGCCTCAAAACCTCAAAACCCAAAGCCCTAAACCCCAAACCCTAAACCCCAAACCCTAAACCCTAAACCCTAAACCCCAAACCCTAAACCCCAAACCCTAAACCCCAAACCCCAAACCCTAAACCCCAAACCCCAAACCCCAAACCCCAAACCCCAAACCCTAAACCCTAAACCCTAAACCCCAAACCCTAAACCCCAAACCCTAAACCCTAAACCCTAAACCCCAAACCCTAAGCCCCCCCCCCCCCCCAACCCTCGAGCCCATGCGCCTGGTCAGACCATCGCAACGACGATCAACCTCGTGGAGTCGACGATGCTTCGCTGCAGGGCCATTGTTTTAGGGTTTAGGGTTTAGGGTTTAGGGTTTGGGGTTTAGGGTTTAGGGTTTAGGGTTTAGGGTTTAAGTTTTCGGGTTTAGGGTGCAGGGTTTAGGGTTGAGGATTTCGGGTTCAGGGGTTTAGGGTGTTTAGGGGTAACCCGCAGGTTTAGGGGTTTGAGGGGTTTTAGGGTGTTAGGGTGTTAGGGTGTCGGGATTTGGGATCAGGCATTTTCGGAATTCGGGTGTTATGGGTTTAGGCTTTGAGGTTGACCCATGCACCTCCGCCTCGGGAAATCCTTGGTCGAGGCGTCGCCAGCCATCATGGCCAACCATGCCATGCTCTACCAGGTCATGGCTCGTCGTCTAAGTCGCTGCCGAAGAAAATCTCGTAAGTCGCGGCGGCCAGCCGAGCAATGCCAAGGGAACTCCCCAGGGCCGCGGCGCCAACAGGGTCCTCCTCCTCCTCCAAGCACGCCGATTCGGCGCAGTGCTGGCAACCTCTTCCTAAGCCCTTATACCCTAAACCCTAATTAAACCCTAAACCCTAAACCCGAAACCCTAAACCCTAAACCCGAAACCCTAAACCCTAAACCCTAAACCCTAAACCCTAAACCCTAAACCCTAAACCCTAAACCCTAAACCCTAAACCCTAAACCCTAAACCCTAAACCCCCAGACCCTCCTTTTCCTGTGGGAGTTGGTCGGTCCTACGCTTGCTGGAGACATAAGGAGGGCGCAGGTTTTTCGAGATGGACGTCGGTTTCCCAACCCCTAAAGCCTAAGCACCTAAACTTAAGGGGTTTAGGGTTTCGGGTTTAGGGTTTAGGGTTTAGGGTTTAGGGGACACCCAGAAGGGGACCCATCATCTTATTCCCTAAATATCCCCCAAATAACGCCTAAGGCGCTCCCGTATAAGGGTCCCTCCTTTAGTCCCTTAATGAACCCTCAAACCCTTAATCCCTTGAAGCGATCAGGGTGGCCCTAAACCTTAAAAACCCTAGAACCCAAAAAACACCTTGAACCTTAAACCCCTCGAACCCTGAAGCCCTGAAACCCCTGAAGTGAAGCCTGTGCCCTTGAGCCCTAAAACCGTTTAAGCCCCCCATAGCCCGGTGTTCGGGTTTGGTTGAGGGTTTAGGGTTTAGGGTTTAGGGTTTAGGGTTTAGGGTTTAGGGTTTAGGGTTTCGGGTCTAAATCCCTTAAGCCCCTTAAGCCCATAAAGCCCTTTAACACTTAAACCGCCATGCCCTAAACCCCAAATCCTTAGTCCCTAAAGCCTGGAGCCCTTCACCCCCAGAATCCTGAAACCCGAACCTTGAAACCCTAGATCCCTAAAGACCTTAAACCCTAATCCCCTAAACCTCAAAAACCCCACAACCCTGAAACCGCTCTAACCCCTAAACCCTAAACCCTAAACCCTAAACCCTGGACCTTGAACCCTAAACCCTAAACCCTAAACCCTAAACCCTAAACCCTAAACCCTAAACCCTAAACCCTAAACCCTAAACCCTAAACCCTAAACCCTAAACCCTAAACCCCTTTTCATGAAGCGATCAGGATGGTCCTCCAGCAGGGCGCCACAGCCGAGTTCTTGATGGCAGCCTGGGGCTGGGGGAGCCTGGGCGGAATTAAAAACGGCTGGGTTGAGGGTCTAGGGTCTAGGGTCTAGGGTCTAGGGTCTAGGGTCTAGGGTTTAGGGTTTAGGGTTTAGGGTTTAGGGTTTAGGGTTTAGGGTTTAGGGTTTAGGGTTTAGGGTGTAGGGTTTAGGGTTTAGGGTTTAGGGTTTAGGGTTTAGGGTTTAGGGTACCCTTAAGAGAAACAACCGTCCTGAAAGAAGCTTGTGATAATAGCAGGTCACCCCAACAAACTGATGTCGCAGAGCAAAACCTTCGAAGCTTGTCATTGTAATGGACCCTGCCTCTGCAACATTAGGGTTTGGGGTTTAGAGTTTAGGGTTTGGGATTTAGGGTTTGGGGTTTAGGTTTAGGTTTGGGCGTTTGGAGTTTAGGGTTTGGGGTTTAGGGTTTAGTTTCGAGGGTTCAGGCTTTGGGGTTTAGGGTTTAGGCGCAAAAGTGTTTAGGGTTTTGTGTTTAGGGTTCGGGTGTTTCAGATTTTAGGATTTAGGGCACAGGCTTTAGGGCCTAGGGTGGAGGGTCCAACGTTCTAGGGAAGGTGTGTTTGAGTTTGCCGCAAAGGCAGTGACTTCTTCGGGGATCTGCAAAAAGCACGATTCTTGTATTTGCAGGGACATATGACAGGCCCCCCCCCCCCCCCAACTTCTGGGACATGCCCACCTGAGAAGGTTTTTGTTTCATGCATTTTTTTTTGTGATGGGGGGAGGGGGGTGTGTTCAGGCTTCAAGTTTTGAGGGATTTAAAGTTCGAGGGGGTGAGTTTAGGGGGTTTAGGGCAAGGGTTTAGGGTTTAGGGTCTAGGGTCTAGTCTAGGGTTTAGGGTTTAGGGTTTAGGGTTTAGGGTTTAGTGTTTAGGGTTTAGGGTTTAGGGTTTAGGGTTTAGGGTTTAGGGTTTAGGGTTTAGGGTTTAGGGTTTAGGGTTTAGGGTTTAGGGTTTAGGGTTTATAAGTTTAGGCAGGGTTTAGGTGTAGGATTTTTGTGGGTTTGGGTGTTGGGGCTGAACTCGGGTTGTGGGGCTTTGGCTTCGGGCCCTTTCAGAAGGGGGGAGGAGGGCTTTAGGAGGGGTTACCCAGGATTCATAAAGCCTAAACCCTAAAACCCTAAACCCTCAACCCTAAACCCCAAACCCTAATCCCTAAACCCCAAACCCTGAACCCTGAACCCTAAACCCTGAACCCCAAACCCCACACTCCCTGAGATTGCCCAAGCCTAATCTTCCCTCAACTTCTCCAGGCGTGTCCTCTCCCCAAACCACCTCAAGGTGAGGGTTTCAGGGTTTAGGGTTTAGGGTTTAGGGTTTAGGGTTTAGGGTTTAGGGTTCAGGGTTTAGGGTTTAGGGTTTAGGGTTTAGGGTTTAGGGTGAGGGTTTCAGAGTTTAGGGGTCCGTTCGTTTAGGGTTTGGGGTTTGGGGTTTAGGGTCTAGGGTTTAGGGCGAAGACTCATGGGACTGATCAACTCCTCCTTCAGTATAGTTTGAGGGGAGACCCCAGCCCCGACTCGTCAGATAGTCCCTAAACCCAAAACCCAAAACCCAAAACCCTAAACCCTAAACCCAAAACCCTAACCCTAAACCCTAAACCCTAAACCCTAAACCCTAAACCCTAAACCCTAAACCCTAAACCCTAAACCCTAAAGATTGCCCATCTTGGTAGCCCAGTGGTACCCTTTTCCTTTTTTTGGTTCTGGTTCCCTGATCAAGTAACCAACCAAAAAAAGGGTGCCCTTATTATAGTATGGTTACTGGGCTACTAAGCCATAATATGCTCCCAATATGGCCCTTCCATTCTCTTGGAGGATCTTTAAACAGGGTCCCCAAATCGAAGGGTACAACCTTAGGGGTCCGTGGTAGAACCCCATGATAAACCACCACTCCCGTTCGCTGCATGACCTCAGGGACAACGTCCTTCCAACCTTCCACGCGAGCATAGCCAGCGCCGTGGCTCCATTAGGGCTTAGGGGTTAGGATTTCGGGTGTATAGTGGGCCGCCCTAAACCCTCCCTCAGGGTCCATGTACCTGTTTGGTGTGTACCTGATGCAAGGAGGATTCCTAAAGACGAAGCGCTACTTTGGGAAACAAAGCCCCTAAAGCCCTCAAAGCCCCAAAACCCCCCAAAACCCCCCAAACCCCCTTAAACCCCTAAAGCCTAAAGCCCCTAACCCTAAAGTTGAGACGTGCCAAGAAGCCACAGAAGAGGGGGTTTCTGAATATGTACTGATACGATTTAGATACGGTTTACAATACGATGAGGGGATACGATTCTAGCGTGTGTACGACGGAGGGCTTCGATTGGAATGCGGTCAGGGATACGATTTCAAGTGGTAGGGGTAACTAGAATGCGATTTTAATGCGGTTGTCATTGATAGACCCCCGTGTGCCCCAACGCGCGCAGACCATGCATGAGTGTTCACTGATGCTCAATGGGCATGGAGGTGGCCACGTCGTTGCCAGTGTTGAAATTCGTGTAAAGATCAACCCCTGATCCTTGTCTCGGCTCTGTGGAATATCTAGACATTGGACTCTGAACTTTGGACGCCCTTGCGAGCCTGACCCCCAAAACGAGCCGGTTCCGAAATCGCATCCAAGATCGTATCTCTCAAGCGAGGTGGCCCCGCAATCGTATCCAAAACCCCCCCAATCGTATCCAAAATCGCATCGTCCAAGCGAGGCAGCCCCAAAATCGTATCCAAAATCGTATCTCGCAAGCGAAGAGGCCCCAAAATCGTACGTATCGGTTTTTTTGGATACGATTTCGGATAGGATCCGATTTCGGATAGGATCCACCCCCCCCACCCCCCCCCCCCCCAGTCCGGAGGGGCAAATCGTATCCCAAATCGTGTCCAAAATCGAAGCCAAATCGTATTAAACTGTAGGGAAGGGTTTAAGGGGTACGAGCATGGATACGGTTTTGGGTACGGGTAGGCAATCAAAAAATCGGTGCTGCAGTTGATGGAAAATCGCCAACCTCGGCTGCGTGGAAGGTGATCAATTTCAAGGAAATCGTTTCAAAGTTCAAAAAGAAGTACGATAGATTCCAATTTAAATATTTGCGTCATTTCGGCCAATGCTAAAGGAAAAAGGTGCCTAAAATGGCACCAACCACTTCTTCCCGGTTTGGTGCAGTGTCAGCATCGCAAACAATTTGAGCATGCCTTCGAATGTATTGAACCACCTTGCACAGGGCGAAGTGGGTACTTGGGATACGATTTGCCCCCCCCCCCCCTCCCCCAAAAAATTAGTAAAAGGGGGCTCCTGCGGAGTAAAACGTTAAACTTTGCTTACCTCCGCTATTATTTCAATTCCTAACAGGTTAACATCGTCATTTTTCACAATCACCTTATTCATTATTTTCCTAAATTTTCCACTAATTTTTAAATTCCATATTACCTTCTTCATTCTTTTTTCTCTATCCACCTTATTCGTTTTTCGGAAGGGGCTTCTAGGGTTTTTTCCCAAATATTGCCTTTTTACCAACGGTTTTCAGCACTTTTTCATCATTCATTCCACCCTCATTCATTTTTCACTCTCACTCCCCAACATTCATTCCAATTCTCATACCATCGCCCCTCATTCATTTCTCCTATTTTCCATCCTACTTTTCCCAAGCTCCCTAACAATATTCTTACCAAAGCTCTTATTACTTAAAGTCCTTAAACATCATATTAATTATTTTAATATGATGGTTATCTAATCCATTTCATCTAGATTCAAATACCTATTATTATGTCTTTCAATATAAGCGTTTCTTTCTTCTTCTGTCAAATCCCAATAAGTGTTTAATGATTTTGATTTCTTCACTTTCTGTTGTTTGCTACTTACTTCTTCTAACTGTTTCCACAATTTAGATTTTACTTTCTCATCTTTTTCGTTGTTCCATTTATCACTTAACGTTTTAAATTCTTCGTTAAGCTTATGACTTTTACTATTAAGATGTCTGTTAAAGTTTTCTTTTCTATACAGTGCTGTTCCATTAAATATTCTACATATATCACACTCAACAAAGCGACATAATGGCTCTTTCTTCATTTTTTCTCTTAATATTATACGGCTTTTTGTCTTTAAGTGATTTTTATTTTAGGTTTCATTTTGGCTAGACTGCTTCAGATTTCGTTTCCACATTTCAATCATATCTTTACAACATTTGATACTCTTCAACTTACGGCTTTTTTCAGATGTCTTTTTGTATAAGTCAAAATAGCACGATGACTTGTTATTAAGACACATAACAAGTTCTTGTAAATTATCTTCACCTAATGCTTCTATTCTGCTACTATACTTAAATATTTTCTTATAAATATTGTCTATGTCCTCATTTAAATCTTCAAGTTCAATTTCATATATTTTCAGTTGTTCTTCTTCCTCCTTCAAATGTTTCTCACACATTGCACTAATATTATAGGGCTTTTTGTCTTTAAGTCATTTTAGGAAATATTTCATCCAGATAGTTTTGAATGTCATCTATTTCAATATAACCTTGATAAAACATTTCTTCTAACCAGTTAGTCAAGTATTCATACACTATCATTTTAAATATGAATATTCCAGGGTATTGTTTCCTGTAAAAGCTATATTCTTTATCATAAATTAGTTTAATTCTTTTCAATATCTCCTTTATTTTAGCCTTTTTGTCAAGATTTTCAATAATTTCGTGAAATGCCATAAAAAACAGTGAGCGTCTAAACTTAATATAAGATTTTAGCACACTTTTAAATGGTGTTTCACTCTTATCAATTACATTACATAAAAAATTGATTTTTACTGGTATTTTATGTTTAGGGTTTAGTTCTGTATAATAGTTTCTTTTACAATATCGAACTTGTAGTTCAACTGTACTACTTTCACCATTATCTTCTAAAAGTATCTCATCTTCATCATTTATAATTTCTAAACAATAAGAACAACAACCGAAAGAACAAATGTTATCAACTATTATGTTAGGTAAAAATTTAGATAACAATTCCCTATTATCGTTGTTAATGCTACAACAAGAATCACAATGCTTAAAGTTTAAAATTTTCATCTTCTTTACTTTATAATATTATAGGGCTTTTTGTCTTTAAGTCATTTTATATTTTCAATCAACCAACAACAACTCGTGTCTATTGTAGTGCTTTTCCCTACCTTCCAAAAGATAATATTTATTAAGCTGTGGGTCTCGTTTTACTTCCTTGACTTCATAAGTTCTTTCAGACCATTGACTGCGTGTCTCCTTTCTGCTAGTATAGTTGCCTTTTCCTTTATCAAATATTTTAACCTTATCTCCAACTTCAATCTTTGGATATCTCCTTAAATACTTTTCTTTCAATACTGTGTTAGCCTTAACTTCAACAGAATTCTTATCAAGGTGGGCATCGTCTGGTATCATTCCAGTTGTTGAATGAACCATCTTTTTATTATACTTATCCAAGACAGGTTTTAATAATATAGTCCAAGCCCCTTTCGTTTCTAAAGCTCTGTCACCAATCATTTTCTTAAATGTTCTAATCGCTCTTTCTGCTACATTAGCGTGCGTCAACGTTACAATGTGTGTAATGCCCTCGCCTTTTAAATAAGTTTGTAATTTCTTATAATTAAAAGCTCCATCGTGGTCGGTATAGATACTTTGCGGTTGTCCTAATACTTTGAAACATTCCAGAAAAGCTTTATAAACATCTTCTCCATCTTTGTTTTCCATCGGCACTACGTGAGTCTTTTTACTGAAATTATCAATACAAATCAATCCATATCTTTTATATTCTTCTTTAAAGGTGTCAGTATCTTTCATCAAGCTAGTCATATCCATAATATCAACAGAATAAACAGCTCTCGCAAAAGGCGGAGAATAACTGTTTGAATTTTTATAATTCCTTCGTTGTTTATTAGGTTGTTTTTTAACCCATTCCCTAACTTCTTCTAATGTTATTACGAGACCATCTTTTTTAGCTTCTTCATACAAGCTTCTAACACTTCCATAGCCACGTTCTAAATCATAATATATCTTTTCCAGAACTTCGTTTTTACTCATATTTAATATTAATAAGATTTTATTAATATTAAATCATCCGAATAGCACCTTTCTTACAATTCTTTCTCCTAATTCTGCTTGTCTCCTTTCTTCCGAAAGTCTTTGACATTTTAAGCTTTTGTAATGCTTACTTCTTATTGTATTTGTTGATAGCAGACTACCACATCTCTCACATTCGTATTCGTGACTGTTACTTTTAAAGTAATTCTTAAAATAACCTTCTTCTCTATATTTAGCATTCAATCGGTCATTATGAGCTTTCTTCTTCAACTTCCTTTGAGACATTGCTTCATCATTTGATTCAATTGAGTTCCACATCGCGTCAAACAGGTCTTCATCAATACATAATTTTTCTCCATTTTCTGAAACTAGAAAAGAATTCATCTATCTTATCTATTAAATATAAATATTTCTTTAAGTGATTTTTCTTTTAGGAAAAAATCATTTGAAAGAAATATTTATTTATCTACTTCTTCCTGATGAACTCCTTGACCTTATGTATTCAATAGTCCTTTCGGAACTGGTGACACTAACCGGCGGGGAACTTTGTATATATTCAACTGTTCTATCAGAGGGCACTGAACTTTGAACCGTTTCTGGCGGGCTGGATTGAACGTATTCGCTCAATGCTCCTTCTTCAACGGGCAAGCGCGCACTTCTTCCAGAACTACGTCTTGAACTTGATGAAGATGACGATGGTTCATAAGATTTCTTAACATTCATCGGTAAAGAAGAACTACTCGCTTGGCTTTCTTCTGTTGCTACACGCTCCATATTCTCCTCTTCTTCTTCTCTTTGCTGTCCTTGTCGTTGCTCTCTCATTCTTCCTAATTCTTCTCTTCCTTCTTCGTATTCGTCATCTCCAAACATACTATCAAACATTCTTCTAATTAAGCTTCTCTCTTTTTGTTTCTCTTCTTTTCTATCAACTGATTTCTCATTACTTCTTATACTAGATGCTTCACTAACTTCTTCTTTAAATGCTTCTTCTGACGTTCCCATACTTTCACTAGCAGAAGAATTTGAAGCTAAATTAAAATCCGTCTGAGTTGCTTTATTTGGATTATCATTATTATTAATATTCATTTTTCGGTCATACTTACTCAAATCAAACTCGTCAAAATCAACATCATCAATAAATATACCTTGCTGTGTTCGTGTCTGTCTTTCTGGTAATATCTTTAACCTTCTAGTTCTGGCTTCCTTTAACATTTGTTCATAAGTAGGGCGAAGTTTAAGCATTCTATATACTTATTTATAAAATACTTGCTAATGCATCTTGCGCTACTGCGAGAGCTACATCCTTTGCAACTTCTTTACCAGCATCCAATACAGCACCACCTACCGCCTTGGCACCACTAACGATAGCAGAACCAATGCCTCCACTTGAAGGAGCGCTTTCTTGATTTGCAGGTTTCTTTTTCATATTCCTTCTCATTTCTCTAAACTTCTTGGCTTCTTTTTTAACGGTCTTACCTGCAAAACCTGACTGTTGCCATTCATCAGTTTCTTTCAAGCCTTCAATTATGGAAACTAGATACTGCTTCTTTTTCTGTTCGGTAGGTAGTCTGTCTGTTAGTTCAACCATTTCATCAGAAAGCAAACCACGAACAAATAACTGAAACATCAAACCCGTTGATTTAATGTCTTGATTGTTAAGTAAATTATCCGGATTGAAATCACCTACCAAACCAACCTTATTCATAAGGTCTCCACCATCTTCTTCTTCTTCTTCTGGTTCTTCATCCGCTCCATCAAGGGGTTCTAGTTCTGGCATTGTATCACTAGCCACATCAGAAGCCATTGAATGAACTGGAACGCCTGCGGGCAATGATTGAGAATGGACGTCAGCTAAATCGCTACTGGCACTGCTGACAACCCTTTCTCGCGCTTCTTGCATTCTCTGATTGTGAGCTTCCATTTCCGCCTGTATTCTGGTTATTTCGTCACTGCTTAACTCTTGACCGTCCAAAAGTTCAACTGCTAATGGTGTATTGAAACCGCTTGAAGTGGCTGATAAAACGCCCATTGATGAACCTGTTGCCATTGCTCTTTGTCTTAACTGCACTTGTCTCATTTCGTTTTTGACTTTGTCCTCTTCCTGCTTCTTCAACCCTAGAAAATCAACGTTGTCAAACTGACTTCCGAACTGATTGTTTCTGAATATGGTTGCTCGTCTGTCAATTACGCTTTCAATTGAAGGTCGCGTAACGTCGCCTTGACTTTCAATCATTCCTATCATTTCGTCATAAGTTGGACGTAATTTTAGTTCAGATTTCAACGTTTTAATCATATTATTAATTTAGATTATATTTGCTATAATATTTTTTAGGTCGGATTGACGTTTTTCCAGCTCTTCCTTTGTTCTGACCGGCATCATTGGTCTCTCTAACTGTCTATTAATACTATCTAGTTCTCCTTGATAAAGGCTCTTCTTCTGATGTTCCACCCAGTCATTCCTTAACCTAATGTTTTTGGCTCTGTTCTCCGCTTCTTCAACTCTTAACTTCATATCTTGCAACTCCTTTAACCTACTTGCTACACCTATTGAGTCTTCTAAATCGTAATACCTGCTGACTTGGGGTGCGCGCTTAAACTCTGGTTTACTCTTAAACATACTCATTATTAATATTATTTAGATAAAAATAATATTAATATTCATTCAAAACATACTGCTTTTGAACCTGTTAATTTTTTCAATCTTTTCCTGTTGCTTGGCTTTCCTAATTTCACTGTAATGCTGTTGTAAAAGTTCTGTTGCTGTTAATTGTTTAGGCGGTGGTGTATCTTGCATTCTAACGGGCACACTTGGCACACTTGGCACACTTGGCACACTTGGTTTTGCTTCTGGTTTGGTTTCAACAGTTTGTTCAACCTTGGAATATTTAGCTTTCATCTCTTCTTCAATTTCTTTTCTTAGTTTTTGTTCAACCTTTGACACATAACTTGCCTTCTGCTTATTCACTGGTAATGTTTCTCTTGGTTGTCCCTTACAATATAACGGATGAGTGTTTCTTAAAGATTTGGGTAACATCTTTTTGTTACAGGCTTCACATTCAACTAACTCAACTACTTTAACTGTTCTGGCTAGTTTCTTTGGTGTTGCTTTCGGTTTTGCTTTTGCAGTTGGTTCTGTTTCTATGACTTCATTGTTTTCTTTTGTAACGGCTTCTTCATTTTGTTCGGGTTTAACCTCATTATCCAAAACTTCACTGGCTTCTTCATTAACTTCATTACTAACAACCTCGGGTGCTTCTTCATTTTTAACCTCATCAACCTCTTCACTACTCATTACTTAATATAGTATATATTTTTCTAATTAGATAATTTTCAGCCCTTAAAAAAGGTTAGGGTAAATGAAATATCCACCTCGTTTAAATTTATGTTTTGATTAAGGTGGTCACTACATCTAAAATTCAAGCGACGAAGCATCTTACCGCTCACATCAATATAATCAACACTGCTTAATTCATTATCATTTATGACGCCCAAGTAAGGAACATTAACAGGAATTTTTTTGATTATGCTTGAATTGCCTGCCACTGTCAGTTGGTTGAAGTTGCTAATTTCGTTACAGTGTAAATAGACATTTTTAATCGGGACTAAATCTACAAAATTTGTTGTATAAGGAGCTACATTGGTATAAGCATCCGTAGCAGGCGTGGTATTACCTAACACACGGTTTATTGATTGTAAGTTATTAACATCAACAGGGTCAGAAAAAACATTTGCCACTGGCGCTACTTCACCATCAGTTAGAACAACAAAAATAACAGTTGCATAATTAGAGCTGAACGTATATTTGTTGGTTGAAGTGTTATAGCTTATTGAATATGTGTTTGGTCTATCACCTGTATCATAAACTAAATTTAAAGCAATCTCTATTGTTTGTGCTAAATCATTCGCTGTATAGTTGCCTTCTGGAATTGTAATTTTGCGATACGTTATACCTGCTATGACGCCCGGGGGTATGACCTGATGTCTAAAATATAAGTTGTTGTTTGTGCTGTTTATTGAATACCACGAATGAGGAATGCTCACCTCGTGTATTTGACACAACATATTTTCTTCAAGCTGGACTGTTTCAGGCAAGTCAATTGTAAATTCTGATGATGAGCCACTTACTCTATAACTACTGTCAATATATACCTTTTTAAATTTGAGCATTATTATTTAGCCGAGAAAATTAATTTATAAGTTATTTTATAATGCATAAACATAAAAGAAGAAATGAAGGAATATTATATGAAGCGCCTAACACAAGAAGCAAGATACATAATGAAGTTAAAGAAGAATTAGCGGGGAATTGGTCTTTTCTCACAGATACCCAAGGGCTTAAACGAGCCTATGAAAGCCCAGACAGGATTTACAGAAACGGTAGTCAGTTATATATTGCTGGAACAAAAGACCCTATTGATTATCTCGACGATCTCAAATTACCTCTTTACCAGACACGGAATACAAAACGTTATAAAGATGTTGATAAATTTATTAAAGACGGTGCTATTGAGATAGACGGTGAAAAACATTACGGAATTACTGATATTATTTCACATAGCCTCGGCTCGGCGGTAAGCGCTCAAATAAATGATGATTACGGAAATATTTTCAGAACGAGAAGTTATGGCTCGCCTTTTGTTTCAGGTCAGAGACCAGAAGATGTAAATACCAACCTTCGTATAAGAAAAGCCGGAGACCCAGTGAGCGCTTTTGATGGAGGCAGTTTAACATTAAACAGCAGTTCATTAAACCCCTTTGATAATCATAAATTTGCTGATATTGCTAACGTTCATAATAAGTCTGGAAATTTACCGATAACACAAGAAGAATTTATGGAACAATTTGAAACTTAATTAAAGAATAAAAAAGAAGAAATAATAATATAATGGATTATAAACACGGAAAAATTTATAAACTTCTTAATACAATTAATGATGAAGTCTATATAGGTAGCACCTGTTCTAAACTATCTCAAAGAATGGCAAAACACAGATATGATATGAAGTCATCAAGAAGTTCTCATTATAAGATTTACCAGAGAATGAAAGAGTTGGGAATTGAAAACTTTTATATAGAATTACTATGTGAATGCCCCTGCGACAACAAAGAACAACTACAAGCAGTTGAAGGACAATATATAAGACAGTTTGGAACGTTAAACGAAAGAATAGCAGGTAGAAGTAAGCAAGAATATAGGGATTTACATAAAGAAGAAAACAAGGAACGATGTAAGAAATATCGTGAAAATAACCCTATCAAGGTTGCAGAAGGTAAGAAGAAATGCTATATACAAAACAAAGAGCATTATAAGAAACATCGTCAAGAATATAGACAAAGAGACGAAGTGATTGAAAGGAGAAAAATTAAAGTTGATTGTATTTGTGGTTGTGAAGTAAGAAAGGAGGACATAAGAAGACATCAACAAACTAAAAAACACCAAGAAGCATTAAAAAATCTAAATAATATAAATAATGTTCCATTACAAAACAACAACTTACGAGAAGATTGAAAAACAGAAACCAGAGAAGAAATTCAAACAGAACAGCTATGAAGAAATAAGGAAGTTAGTTGAAGAAAATGACGTTGAAAGACAAGAAATAAATAGTATTGTTAAGAAGAAGAAGAATATAAAAGAAAATACATATAATTTTAAATTATTTGATTAAATATAATTATAAATTATATTTAATTAAATTTTCTAGTGTTTTATATATAGTTATGGTTGAACAATTTAGCCCAGAAGATATTCTAGTTGATAACCTTTCATTCAAATTAAACAAAGGAGCTAGTTACATTACTGACAGAAGAAGCGTAAGATTTTACCCATCAGGTTCTAACGTGTATAGACCAACATCGGGAAACCGAGTATTAAAATTTTCACTAAATGCAGAAGACAACGGATGGTTAGACCCTCAATCGGTTCGTGTATTCTTTACAGTTCAAAATTTAGACCAAGACCTTAACCGAAAATTACGACCATTAGCACCACCTTATTCCTTTTTCAGACGTATGCGAATTATTGCCGGTAATCAAGTTGTTGAAGATTTTGATAATTACAACCGTGTTCATCAAATGTTTTCTAAACTAATGTCACAAGGAGCGCGAAAAGATGAAGCCAATGAAGGTTTCGGTTATAGATATGATGATGAAGTGAAAACACTAGTTAATAATGTTGGTGCTGATTTACAATATGAAGTGAATGCAGTGAATTGCCCTGGTTTTAAGAATCAGATGACGGTAGGATTTAAACCATTATGCGGTTTATTTTCACAGTTTAAGTATTTACCTTTAAAATATACGGGCAACCTAACGATTGAATTAGAGTTGGTGAATAACGACATTGATTGTATCATTAATCCAGATGACAACACAGAAGCAAACGCAATAGGAGACCGTTTTACAAGTGATGTAGCACTTCCAGCTGGTAATGCTTCAAACACTTCAAAACTGTTTGAACTTAACAACGCCTTCGTTTCGTGCGATATTTGCACTCTTGATAATAATTTAAATAATGAATATGTCAAGCATTTATTAGAAGGTAAAGGATTGCCAATTACTTATACCACATATATTACACAATCTCAATCAGTAGCAGGTTATTCGGACATCAGCGTTCCAGTTATTCGTTCCGTTTCTAAACTAGTTGCTTCGTTTATCACCTTTTATAGAGACGATGACCCTAGCCTTGGTTATGAATATGCTAATAAGCGCTTCTGTCGGTTTTATCATCCTCATCAGTCTCACGACTCTACCGTGGAAGGAATTTATGACATCAATAAAGATTTAGAGTTCCAAATTCAATTAGGTTCAAAACTGTATCCAGAATATCCTTGCAATTCACTAACTCAATGCTTTTATCATCTACGAAAAGCATTAAATCTTCCAGTGTTTCATCAACATAGCATTTCAATAGATTTTAAACAATATCGTGACCGCCAATTTATTTTTGGATTTTCATTTGAGAAAGTTCCAGATAGTAGCTATACGGGTATTAACACAAGAGCCGGACAACAAATGCTTATAAGAATGAAGAGTGCAGGAGCACAAATTCCAGTAGATGATATGCCGGATGAGCTTTTTGTCACGCTATTATCAGAACAGATACTTGAAATACGTGACTTAGGGTTAAAAGTATTTGATTAAAAAAGAGTAAAAACGCTTAAAGAAGAGTTATGTATAGTAAATAGTGATAATGAGCCGTGATTATAAGAGCGGAAAAATTTACTGTATTAGAAATAATATAACTGATGATGTATATGTCGGAAGTAGCTGTGAAAAATACTTGTCTAAAAGATGGGTGAAGCATAAATCAAGTATGAACAATGAAAGAGATAAAGCTACACCGTTGTATCAGAAAATGAATGAGTTAGGTGTAGAAAGTTTTTACATAGAGTTACTTGAAAATTACCCTTGTGAAAATAGCGATCAGCTAAGAGCAAGAGAAGGGCATTATATAAGAGAAATGGCAACATTAAACAAACGAGTAGAAACGAGAACAAAAAAAGAATACAAAGAAGACAATAAAGATTATTTCAAAGAATATGATAAAAGGTATTACCAAGACCACAAGGAAGACCACAACCAGAAAAGTAAGCAATGGTATGAAAACAACAAAGACAAAGCAAAAGAGCAAAGAAAAGAACGGTATGAAAACAATAAAGAAACAGTCCTTGAACAAAACAAGAAATGGAGAGATGAACACAAAGAAGAACAAAAAGATTATTTCAAAAAACATCGTGAAGAGAACAAGGATAAAATTAAAGCACGAGCAAGTGAAGTTATAGAATGTGAATGTGGTTTTACATATACCAGACAACATAAATCAAGACATTACAAAACTCAACGACACCAAGCATATCTTCATCAACAAAATGAAAATTAAACATTCTAATAATAATTTATCTAATTATTATTATAATGACCTTAACATTAAATAATACTAGCACATTAACGGCAGATAATATTGTTGTTGGTGGAACAAATCTTTCCGACTTATATGCCACAATAAATTATGTAAATACAAACAGTGGCGGTATTTCACAAAGCACATTGGACGATAGTTTAGCGCCGTTTATATCAAAAGACATAGCCTACAACAACACACTAACATCTCACATATCTTTAATAGACACTAACGCAAGCAACATTGAAGCCAACACCACAGATATATCAATATTGAACACGAAACAGCAACAGAATTTTTTCAACATCAGTTCCCTAACACATTTACTAAACACCGATTACCAAACCACGACACAATTAAATTCTAATTTTGTTACGCCTTCTTCGCTAACAACAACATTAGGAAATTATTACACAACAACCGTAGCGGATAGTTTATTTTACAATCAAACATATGTTAATAATAATATTTATACAAAAACCGAGGTGGATGGATTGATAGCCGGTGCCGGAAGCGGTGGCTACACAGATACCCAGATCGATAACTTTTTATCATTGAAAGAAGACAAATCAACATTTACAGATAACGTTAGCTTCTTTCCTGTTATTGATTTATCAAGACCTTCCATATTACACCAAGGACTAACATTAAAAAATTCCGTTGTAAACGTTGAACCTTTGGAAGGAGTTTTATTCAGTAACCAATTCGGAGCGGAAGCGGATAGAAACGTGGCGGTGTTTAGAAATCAAACTAATTATATAACTTTACAAGGAAATAAAATAAACTCTAATGCCACTAGCGACGATAGTGTTGTTGATTTAAGTTTAAATCCGTCGGGAAACGTTAATATAACTAATGATTTATCAGTGTCCAACATAACAGCGAGCGGTATGAATTTATCCAATAATCTTTCTGTCAGTGGCGAAACGTCTTTTCATAACGACCTCAATTTGTTTAATACAGAGGCTAATATTTCCAATGTTTCGGGGTTCACCTTTTACAAAGCGACGACGGACGCGAGTAATGTTTTTTCAATCGCTAACAATAGTGGGAAGTTAAGGTTTAGAAGTTTCGGCATTGATGCTTATAATACCAATGATACATCCCAACAGCTATTTTTGAATATGAACAATTCCAACGCGGTAAGATGTAATTCATTAGGAATAGGGGCGAATGCCGTTACTGATGTTCTTAATGTTAATGGCGGTAATTCTAATTTCACGTCAACAGTAAGATTTAACGGTGCCACTACCTTTAACAATGAAATGTTGATATGGAACAATAGCAAAATATACAGAAGAGCAGACGCTAACGATTCACTAAATGTCATATCGTCCAACGAGATTAACTTTTCACTGCAAAGCAACAGAGCGCTAGACCCCACCATAAGTTCTATTGCTTTACAACTGAATGATAATCCGGTAGGAATTACGATGAACAGACCAACGACAATAAACCAAACATTGACTCTACTGGATGATTTAACTGCACAAGGTAGTTTAAATATACAGGGCGAGATATTATTTCAACATTCGTCAGGCATTAAGGAAACCTTAAACGGTAGCGATTACGATTTGGATATTAGAAATGGAGACACAGACAGAGCAATTAATTTTATTATTGGAACTATAGGAAGCACGCCAGAACTTCAATTAACAGAAGGAAAAGTAAATTTATTAGGTAATTTGGAAATAACACATACCGATGTAGCAGGTTCACAACGAGTATTAATCAATAATCCCGATACGGATGGATTCATTAGATTAAGCAATAATAATTTATCAAGATTAGACGCAACAAATAACGGCGTTGATGTTTACGGTGACCTTTCCTATACGGGTTCATTAATTCCTTCGTCGGATAAAAGACTAAAGAAAGATATAAAAGAAGTCAATGGCAAAAAAGCAGTAGACTTAGTAAAATATATTAAACCGAAAACATATCATTTTATTGATGATAGACTACAAGGTAAATCGTGTTGTGGATTTATTGCTAATGATTTTATGGAATACAAGAAGATGCCGGACGAATGGCAAAATTTAGTAAAAGAAGGAAAAGATGGTTATTTGAAGTTTGATTATACAATTACTACACCTATTTTATGGAGTGCTTTACAAGTAACAATAAATGAAGTGGAAAAGTTGAAGAAGGAAGTAAATAAATTGAAAGGAAAAGATAAGGGGAAAAGCGAGAGTGATTAATAATATCTTTTTACAATAATATTATTAATCAATAATTAATTTAGCATCAAACCTTTTATAAAACATATCATTGACATCCGGCTTCATAAGATTGATGAGTAAGAAACTATACGGTTCTTCCGTGGCTATGTTATAAGCTTCAAGTAATAGTTTTTTAGCTTCTGCTAGGTTCTTCGCATCTGCTACCGTTGATTTCTTAATCAAGACGGCGCTTAATTCTTCTACCATTGTTTCAATCTCTTTGTAGTTTCTCAAACGGAAGAAAAATAACTGACGACTATTGACGCGTATGATGGGACTTAACGAATTGAATTTCTGAGTAGCCGTTATAATGCATATTGCTTTGTGTCTGCCTCTCACGTATAGTTGATTAAGTAAAGGTGAGTTTCTTGAAAATTCTTTTGAATCGGCGAAGTCATCCACTATTATTAATATTGAATGCAATTGCTTATGTCCGTTCTTCTTCTGGTATTCTGTTATTTTATGCTGTCTTGATATAACTGCTTCTAGTTCTGATGGGTTGTATTCATCAAAGAAACATTTTTCCTTCTCCGTATCCACCTTCAATTCTGTTTGTATATATTGTTTAACAGGTGTCCAGTTAGGGTCAATTGAAACCGAAGGAGACCAGACATAAACTCTTGCGAAGACGTCTCTGTAAATGTCTAGAATAAGCGACTGTAAGAGAATACCTTTACCACTTCCCGATGGACCTGTTATAATCATTGAGAACGGTAACTTGGGTGCTACTTCATATTTAGATTGTTTAAAATCGTATTCTTTAACGTTTATCGGCTTGACTATCGGAATATTATTCATTAATAATATTTAGAAATTAATTTCTATTAAATACTGGGTGAAGTCTGTCCCGCTTTTGTAAGACCCCTTGTATTGTCAGTGAAATAATCTATATCGTTATAAATACTTACTAGCGAACAGAGTAAGATATTATAACAATGAATTCAGAATTCGTTTTGGAGAAGAAGAACCCCGCTATGGTATTGTTAATAATTATTTGTAATTATTAATAATATAATGAGTGATGCTAGTAAGCATTCCAGTAAAAGGGGATTTCATATTGATACAAAAGGTATATCTTGCTTTCCGTGCAGATGTAAAAAACAACTTTATCATAAAGAGACTAAAACAACAACAGAAAATAGTATAACTACTACAAACACAATAGAAGACAGAAGAAACATAAAATTCGGAAGTAGTAGAAATATTAGTCCAGATGTAATATTTAAGCCAGAAAGTGCCTTGCAACACGGAAGCGTTGAAATATGCGATACAGGCTTTGGTTCAAAAAGTATTACACCGGAAGAGCTAGAAGAGAGAATTGACAAATTAGAAACATCAGTTGAAGAAGTTAAAAAAGATGTTGATGAATTAAGATTACAAAAGCTAATAATAAGTTTGTAAAATAATATAATATGAAGAAAGAAGATTTTAATATTGATTTTAATGAAAAGCCTAGAATAACAGGAGAAGAAGGTAAAATAAATAAACAATGTATCGTATGTAATGGATTTAAGGAATTGTCAGAGTTTAGACATAAGAAGAAGACAGGTAGGATTAATAAAGTGTGTAGAAGGTGTTTAGATAGGTCTTGTGAATATCATAGGAGAAAAATTATTATGCTACAAAATAATAATAAAGCAGAAGACAATAATTAATATTATTTAAAGAGATAATATTAACTATTCTGGTTGTTGATTTGTGATGTAATCTTGATGTTTCTTCGTTCTTTCGTGTCTTCTTATCTCATACTGTCTTATTGAAGCACCACAAACACAATCAATCTTTTTCTTACTCTTTTCAATTATTACATCCTTGTTGTTGATATAGTGTTCTTTCGCCTTTTGGCATATATATTCTTTGTTATTTTCCGAGTATGACTTCCGCATTTCTTTATAGTGTTCTTTATTATCTTCTTTCCACTCATTAATCGTTCTACCTGCTACACATCTATTCAAACATTCATTGTTTTTTATATGGTGCCCCTCACGTCTTAGTAATTCTTCTTTGCTTTCACATGGGAAACTTTCAATTAATTCAATCTTACAGTTCTCAACGCCATACTCTTGAAATAACGAGTTGCAACTTGTTAAAGTATTCCACTCCTTGGCATTCCTATGGTTGTAGCGATGCCTTGCAAACCTTTGACTTAAACTTTCACAAGTGCTTCCTATGTATTGCTTGTTATATCCAACATCTGTAATTTTGTAGATTTTGCCATTATGATATTTATTCATATCTCTATTTATCTTATACTATCTTTTCTTTAACTCATTTTACTAGATAATGACCGAACGGAAGACTTTTTACACTATCTAAATAATAACGTTTATTGTCGTATGATGAAAGACTTTGCTTTATTTGATTTATTGTGTAGATTTGGTGGTTCTTACTTCTGATGCTATTGAAATTTACCTTTTCAGATTGTGTTGTTTCTAACGTCTGTTCGTATTTCTTGAATGTTAATTGTTTCCTCACTTTGTGTTTTACTATACCTTTTGATTTCTTTTCTTCCTTGTCTTCCTTATAAACCTTGAAAGCATATGACTTTGGCTTCAACCCGATAAAATTAGTAATTATTTTTCCTTGACATTCGTCCTTCATTTTACCTAAGATTTTCTTATTAGCTGGGTCATAACACTTGTGATTTTTGTCATAGTCGCTAAAATCCATATGTTTAGATATGCTTAGAAAGTCATCATATATATCTTCCGTCTTGGTGTGTATAACGAAGCTGTCTGTGTCAGTATATATTAATTGTATATTGTCCTGATACTTGTTTTTTAGTATGTCATAGTAGAAAGAGTACATATGTAATTTAGATAAGTCTAGAATGGACATTCCAACATATATAGGTTTGTTCAGCTTAACGGTTTCCTTTAACTTTTCAACTCCGACTAGATTTTCATTTATAATGTGTCTGTGTTTGTAAGTAGGATTATTAACGCATTTTTGAAATCTTTCGGGTGTATCAACCAATTCAAAATTTATATGTTCTCTCACATTTTCCATAGTTTTGCCGAAGCAGGAGTTGTTCATTAATTTATACATATCCTTTTCAAAGTCCGATGTGGCTTTTTTTCTCTTGTCTGTGTTGAAGTCAATCCAGGGTTTTAGCCACTGCTTCTGTTTGAACTCTATAACTCTATTAACCTTTTTGAGTTTTAGCCCTTGTTTCAAATAATATCTTAATATGTTAATGTGAAGAACATAATTTGATTTGTCATTTACATTCAATATTAGTTTCTTCGTCTTTTCGTCTTTCGGGTCTACACCTACAACTTCGCCGTTTTTATAGGTTTTGGTATAAGTTTTTCTGTATATTTCTTTTTGAGCTTCGGAAAGCATATCAGCGGTAACATTCATAATTTCGGGTGCTAGTGGATAATCCGAATGTTTGTCGTGTAGCTCTTTTGGATATTCTAAATCAACATCTAAAATATATCCAGTGGAAAGGTCGGAATAATTTTTGATGTCATCTTCGGTAAATTGTCGTTTTAACCATCTTATATCTTTATAAGGTAATTTTTGACACATCGCCAGACCATAAAGATTATTAGCGTCAAGGTAGTTTATGTAAGAAGAGGGTTTGTTTTCATCGTAAAGTTCTTCCATATACTTATTGTTTGCTTCGGCTTTTCTGTGCGAGACCTGACACATTCCGCCACGAAGCCCCTTCTCAACCATTTTATAAATCTCTTCATCATAGATTAAGTCCAGTTTTATTCCTGTTTTTAGTAACATAGCGTCCCAAGCGAAATTAGGTAAAGTGAAGTAGTGAGCGGGGTCAAGTTGATAGTCTTCTAGACATTTTGTTCTAAAATTCTCAAAGACATCGGTTAATAGTAAAACGTCGGTTTGAAGGTAAAGGTCGTGATACTCACCTAGGTTCTGTATGTTAAAATGTTTATATATCTTCTGTGCCCTTTCATATTCTTCTTCTTTTATATGTTCTTCTGTAAGCTTACTGTAAAATTCTTCTATTGGTGGTAGTTCTTTTTCGTTGAACTTGTTGAAGTTATCAAAATAGTCATAAGGATAAACGCCCTTGTCAGTTAATAAATCTAGACATTCATCTGATTTTATGTATTTACTCGTTTTGCTGTATTTGAAGTTGTCCTCCCAGTTGGTTCTTTTCTCGGTTCCTTCATATTTTGTCAATTTAACAAGCTTGTCTAGTGAAGAAGATAGGAAACTGAAACTATCTTTGAACTGCAACTGTTTAAGTTCAAAAGTTACGAATTTTTCGCTGTTCTGTGCTATGACGCTTATTTGGTCTTTCTTTGTGTTTAGCTTTTCCAAGTTTGATATAACGAGATGTGCATCGTAGTTTTTAAGGTTGTGAAAGAAAACGGGAATTTTAAAGTATCTGAAACAATAATCAAGATTGCATTTGTTGTGTGCGGCGCCTCTATACTTTCCTGTAAAGTGGCAGTGGTCGCGTACTTTTCCAAAGGAAGCACGCGAGCTACTCGCGTCTCTTACCTTCTTCTTATCTTTTCCCTTGTCTGTGAATTTACCGTTACAGATAAAGCAGTGAGTGGATTTTTCAAATTCTTCTTGTTCTTGTGGTGTTATAATCATTTCTTTCGGACTCATCATCTTATCCATTACTTCTTCTCTTATTTGGTTCATTGTATCACAAAATTTATCCATACAGTTTTCACCACGATATAGATAAGGTGTCATTTCGTTCGTTATTGAATTTACAACGTTTAACATAAAGCCGGACGGTTGATGATGTTGGTAAGTGCCCTTCGGACAATTAGGCTGACTATCGTCAGCGTAAGTGCCCTTTATTCCTTCTTTTGAATGTGCTGTCAAACATTCAAAATCACCATATATTGCATAAGGAGCTTTTAGTTTTTTATAATGGTTCTTGAATTGCATTTTTTCGTTTTCTTCTGGCATCTGTGTGGATTGGACTTCATTAGCTAGACTACCTTTCGTTATGTGATTTGTTAAGAGCGTTTCTTGTTGAAAACCTTTTTGACAATACATACAATGAAATAATTTTGTTTTGTGGTTGTTGGTTTGAGAAAACATTAGTTTGTTGTAGTCTTTTATTAAAACATAATGATTAAAAACGTCGCCGTGGTCTATTCGTAAAAGATTTACGTGACAGACTGGCTTTGAAATTGTTGTTATTCTGTCTGGTCGTATTGTTTTCTTTTCTTCATCTATGGTATAAACATTTATTGATATTGTTCTTCCGTTTATTTCTTCAAAATGAGTAATGTCATCATTACAAACTGGATAATTCATATCATCCCATTTTAAGAAACTGTCGCAGTCAATATATTTTTTATAATGATACATTCGTTGAGGGTGGTCTTTTTTGAATATTTCATAAAACTTACATAAGACACAGTATCTAAAACACATATCATCGTCGTTTTTTATGTTAATACAAGCTTTCTTTCTCATAACCCATTCGGGTAAGTCAAAATATTTTCCTGCTCGTGTAGGGTCGTATTTGTCATAATGTATCGTGATTTTATGAATCTTTTTAATTCTTAATCCTGACCTTTCTATTTGTTTTTCTGCTACTGTTATTTCTATGTCTTTGCCCATATTGTTTAAAGCATTGATTAAGTCTTCTTCATTGAATATATTATATCGTCTGGATTTTATTGAATGTATTATTTCGTCTTCTGTTTCAATGTCGTCAAAAGCAATTTCAACAAAAGCTATAATTTTCATTGACTTGTGTTTTTTGAGGTATTCGTTTAGTTTTTCTTTTTGATGTATGAAATAAGATAAGCCTTTCATATGAGGAAGTTTTATGTTTGAGATTGAATAGGTGTTGGCGTAAGATTTTAAAGCCGATTGTTCGTCGGTGATTGTGGCTTTTTGTTTAATAGCGTATTTCTTTAAAGCATTTCTAGCTAGAATGCCTTTGGATGCTTTTTGAAGGATTTTGAAGCGCCTGTATTGAGGAGTTTTGGAAACCTGTTCTAGTTTTGATTTTAATTTTTTCACTAGTGGCTTTTCTTTGTTATATGGATATTCAACATCATTTATAATAACCTTTTTGTAAGTCCGACCATTCTTACGTTTAATGGTTGCTTGTTGATCTGAAAATAAAAACTTTAACACTGAATCGTACTCCCCTGACTCCATTATAATATAAGGTGTCTTTTCTTTAAGTGATTTTGGGCTAGGGTTGGTGTTGGCGGTTAGGATTTCTCGGATTTTGGTTGTAACGTTTTACTCGGAATGACGTTTTAAAATCTTGAACAGAATTTTTATGTCAAGAACGGTCTCAAACATCATATCGTAGCATCCGATAGATACTCTTCACGAAGCGGTCTCTGACGCTCCTGGTGAGGCGATTTCCCCGAGTTTTGTGTGTCATTTCCCCGACAGTCCGTTTTAGATTTAAAATAAGTGTCATAATTTCCCAGGTTTTCTTTCCCGAAGCGCGGGGTGCGGGGATTTATTGTATAATTAGTGGAAAAAGTCCTATTTCCCAACATACGGGGTCTGGGGAAATTTTGATGGGGAAATGGAATTCAAGTTTCCCCGAAGGTGTTTTTAAAAATGGTCCTTTTGTGAACGCTCCCTCCGACCGACCTGTCAAAACGATAACTGATAGAAGCTCAAGCTGGGATGTCGTAAGTGCTGTAAAAAGCTCATTGAATCATATGAAGAAGATGATAAACTGGTTAGACTGTTAGACTAATGTAGCATTTAACATTAGATGTATATAAAGACAAAAACCCCTTAATATTGTATGGAGAAACTTTCAACAGATACTAAACAATGTTCAAGATGTAAGAAAAGTAAAAGTTTAGATAATTTTAAACTAGAATGCAAACTGTGTAATAGATGTTTAGAAATCAAAAAGCTTTACAGACAACGGTATAAGGAAGACACAAATCAAAAACAAAGAGAACATTACAAAGAAAACCGAGATATGATACTGAATAAGAGAAAAGAATATGTCGCTGAAAACAGAGAAAAAATCTTACAACAGAAAAAAGAATATAGGGAACGAAACAAAGACAAAATCAAAGAAGCGAGAAAACTATATTACACTGACAACAGAGAAACAATACTTCAAAAGCAACGAGAAAAATTAGCGAAGAAAAAAGAAATAAGTTTAGATGAAATGGATTAGATAACCATCATATTAAAATAATTAATATGATGTTTAAGGACTTTAAGTAATAAGAGCTTTGGTAAGAATATTGTTAGGGAGCTTTGGAAAAGTAGGATGAAAAATAGGAGAAATGAATGAGGGGCGATGGTATGAGAATTGGAATGAATGTTGGGGAGTGAGAGTGAAAAATGAATGAGGGTGGAATGAATGATGAAAAAGTTCTGAAAACCGTTGGTAAAAAGGCAATATTTGGGAAAAAACCCTAGAAGCCCCTTCCGAAAAACGAATAAGGTGGATAGAGAAAAAAGAATGAAGAAGGTAATATGGAATTTAAAAATTAGTGGAAAATTTAGGAAAATAATGAATAAGGTGATTGTGAAAAATGACGATGTTAACCTGTTAGGAATTGAAATAATAGCGGAGGTAAGCAAAGTTTAACGTTTTACTCCGCAGGAGCCCCCTTTTACTAATTTTTTCCCCCCCCCCCCCTCCCCCCCGTCCCCCAAACCCAAAGAAGGGGCCGGGAAGAGGATCATATCCAAAGTCGCATCCGTAAATCCTTCCCCACATTGCGTCAAAGACACGATTTTGGATACGATTGGGATACGATTCTGGATAGGATTTGGGATGCGACTTGGGATGCGATTCGCCCCCCCACCCGCACCCCACGCCCTCCCCCCCCCCAGCGGCAGAACGTATCCCAAATCGTATCCGAAAAACCCTAAACCCTAAACCCCTGCCCCTGGCCAAAGACCCCAAAACCCCCAGCCCAAAACCCCTGGCCAAAAGACCCCAAAACCTAAACCTTATATGGGTTGGTGGTCTCTTTAAATAGGGTTTCTGCTTCACAGGGCCTTCTATTCGGGGTTCTTATTGGGGTATCTAGGGACTATACTACGGTATAGGTAGCAGATAAAAAGGCCACCAGCCTTTAAAACCTAAACCCTAAACCCTAAACCCTAAACTCTAAACCCTAAACCCTAAACCCTAAACCCTAAACCCTAAAACCTAAACCCTAATTAAACCCTAAATACTAAACCCTAAACCCGAAGCCGCTCAGCTCTTAAAGGTATTGATCAGAACCTCCGCGAGCTGACGAACGGCTCTGCCACGGTGATCGCGCCGCCGACTGCAGCTCGATCTCCCCAGAGGGCCTCATTCTGGGTTTTGGAGTAGGGTTTAGGGTTTAGGGTTTTGGGTTTAGGGTTCAGGGTTTAGGGTTTTGGAGTACAATGATACTTTTTTTGGTTTTGGGTTCCCATTATAGCTACTTCTCCCAAAAAGAGAATATATAAATATACAGAAAATATACATGAATAAATACATAAATAAATATAAATATAAATATGTATATATATATATATAAAGTATGTATTTATATATATATATAGAGTGCTTGTTTTTTTCAGGGTCTACTCCCAAGCAGGGTTGTGTCCCTTTGCAGGGGATCCTAGCTTCCTTCAGGGTTACCTAGGGTTTTAGGGTTTAGGGTTTTAGGGTTTAGGGTTTAGGGTTTTAGGTTTAGGGTTTAGGGTTTAGGGTTTTAGGGTTTAGGGTTTAGGGTTTAGGGTTTTAGGGTTTAGGGTTTAGGGTTTAGGGTTTAGGGTTTAGGGTTTAGGGTTTAGGGATTTAGGGTTTAGGGTTTCAGGGTTGAGGGTTTGACGGTTTTAGGTTTTGGGGTAGAGGTTTAAGGGTTTAGAGGTCAAACCGCCCAATACTTCACAGGGAGGCCTTGTCTACGTACTCCTAGGTTTCCGGGTGCGTCTCCAGGTGGAGATCGCGGACCGGCTCGCCACTATCGTGCTCGAGTCTCTCGGGCGCATTGAGGGGTTTGGGTGGGCATTTCCCAAAATAGGGGTACCGATCGGGGCACCCCTTTTCTGCCCAAATTGACTAGAATCCCCCTTAAAGAGACCCCCCAAAATGGGCCCCCTATTTTCGGAAACCCCCGGTTTGAGGTTAGGGATGTAGGGTTCCCTAAGCCCTAAGCCCTAAGCCCTAAGCCCTAAGCCCTAAGCCCTAAGCCCTAAGCCCTAAGCCCTAAAGCCTAAACCCTAAACCCTAAACCCTAAACCCTAAACCCTAAACCCTAAACCCTAAACCCTAAACCCTAAACCCTAAACCCTAAACCCTAAACCCTAAACCCTAAACCCTAAACCCTAAACCCTAAACCCTAAACCCTAAACCTTAAACCCTAAACCCTAAACCCTAAACCCTAAACCCTAAACCCTAAACCCTGTCTAGGGTTCAGGGGTTTAGGGTGGCTCAGCCCCTGGGACCTAAGTCCGATGTTTTGAGGTCAAGCTCTGAGGGTGGAGCCATGGGCCCCTTGGTATGGCCCCCTTACTCTTGTTTCAAAGGGACCCGAAGTATGGGCCTTCATTGTGTAGAGTGTATATAAGGGTTTTAGGGTTTTATCCCTAAACCCTAAACCCTAAACCCTAAACCCTAAACCCTAAACCCTAAACCCTAAACCCTAAACCCTAAACCCTAAACCCTAAACCCTAAACCCTAAACCCTAAACCCTAAACCCTAAACCCTAAACCTATAAGGGTTTTGGGGTTTTTACAACCGGGGGCCCAAATTAAGGGCTCAGACTCCGACTCCCCTACAAGTTCGTGTGTAAGGAGGAGCTAGGTCTGGGAGAAGGAAAGCTTTGAATCGGGGCGGGCTGCACTTGAAGGCCTAAACCCTATATGTGTATGTATGTATAGACTACAGACATAGACAGATGTGTGTTTGTTCCCGCCTTGTTTGGGTATGAAGAGGATCATGCTGTCGGAATACTTCTCAGAGGCTTTTGAGGGCCAAGGGTTTAGGGTTTAGGGCCCTGCACCCGAATACCCGAAACCCTAAAGCCCTAAGCCCTAAACCCTAAACCCTAAAACGTTTCTCAGGTGGGAAGCTTTCAAGTCCATCGTGGAGCTCAACATCGACTCGGTGAACGTCAACTCGACGGCCAGCCTGTTCTTGCGAAGCTCAACCCCAGACCCTAAGCCCTAAACCCGCGACCCTAAACACTGTTTTGGGGGGAGACAAGGGATTCAAGATTTCGGGTGCAGGGGTGCAGGTGGGGGGGGGGGGTTCACTTATAAGTCTATTTTTTGTGAAGTTCTGCCCTTAAGGGTTTGTATTTAGGGTTTAGGGTTTAGGGTTTAGGGTTCCCCAGGGTTCCATTCTTTTATTCAAACAGGCCAAAGGCCTACATCAATTTAGGGTTTAAGTTCAGGGTTTAAGGGGTTAAGGGTTTAAGGGTTTAGGATTCAAACCTTAAACCCGAAACCCAAAACCCTAAACCTCTGTAGGTTTTGGGGCTCGTTGCCAGGTATACCTAGTTCAGGACTTCGGTGCCGGTTTTGCAGAGCTAAGCCCGAAACCCTAAACCCTAAACCCTAAACCCTAAACCCTACACCCTAAACCCTAAACCCTAAACCCTGAACCTAAACCCTAAACCCTAAACCCTAAACCCTAAACCCTAAACCCTAAACCCTAAACCCTAAACCCTAAACCCTAAACCCTAAACCCTAAACCCTAAACCCTAAACCCTAAACCCTAAACCCTAAACCCTAAACCCTAAACCTAACCCTAAACCCTAAACCCTAAACCCTAAACCCTAAACCCTAAACCCTAAACCCTAAACCCTAAACCCTAAACCCTAAACCCTAAACCCTAAACCCTTCACTCCCTGAGGCTTGGCTTGCAAGGATGCGTTTTTTTTAGTTGCCGGCGGGGCTGCAAAACACTTCTCCTGTCGTTATTGTCCGCAGAAACAAAGCCCTTCCTTTGCCCCAAAAAATCGGCGAGCACATTCTAGGTTTAGGGTTTAGGGTTTAGGGTTTAGGGTTTAGGGTTTAGGGTTTAGGGTTTAGGGTTTAGGGTTTAGGGTTTAGGGTCTAGGCCAGAAGCCGGCCAGAAGGCATGTTTCGCCGAAAACTCGGCCCGCTTGTTTTTGGCCAAACAAGTCGGGCCATGTTTTTCGTTCTTCCTTTTTTCAAAAGTCTGCCAAAAGAAGTCCTGGCCAAAGAATCGGCCAATAGTTTGTTTGGCGAAAGAATGCCCAAAAGAGCTTTTCAGCCAACAGTACTTCTTTAGTTTGGTGGGAAAGCGGCAAAGAATCATTTTTTGCCAGCCAACTTTTGTCGCCAAAAAACAATACAATTAAGCTAACACATAGCCACACAAATGGGCCAGTAGTTTTTGTGACCAAGCACCGGCCAGAAACCTGCATTGCTTAGCATGGGCCAAGAAATCTGAGCAGATGGTTGTTGCCTTATTGGTCTGCTCATAGAATCTGAAAGGCCCCAAGATGCTACGAGAGTTTACGTAGTCTGAAGATACCAAAAACAATAGCAAACCCTAAACCCTAAACCCTAAACCCCAAACCCTAAACCCTCGTTTCTAAACCAGAGGCTTGTCGAAGCTACGGTTATCATGATGTAGAGATTGCATAGATTGCGCTCAGTCCGTGTACATTCAACACGATGAGCCTGGAATTCAAAGGTTACTGGGAAGTGTAGTCTGAAGCTTCGGACGAGTTCTTATTACATGGCTTATGTGTGAACCAGAGGGCATTGCAAACCGTATCTGCTGTCTCCGTGCACGTGGAACACTTTCGAGTATAGATATTGAATATAGGGTTTCGGGTTTAGGGTTTAGGGTTTAGGGTTGGATATCCCGGCATGACGAGAGATCGTTGGGTGCACCGGCGTGCGCAGCGGAGCCTTGGGGTTCAGGGTTCAGGGTTCAGGGTTAAAGGTTTAGGGTTTAGGGTTTAGGGTTTAGGGTTTACGGTTGAGGGTTGAGGGTTGAGGGTTTAGGGTTTAGGGTTCACACTTTCCAGCCACTCCAGTATCTGCCTGCCCTAGAGCCCCCAAAACCCCAAACCCTAACCCTAAACCCCAAGACCCTACTTCCGAAACCCAAAATCCCTAACCCTAAACCCAAAAGCCCCCCCAAATCCTACCCCCCCCTCCTCGCCCCCCTAAGCCCTAAACCCTAGATCAAAAGCCTTGAACCCTAAATCCTTGAGGGGTTGCGGGGCAATCCCTCAGCCGCAGCCCGAAACCTGTATACTCCAAGACCCGTATCCCCGAAGCCCTTAAACCATAATCACCTGTAGGGATGGGGGATAGGGTTTAGGTTTAGGGTTGAGTCTTAGGGTTTAGGACCCTAAACCCTAAACCCTAAACTGTTTCGCAGCCCTTCCACCACCCACGGCCTGGGACTGCCGGGGCAGGACGTCCTCAACAGGACCGAATACGAGAACGACATTCTGCAGAAAAACCTCGGATCCTCGGCCCGAGCCCAGGGTTCAAGGGTTTAGGATGTGAGGGTTCAAGGGTTTAGGGTTTAGGGCTTTAGGGTTTAGGGTTTAGGGTGAGCGTTTAGGGTTTAGGGTTCAGGGTTCAGGGTTTAGGGTTTAGGTTGTTACACATAAGCCATTCAGAATCAGGGCCCCAAACCTCGGATCCCTTCTTAGACTAGGTGAAGGGACCACACTAAGGGCCGATGGTTCAATCTTAGATTCAAGTAGGCCCTAAGCTAAGCGCCACGTCCGAAGCCCTCTACAAGCTGTCTACAGACCCTCCGAGGACATTCTAAAGAGACTCTTGGGGTTTAGGGCCGGGTTTAGGGTCTACACCCGAAACCCGAAACCCGCAACCCTAAATCCTAAGCCCTAAAGCCTACCAACAACTTCTCCTGAAGGGACGCTGCAGCAGCTCTACGAGTCGTACTCCAGCCTCATAGGCGTCCCGGTGACTCCTCGAACGTGCCTCGGATTGGCACCTGGTGAGAGCCTGTATGGATAAACCCCTAAACCCTAAACCCTAAACCCCAAACCCTAAATCCTGAACCCTGAACCCTAAACCCTAAACCCTAAACCCTGAACCCTGAACCCTGAACCCCGAACCCCTATACCCTACACCCCTTGTGCCTTTTGAACCTTATGCGAAGACCCCTTGGAACATTGCGAACCACTGAGCCCCTTCAAGAACAGCCTTTGAAACGCCTGAGCCGTTGGAATTGTAAGGGTTTGGTGGTCCCTAAACCCTAAACCCTAAACCCTAAACCCTAAACCCTAAACCCTAAACCCTAAACCCTAAACCCTAAACCCTAAACCCTAAACCCTAAACACTAAACCTTGGGGGGGGGGGGTCGGCGTTCAAGGCACTTGAGACACACCTCAACTCGTTGGGTTGGGTTGGCATCATCTTGAGGGATTTGGGCTTAGGGCTTTCGGGGTTTAGGGTTTAGGGTTTAGAGTTTAGGGTTTTGGGTTTGGGGTATACGGTATAGGGATGGTGTGAAGGCTATGATGTTTCCAGAATAGGCACATCTAGAATCGAACCTAGCTGCCTTAATGTTGCACCTTTAGCCCTACCCTAAACCCCAAACCCTAACACCCTAAACCCTAAACCCTAAGCCCTAAGCCCTAGACCCTGAACCCTAAGCCCTAAACCCTAAACCCTAAACCCTATAAAGCCTAAAGCCTAAACCCTACACCCTACTCTCTTACCAGGGCTTCTGGGGTGGGTTCCATATCTTGCGATCCTCAACCTTGCGAGGGTGCGGGGTGGGGGTGGTGGGGAAAAAGGCGCGTTGCTGGAAGTGGGGGTGACTGAGTAAGTTTTGAAGTTCTATAGGCCCAGTCCCCCATTAAGCCTGTTCCAACAGATAGGTCTAAGTTTCCGGTTTATAGGGTTTGTATGAGTTCTAGGGTTTCGGGTTTAGGGTTTTCCCTGACACTGTATCGATAGGGCTCCTACAAATGTTGAGGTTTGAGAGGTTGCGGGGTTGAGGTTTACAGGGTGAAGGTGCAGATTGCAGTTCGTACCCGGGCCGTGGGCCGGGCGTCCATTCCGAGCAGAACACTCCGATATATTGTCTTTCATTTTGTTTTTTTGTGTGTGTGTGGGGGCTTCTCAAGCAAAGAGTCGTCAACGTTAAACGAGCCTTATTTACGATCAACAGCGCCCCCAGACCCTAAGCTGTCCAAGGCTGCTCGGCCGTACCTGAACCCCAAACCCTAAACCCTAAACCCTAAACCCTAAACCCTAAACCCTAAACCCTAAACCCTAAACCCTAAACCCTAAACCCGAAACCCTAAACCCTAAACCCTAAACCCTAAACCCTAAACCCCACCTCACCGCGGAGCGCGCAGGAAGTACGCGTTTCGCTTGCGCATCCTCGGTGAGATCATGTCCAAGGAGCACTTCGGCTGCGACTGGCTCTTTGGGGTTTAGGGTTTAGGGTTTAGGGTTTAGGGTTAAGGGTTTAGGGTTCAGGGTTCAGGGTTTAGGGTTTAAACGGTTCGCTAAACCCCAAAACACTGAACCGTATGAATAGTTCTTGTTTATTATTCTTTGCTCTTATTATAATTATATTTATCTTTACAGGATTTCATATTTATTGTTGGACTGGAATTCACTTCTCATAGAATTATTTTCTTCTATTTTATCATCTTTTATTGGGATTAATTTATAGTTTTCATATTTGGTCTAGAGATTTCTTAAGAGAATTCACTAAAAATATGAAGTCTCACTAACAATATATTTTCTTCTTTTTGGGGGTTTTCTAGTTTCTGAAGCTCTATTATTTGTATCCTTCTTTTGGACATCTTTTCATTTATTATCTTGTCCAACTTTAGGGATGTGGCCTGGAGAAGCTTTCTATCTTCCAGATCCTTGTGAATTAACGTTTGCTAATACACTTCTTTTATCTAGTGCTGCTATATCTTTAGGAAATGCTTTTATTAGTTTAGAAATTTCATCACAATTGAGAACGCCCTGGGCTTCATATAAGTCCTGTGGTTTAGGCTGGGACCCCCCCCCCCCCGCCTCCCCCCCCGGCAGATAATTGGCCACTTTTTCTTCACTAATCCTCAATCAGAAACCCCAAACCCTAAGCCCTAAACTCGGGGTTGCAGGTAGCCAAACTGGGTGTCAGCTGTTGAGCCCTAAGCCCTGAACCCTAAATATACGGTTCAGGGTTCCTAAACCCTAAACCCTAAACCCTAAGGGACCAAACAAACCCCTTCATTTTCTGGGCCACTCTGGTGCTGGTGCCCCATGGAGATCATGGTGTGCTCGACGGGTTCGGAGGGGTGCATGGGGTGTGGAATCTATACATCCTTGCTTAGGGCTTAGTTGTGAAGCCTCGCTGAGGACGAATTGTTAGAATAGCCCTCAACCCCACACCCTAAACCCTAAACCCTAAGCCCTACACCCTAACCCTAAACCCTAAACCCTAAACCCTAAACCCTAAACCCTAAACCCTAAACCCTAAACCCTAAACCCTAAACCCTAAACCCTAAACCCTAAACCCTAAACCCTAAACCCTAAACCCTAAACCCTAAACCCTAAACCCTAACAAACCCTAAACCCTAAACCCTAAACCCTAAACCCTAAACCCTAAACCCTAAACCCTAAACCCTAAACCCTAAACCCTAAACCCTAAACCCTAAACCCTAAACCCTCGTCCTTAAAACCTTACGAAACAGCCGAGGATCCTCTTCATCATCCTCGGGGTGCAGCGTGAAAAGCGCTCCGGCACGGCTCTGTGTGTGTGTGTGTGTGTGTGTGTGTGTGTGTGTGTGTGTGCGCGAGCGCGCGTGTGTGTGCGCGTGTGCGTGTGCCCTGCGTGTGTGCGTGTGTGTGAGGGGTTTAGGGTTTAGGGTTTGGGGTTTGGGGTTTTTAGGGTTTTTAGGGTTTTTAGGGTTTTGAGGGTTTAGGGTTGGGTTTAGGGGGGGGGGGGGTGGGTTGTTGAAAATTAGGGTTTTGGGGTTCGGGAACACTAAACTCTAGAACCTAGACCCTAAACCCTAAACTTGCTTGGAGAAAGGGAGTCATTGCATGAAAAAAAACCTAACCCTACCCCACAGCCCAACCCAAGACCTGAGACCCCTTAAGTGCCCCTGAGGCCCATACAGTTTAGGGTAGGAGTCTTGAATGGTCAGAGTTTAAGGGTTTTAGGGTTTAGGGTTTAGGGCTAGGGTTCAGGGTACGAAGGTCTAGATTCTACAGAGGCTTGAATTTGGAGAGTTAGTGCATTAGAAGTCTGTCCTTTAGTCGGCTCCTGACAACCAGTAGCATCAAAACCCCTAAAGCCCATACTTGGAGGATCGGGGGATTTAGCAAGTGGTTAGCGGGATTAGGGTGTTTAGGGCTTAGAGGAGTAGGGTTACTAAGTAGGATGGGCCCCAATTGGGGTGCAGTGTCGGGTACTTCTAAGTCTACTTGGTACCTAGCTGCTGCCCCCCCCCCCCCCAACCCAAACTACCCTGAACCCCAAACCTGAAACCCTAAACCCTAAACCCTAAACCCTAAACCCTAAACCCTAAACCCTAAACCCTAAACCCTAAACCCTAAGCCTTAGATCGCCAAGGTATCTTGAACAGCTGCCCCTGCAAGAACAGCAGTTCGACTCGATTCTCCACAGCGCCTCGGGTTAAGGGATACCCTCGTTGTTGGGAAGCACTTGAGGCTTTGAGAAAAGCTGTATTCATTTTTGGGGGGCTTAGGTTCCCTTGTAAGCTTCTTTCAACCAAATAGGTTGCCCTTTTATTCCCAGGTTGCTCTTGTGTCAAGCTATTGACAAGGGAACCTTACGCTTTTTTCGAGGGAAGCCCTAAACCTACGGATTGGAGCAAGATTCTTCCCTAAACCCTAAACCCAAACCCTGAACCCCAAACCTTACTTGGAGGTTCAGAGGTAGGTTTCGGTCGAGTTGTGAATAGGGTCCTGCAGTCATAGGACCTTGGCTATATCCTTATGTAGACGACTCTAAACCCAAACCTGTAGCCCCCAAACCCTCAACCCTACTTGCAACTACCCATCCCCCCTAAACCCTAAACCCTAAACCTTAACCCTAAACCTTAGACCCTGCTCGAGGCTCTGTCTGGGGTAACCTGGTCCTGGGCATTCCGCGAATGGCCACTTGGCAACCCGTGGGCATAAACCCTAAACCCTGAAACCCCCCCCCCCCCCCCCGCCCTCCCTAAATTCCTAAACCTAAGCCCCGAAGCCCTAAACCCTGAGACCTCTCATCCCAAAGCCCTAGACCCCAAACGCTATGTAAAGAGACGGGTTTGCAGCCTTTTGCTCCGAACTCTGAACCCTAAACCTCCAACCCTGAACCCTAAACCCTAACCCCCCCCCCCCTCCCCTCAAAAGCCTCCTTGCAGGACGAGCTGTGCTTGATGCATGCCATGTACGCTGTGTCCAGCACTTGGCATCTTGGCTAAACCCTAAACCCTAAACTCAAAACCCTAAACCCTAAACCCGAATTAAACCTCTCCTAACATATACTTATAAGCCTTAGTGGTATTCGTGGCCAAGGCCCAAAAATTCGTGGGCAAGGCCCAAATGCAGATTTTGGGCCGATGCCCACGAATTTTTGGGCCTTGCCCACGAATTTTTGGCCCGTTTGGTTCGTGGGCAAGGCCCAACTTCGTGGGCAAGACCCAAGAATTCGTGGGCAAGGCGCAAAAACTCGTGGGCAAGGCTCAAAAACTCGTGGGCAAGGCCCACAAATTCGTGGGCAAGGCCCAAAAGATCGTGGGCAGGGCCCAAAAACTCGTGGGCAAGGCCCAAGAATTCGTGGGCATAGGCCCGGCGGCGTAGCCCCTAAAACCCTTCCTGGAGACCCCAAACCCTTGCTTGAGACCCTGCCGTGTACGGTTTCAGGGCCTCAGCGCCTGGCGTTTAGGGTTTCACAGCTTCAGGGCCTGGCGTTTACAGTTCAGGGCCTGGCGTTTAGGCTTTCAGGGTTTCAGGGCCTGGTGTTCAGGGTTTCAGAGGGCTTCAGGGCCTGCCGTTCAAGGTCTGGCGTTTAGGGTTTTAGGGCCTCAAGGCCTGACGTTTAGGGTAACCCTTGAGACCCTAAACCCTTGCTGCGACCCTAAACCCTCGAGACCCTAAGCCCTTCAGACCCTAAACCCTTGAGAGCCTAGGCCCTTGAGACCCTAAACCCTTGAGTCCCTAAACCCTTGAGACCCTAAACCCTCGAGACCCTAAGCCCTTGAGACCCTAAACCCTTGAGAGTCTCCCAAACCCTCGAGACCCTAAACCCTTGCGAACCCTATTAGTTTGGTTGTTGAGCCATCCTAATCATAAGAAGAAATTTTGTACTTCTGAATGTCATAGGAACTTCGGGTGGGTGCGCATTTTTCGATGTTCTAAACGACGAGCCTAAACGAGAAACTGCGCGACCAGGAGCTCTTGAACCCTAAACCCTAAGCCCTAAGCCCTAAGCCCTAAGCCCTAAGCCCTAAGCCCTAAGCCCTAAGCCCTAAGCCCTAAGCCCTAAGCCCAAAACCCAACATTGCCGCGCAATCTGGAGTACAAAGTCGATGAGGGCCAACCCCTGGCTGGCCCTGCTTTGCAGGGGTTTGGGGTTTAGGGTTTCGGGTTTAGGGTTTAGGGTTTAGGGTGTAGGGTTTAGGGTTTGGGGTTTGCAGTTTAGGGTTTCGGGTTTACTTGGAGGTTCATTGGTACTTCTACTAGTACTCAGAGTACGCCCTTTTTCCCGTTTTTGTAGGGTTTTGGGGGCTTGTGGGTTTCAGTGCGTGTTCATGATCACGATTGACCTTGGAGAGTCGACAAGAAACGTTCAGGGTTCAGGGTTTAGAGTTTTGGGGCTTAAAGGCTTAGGGTTTAGGGTTTAAAGGGCAAAACCCTCAACCCTCAACCCTCAACCCTCAACCCTCAACCCTCAACCCTCAACCCTCAACCCTCAACCCTCAACCCTCAACCCTCAACCCTCAACCCTAAACCCTAAACCCTAAACCCTAAACCCTAAACCCTAAACCCCAAACCCTAAACCCTAAACCCTAAACCCTAAACCCTAAACCCTAAGCCCTAAGCCCTAAGCCCTTGACCCAGAACCTTAAGCAACCCAACCCTAAGCCCGAGACCCGAAGCCTCATGGTCCCTGAATATGTGACCCGGGTTCTGGGTAAGGGTTTAGGGTTTAGGGTTTAGGGTTTAGGGTTCAGGGTTCAGGGTTTAGGGTTTAGGGCTTAGGGTTTAGGGTTTAGGGTTTAGGGTTTAGGGTTTAGGGTTTAGGGTTTAGGGTTTAGGGTTGGGTGTTCGAGGGTTTGCAAGGGGCATGCAAGGCCGGACAATGAAGCCCTAAACTGCCCGAAGCCCTAGGGTTCAGGGTTTAGGGTTTAGGGTTTAGGGTTTATTTAGGGTTTAGGGTTTAGGGTTTAGGGCTTAGGGTTTAGGGTTTAGGGTACACCCTAAACCCTCAACCCTCAACCCTAAACCCTACCATGTATCTGCCCCAAGAAAGGTACGAGTTCAAACTGGTGTTGTCCGATATCCGCTCGGCCGCAGAAAATGGCTATAGAATCACCGACGCCTCGCTGCAGGTTACGGGATTTAGGGTTCTTGGGGTTAAAGCTTAGGTCAGGGTTTAGGGTTTGGGGTTTAGGGTTTAGGATTTAGGGGTTTAAGGTTTAGGGTTTAGGGTTTAGGGTTTAGGGTTTAGGGTGTAGGGTGTAGGGTTTGGAGTTTGGGGTTGAGGCGGTCGGAGCTCTATAACCCTAAGCCCTCAGGGTTTGGGGATTTAGGGTTTAGGGTTTAGGGTTTGGGTTTTAGGGATTTAGGGTTTTAGGCTTTAGGCTTTAGGCTTCAGGGTTTAGGGTTCAG
Source organism: Symbiodinium natans (assembly GCA_905221605.1). Taxonomy (NCBI): domain Eukaryota; class Dinophyceae; order Suessiales; family Symbiodiniaceae; genus Symbiodinium; species Symbiodinium natans. The sequence continues at coordinate 586,039 of CAJNDS010000902.1, forward strand.
GGTTTAGGGTTCAGGGTTTGGGGTCTGAGGTTGAGGCGGTCAGAGCTCTATAGCCCTGGGCCCTAAACTTAAACCCTAAACTCCAGAACCAGCCTCTGCCCCAACTCCCCACACTGGTAAAGGTACCTTGGAAGCCGCAAGAGCAATTTGAAAAGAATAGCCCCATTTCCAAAGCAAAGAACAAACCACGGCAAATCCTGGCAAGGGATCCCCAAAATTCAGAGCACAAAGCCTATGCAATACCCGAAGCCCTAAACCCTAAAACAAGAAGGCCTAAGCTCGGATGCACGGGGACTTTTGTTTAGGGAGGCAACTTCATGCAGAGGGCTCGGAGCGAAAGCCTGGTTTGGGAGAGAAAGGATCTATGGCTAAGGCCCTGACCCCTAAACACTAAACCCCGAACTCCTAAACCCTAAACACCCTCAGCCTTGTGGTTTAGGCTGTTTTCGTTGTAGGGCTCTCATCTGCAGTGCAAGCTTGGAGGCACACAGGGTTTATTTAGGGTTTAGTGTGAACAACCCCCCTCCATCAAGGGACAAGAGGAGGCACCCTCACAAGGGACCTTCGGGGGTTATTTAGGGGAGTTAATTTAGGGGCTACTTCTTTTACATAGGGGCTATAGAAGGTATATGTGTATATGTATATATAATACTAGGGGTTACAATAGGGGAATAAGATTCAGGGCCCTCCTTGTACCCCCTAAATTCCAAGAAGGACGAGCTCGTCACAAGTTTCGCTCAGCGGGGAGTCGCTTTGGTTCGCACCGCCCTGGTGACTGAGTTGCATCGAACAGCTCGGGGGGTTTTGGGGGTTGGGGGTAGTTCGGCGCTCATGGGCTTCAGGATTTAGGGTTTAGGGTTTAGGGTTTAGGGTTTAGGCTTAGCTGTTAGGTTTCGAGGCTGGGACGTTTAGGGGTCGTATGCCTAAGGCAAGCTGAGCCCTGAGACCCTGACCCCCTAAACCCTAAGTCCCAAATCAGCCCTCAGTCCGCCCTGAACTTCGGGTTTAGGGTTTAGGGTTTAGGGTTTAGGGTTTAGGGTTTAGGGTTTAGGGTTTAGGGTTTGGGGTTTAGGGTTTTGGGTTTCGGGTTTAAGGTGGGGAACACGGTTTAGGGTCGTGGGGTTGTCTTAACGGCCCCTTCCCTCCAGGCTTCCAGGAGCTGAGAAGCCCCGCAAGGCCAACCTCCAACTCTTGGGTTTTGGGTTTTGGGTTTAGGGTTTAGGGTTTAGGGTTTAGGGTTTAGGGTTCAGGGTTTAGGGTTTAGGGTTTCATGTTGAATGTTTCCGCGTTGAGGGTGTTAAGGGTCTAGGGGGGCATCCGATCGAAGCACATTGAGATGCGAATTCAGAGCCATGGTTCGTACCCGTTAACCCTCAGCCCCTCAACCCAGCACCCTGCACCCTAAACCCTAAACCCTAAGTCAAGCCAAGAAAAAGGTGGAGGCGGTGGCCTATCGTCGAACACCGTTCGAACCAACCTCGATTTTTTTTTTTTTTTTTTTTTTTTTAATGTAAGTGTGTGTGTATGTATATGTATGTATATATATATATATAGATGTGTGTATGTATGTGTGTGTAAGAAGGTATGTATGTATGTATGTATGTATGTATGTATGTATGTATGTATGTATGTATGTATGTGTGTGTGTATGTATGTATGTATGTATGTATGTAGGTATGTATGTATGTATGTAGGTATGTTGTATGTATGTATGTATGTGTATGTATGTATGCATGTATGTATGTATATGTCTGTACGTATGCATGTGTGTATGTGTGTATGTATGTATGCATGTTATGTCAGGTCCTCTCATGCCATGTCATGAAATGTAATGTAAGATGTAATCAGAATGCAATGTAGGGTGTGTATGTTAGTATATACATATAGATACATATGTATACAGTTTCATATGTAAATAATTTTGTGTGTATATATACACTCATACAAGTAACCCTAAACCCTAAACCCTAAACCCTAAACCCTAAACCCTAAACCCTAGACCCTAAACCCTAAACCCTAAACCCTAAACCCTAAACCCTAAACCCTAAACCCTAAACCCTAAACCCTAAACCCTAAACCTTAAACTCTACGAGATCCGAGGCCAACATGCAGACCTACTTCGACGGCGCCCTGGCAACAGCTTTCTTGCCGCCCTCAAAGCAAGGGTCCCCAAACACCTACTTGGGGCACCTAGCAAGTAGGGTTTAGGGTTTAGAGCTAGGGTTTAGGGTTAGGGTTTAGGGTTTAGGGTTTGGGGTTTAGGGTTTAGCGTTCAGGGTTTAGGGTGTAGGGTTTAGGGTTTACGGTTTAGGGTTTGGTAGAAAGTAGAGTCAGAAGCACCTTAAGAGTAGCCCGAATTGTGCTGCTACGTAAGAGCTATTTGCGACGTCCTCCAACCCTTCAAGTGAGAGCTCTTTTGGTGCCATGCTACAGGGCAGAGAAACGGGAAGTCATCAAACTCAAACGCCGGCCGTGATTTTACAGATGGTGCTTGCTATTACTGTCTGCAGCTGTGCAAGCTCGGGGTGGCCAATGTTCCGCCCAAAGGGTGGGTCGAGGATCACCATGGAGCTTTAAACAACATTGTACACCTAGTAATGGAGTAGGTAACCTTTAACCTTTCGGGGGTAGTATACTCCCCCTTTTAATCCCAAAGGTTAGCCTTGAATTCCCCCAGGTTACTGGACAACTAGGTACATCTGAAGCCCCCGGTTTTTGTTTTGCACTCTTTCAGAGTTGGTTCAGGGTTTGAGGTTTCGGGGGCTGGCACTTAGGTTAGAACCCTACTTGACACGGCCTTCTATTGGCCACCTTAATGACAACCAGTTGTGCGTCCTTGTGAGCCTTCAAGTGAAAACTGATACCCTACACCCTGAAGGTACGTTGCCGATCGTATCTTACATCTTCCCAGCAACATCTCAGCAAAAGCATTGTAACCCTAAACCCTTAAAACCCTTAAAACCCTTAAAACCCTTAAAACCCTTAAAACCCTTAAAACCCTTAAAACCCTTAAACCCTAAAATCCTAAACCCTAAACCCTAAACCCTAAACCCTAAACCCTAAACCCTAAACCCTAAACCCTAAACCCTAAACCCTAAGCCCAGTTTTGGGTTCTTATGGTATTGCGCAAGGATACGGGGCCGCGTGCGACATTCCAGCATCGATGTCCGACGCTGCGTGGGAGCGGCTTCCTCGCACTGCCCTAAGTCCTAAACCCCCCAAA
>CAJNDS010000902.1:591761-696761 GCA_905221605.1 Symbiodinium natans
GGGGTAATCTAGTCCCCTTTTTGGGGTAAGATAATCCCCTTATATTCCCAAAGGTTAACCTTCAGTCCCCCTAGGTACTGGACAACTAGGACTGCCGAGAGTCTTTTCGAGTCAGTTCGGGAGCTGGGCACTGATGGAGCCAGGGTTCACTGTTCCAGTCAGTTCGCTTGCGGGTTAATGATGGAGCCAGGGTTCACTGTTCAGAGAGCGTCTAGGGTTTAAGGTTTAGGGTTCAGGGTTTGGTGGTTTAGGCCCAGTAGTGCCCTTTCGTTCCTCATTTTGGGTCAGGAGCCCTTACAAAGCCCGAAACAGAAATGGACACGTCCTTTTGTCTTAGATTACTGAGCATTTTAACCCGCCACAAAATGTCCCTAAACTCGAAACCCCAAGCACATGGCAGCCCCTAAGCCCGAAACCTTTAACGCCCCAAACCCGGTAAACAAAACCCAGGTTTAGGGTTTAGGGTTTAGGGTTTAGGGTTTAGGGTATAGGGTTTAGGGTTTAGGGTTTAGGGTTAGGGCGCAGGTCATCAAAGACAGCGCTGCTCGGCAGTATGTGGCCTTGGCGAGCTCGGTCGGGTCTGTTGGGGTTTGGGCATGCTTGCCTCTTGTAGGCTTTTGGGTTTAGAGGGTAGAGGGCTTAGGGTTTAGGGTAAAGGGTAAAGGGTAAAGGGTAATAGGGGTTGGGGGGTTTACTTCGGGGTTGGTTCGGGTCGAGTTCGGGTGTTGTTAGGGTTTAAGGTTCAGGTTTTTTGTGATTTTGCACGCGGTTTAGTTTTTTTTTTTTGTGATTTGTGTTGCTTGGTCGTGATCAGGGGCTCAGACTCCCTGAATCCCCACCCATGCAGCCAACAGCTCTTCCAGTTGCTGCAAAAAATCAGCTTCGATAGTTGTACAGTAAACTAGTAAACAGTTGGAACATCCTTATCCCCCTACCCCAAGAGGGTTACGAAAGGGAATCCCAGCACTAATCGTCCTCAAACCATGTTCCAACTTTCTGGAGTTTACTATAGAGTTGAGACCCAATTAAGCCTTGGTCAGTTCTCAAAATCAGGGTCCTTTTGTGGGTGCCCTAGATAAGAGGATAAGGCCCCAGAAAGGGACCATAATTTAGGAAATCACCATGTCAACGCCCGATATAAGCCCCGCGAATGTCTCTTCCGATTACTAAACCCCCTCCCCCCGAAAGACGAGGCCGACTCAAATGGCGAACTCGCGACAGATGAGATCGGACGTCTCGTCCTGACACAGGCCAGGGGCCAGAGTCGTTTGCGGGTTTTTGGGTTTTCGCGGAATGTCGGTTATGACCTGTCTGAAAACGGATTTCTCCCAACATCAGGTAGCTGTAGGCTGGGAAAGGGCGCAGTCTATGCATCTAGTTTCTTCAGATCTCTTTCAGGCGAGGTGCGTGTCATTCAGAAAAACAGGTCCAGATGCTGAGACTGGAATATTCAGCACGCGAAACCCTAAACCCTAAACCCTAAGCTCTATGCCCTAAGCCCTAAACCCTAAACCCTAACAGGGGGGGGGATTCCAGAATCGCCTCTTCATCGCTTTTGCTCAGCATGAGGGTTCTGAGGCCCGAGATGCTGCCTAAACCCTAAGCCTAAGAAGCGTTATCTGGCGTTGTCATCGCTTAGAGATCCGCAAGCTGCTGCTGCCTTTTAGGGTGTAGGGTGCCTTGCGTTGCACCCTCCTGGCTTAAGGTCGGCCTTCAGACCCCAGAACCCAGACTCTAAACATCATGCAAGCCGGGGGGTTTAGGGTTGAGGGTTTAGGGTTTAGGGTTTCGGGGGTTCGGGTTTAGGGTTTAGGGTTTAGGGTTTAGGGTTTAGGGTTTAGGGTTTAGGGTTTAGGGTTTAGGGTTTAGGGTTTAGGGTTTAGGGTTTCGGGGGTTTCGGGCTTGGGGTTTAGGATTTGGGGTGTAGGGATTGTCTTAAACAGGCGAACATCCTTGCTTTCCAGCCCTGCGCTCAAGTGAAGCGACTTACTGTCATCAGCGCCCCGACATGCCGTTGTGTAGGATGACTGACAGAACTGGGGGCGTGACATTCTTTTTCTCGAATTCATGCAAGCGCTCCAGATGTGGGATCCCTAAAACCCTAAACCCTAATCCCTAAACCCTAAACCCTAAACCCTAAACCCTAACCCTAAACCCCTTTATGTATTTCCCCCCCGCAACCTGAAAACAGCCATTGCGACGCTCGGAAAATGGAGCTTTAAGGAGGACCAAACCGTGCCTAAACCCTGAACCCTGAACCCTGAACCCTGAACCCTGAACCCTGAACGTGCTTGAAGAACTTATGAGGGTTTGAGAGCTGACGTTGGGACAGGGACTCTTCGACGTGGAGACAGCCGCACCTCGCCCAGGGTAAGTTGAGGGTTCAGAATTCAGGGTTCAGGGTTCAGGGTTCAGGGTTCAGGGTTCAGGGTTTAGGGTTTAGGTGCGACGCGATGGAGGGACCTGCTTAGTGCTAGCCTGAAACCTAAATTCAATTTAACTCCCTGTGAAGTTGGGGGGTTTCTAGGGTTTGGGTTGGTGAACATACATAAACCCGAAACCCCAACCCTAAACCCTTAACCCTAACTAATGAGACCTTTGTACTAGGAGGGGCCCCAACAGGAGGGTCCATTAACTGGCCCCCTTTAGCCACCCCAGGGGTTCCTTGTAAACGTTCCCCCTCTCTAAGTCAAGTCCGTCAAGGTGTGCCACGCTCTTTAAGTTGAGACACATCAGATGCAGTTTTTGGGTTGAGGTTTTAGGCTAGACACCCTGAACCCTAAACCCTAAACCCTAAACCCTAAACCCTAAACCCTAAACCCTAAACCCTAAACCCTAAACCCTAAACCCTAAACCCTAAACCCTAAACCCTAAACCCTAAACCCTACTAAGAACCAGCCCGAAAGTCCCAAGTTCTTTTGGGGCTTAGGGTTTAGTTAGGGGTTTAGGGCTTGAGGGGTTTAGGGTTTAGGGTTTAGGGTTTAGGGTTTAGGGTTTTAGAGGTTGAGGGCTGGTTTAAGAGTTTTAGGGTTTGAGAGTTTTTAGGGTTTCAGGGTTTTACGGACTTAGAGTTTTAGGGTTTTAGGGTTGTAGGGTTTAGGGTTCCCCTCAAACACCCCTAAACCCCCTAAACCCTAAACCCTAAACCCTAAACCCTAAACCCTAAACCCTAAACCCTAAACCCTAAACCCTAAACGGAACAGCCCACAGCCCTGAGAGGCTGTGAAGAGGGACTCATGCCTCCAGTTGCCTTGCATCTACATCCTAAGTCATGGGTGGGGTCTTGGGGGTTTAGGGTTTAGGGTTGAGGGTTTTGGGTTGAGGGTTGAGGGTTTAGGGTTTAGGGTTTAGGGTGTGTCAAATCCGCAATTGAGGTCAGCAACCTCTTCGCGGGCTCGTACACCGCAAACCAGGCTCCACCTCCCACGCAAGAGCTCCTTGTCTTGATGGGGGACTGCCCTAAACCCTAAACCCTAAACCCTAAACCCTAAACCCTGAACCCTAAACCCTGAGGATCCTGACCGGCATGGCCAATGTCTATGACCAGTGGCATGTTTTCCAAGTCGACATGGAGCGCCTCTTGAATACAGGCCGGCGTTTTTAGGGTTGATAGGTTTTTGTTTTGAGAGGCCTTTGTGTTAAAGGTGTTTTGAGTTTTTTCACTCTAGTTTTTTTTCTTATTTTTTTTTTGGGGGGGGGGGTTGTTTCAGGGCTGTTGAAGTTCAAAGTTGGGTTGTAGTTTGGGTTTCGGGTTTCCTAGCGTTAGGGTTTTAAGGTTTAGGGTTTAAGCGTCGTGAACTTTGGGCTGTTTGGGGCTTCTTCACGGTTCCAATCCAAGGGTGTTTAGGGTTTCGGTTTTCAGGGTTTAGAGGTTTCAGGGCCACAAATATATATATATATATATATATATACATATATATATGTATGGCACCCCCCCCCCCCCTCCCGGTACCTACGTCTCCTTTTGTTCTCTGCCTCAAGTACCGGCCGCAGATAAGTTGCCTCTTGGAGGGTTTAGGGTTTAGGGCGAGGCTTCACTGCCAGATGCCATGCTGTTCGCTTGAGTGAAAGTGCTGTACTGTCTCTGAAAAACCAGTCCCAGAAGCCGAAAATGCCGTACTGTCCCTAAAAAACCTAAAAAACCAATTCTGGTGGCCCATACAGCCAGGCCCTCTTCCAAAGATTGGTTTTTTAGGGACAGTACAGCGCTTTCAGCACCTTAGGCCTTCAAAGTACTGTACTGTCCCTAAAAAACCCATCCCAGCAGCCGAAAATGCCGTACTAAAACCTAAAAAGCCGATTCTGCTGGCCTATGCAGACAGCCCCTCTTCCAAAGATTGGGTGTTTAGGGACAGTACTTTGAAGGCCTGAGGTGCTGAAAGTGCTGTACTGTCCCCAATCTTTGGAAGAGGACCTGGCTGTATGGGCCTCCAGAATTGGTTTTTTAGGTTTTTTAGGGACAGTATGGCATTTTCGGTTTCTGGGATTGGTTTTTCAGGGACACTACAGCACTTTGAAGGCCTGAGGCGCTGAAAGTGCTGCACCGTCCAAAAAAAAACCAATCTTTGTAAGAGGGCCTGTCTGCACAGGCCTCCATAATTGGTTCTTTGTAGGGACAGTACAGCACTTTGAAGGGGTGAGGTGCTGAAATTGCTGTACTGTCCCTAGACAACCAATCTTTGGAAGAGACCTGGCTGTACAGGCACCCAGCATTAGTTTTGTAGGTTTTTTCCAGACAGTACAGTTTGAACAGCAAGCAAGCGAATCAATCATATTCAACTATGCTTAAGGACCGTGATTTAGATATTAAGGTTCATTGAATTGATTTAGTTAAGGGTCTACTGATTCAATTCATGTATTAGGCACTTCAGCAAAGAAATTAAGCCATTGGATTCCCTTAACTAAGTCAGCTTCAACAAACAGAAAACCTGAGTTGAATAAGGCACCTTTTGTAATCCACTAATTTAACTCATTTACTTAGCCCTTCAGGAAAAAACCAACTGTTGAAATAACTTCACTTAAGTTAGCTTTAACTACAAGACCCTTAGTTAAATTAGGCACTGTATTTGTTAACGAGAACAAAGACAAAAAGTATGAACATACTTTAGCTAATCGAATAACGCTCAAATGAGGCAATTCGGGCAGGTTGCCGAACAAGTATACTTTAATTGATGGGTTGAAAACATCATGCAATCTAACTAGCTTTACAGCCAGAATTCATTTAGGCTGGTTAAGGGTGAATTAAGTCAACGATCGAAATCTAGCCAGTTCAACGTATTTACTTAACACTTAGATTAAGAAAATCGGTTCAGTTTTTAATTCTAGGCAAGGCCTGTTGACATATTCGGTTTTAAACAAGTTAAATCAAGCAAACTAACTCAACTATTGTTTTACCGCATCGTGATTGAATTAGTTTATTTCATTGATGTCTTTGAGTTAATGGTCTATTAATTTACATGAATTTATTTGACCCTTAAATGAATAAATTCAGCCCGTGAAATTACGTTAACTAAGTCGAAAATACGTACTTCTCTTTACTAGCTTTTTCATTGAACTTATTTAGTCAATGATCTTCTAAACTTAAGTCATGTCCTGAACACGTCAGAAACTAAGCAAGCTTTTGACAATACTTCAATTAAATTAATTGCAAGAAACAACAAGCCCTTCGTTAAATTAAGTACTCTGTGTGTGTGCGCAAACAATGAACACATTTTGGCTAATTTAATTCATTCTTAAATGAAACGAAATTAGATCAGGTTTCCTAATTAAACATCATTGAATCTAACTCAGGTTAAGTATTAACGAAAGTAAATTAAGGATGGTAATTTAGTTAGTTCAATGTAGCAAAATCACCCTTGCTGCGCTTTCGCCCTGCATAATTGATTTGCTTCCGCCGACTCCCAGCGGACTCACAATATCACTCCGCAGGCGCACTAACGGGATATTAACTAAACCAGATACTTTCACAAGCTTTGCCCTTAAGGGTTGCTTTAAGGGTCCGTAGGCAGTTTCGGGTTTAAAAAAGTCTTTGTTCCCGCAGTCCTCTGGTCCCCTGCTCCCGTGGCGTGCATGCCAGCATCATCCACTCGATGGTCCTTGTAAACTTCTTCTGGTAGGTGTTCGTTAATGCGATGCAGAAAAGCTAACTGTTGCAGTAAAACCTAGGCGCGGGGCGGGGGTAGCATATATATATATATGCATATATATATATATATATGTGTGTGTGTGTGTGTGTGTGTGTGTATACATAATTTTTAGCAAGGATCGGGGGACTATTCGGGGATTAGGGTTTCGGGTTTAGGGCTACAAAGTAGAGACATAACAGTACCCTCTTGGTGGCCGAAGGGCGTGGTCAGGAAGGCCGGGGTCATTCAAGAGTCTCCCCTGCGATGGTGCCGCAAACCCTAAACCCTAAACCCTAAACCCTAAACCCTAAACTCTAAACCCTAAAGCCTAAAGCCCTCAACCCTAAATCAGGTCGAGGGCTGAGGGAAGCCTCAAGACGAAATCAGGAGCAAGTGCAGCTCTGCCGTTAGGGTTTAGGACCCGCAACCCTAAATCATGCTTGCCCTGCGTGGGCTTACGCGTATCTTATCGGGGATTTTTTCAGCGGGTACTCAAGTGGCCAACAGCTGCGCCCTGTAGCCTGGAGCGGAAATACGAAACTGGGTTTGCAGTTCAGGGTTGCTAGGGGTGCTTAGCCCTGACCCCTCAGGATCGGGTTTAGGGTGAGGGTCTAGGGTTTAGGGTTTAGGGTTTAGGGTTTAGGGTTTAGGGGTTAGGGGTTCGGGTTTCGGGTTTCGGGTTTAGGGTTTAGGGTTTAGGGATTCAGGTTTCGAGGGGTTCAGGTTCTAAGGCTCTGCCCCCTCACAATACCCGGAAAATAGTTCGGAGACCTCAGCCCTAAACCCTAACCCTAATCCGTAAACCCGAAATCCCATCCCTAAACCTGAAATATCGAAATCTCACACCGAAGCGCGTAGCCCTAAACCCTAACCCTCGCAACCCGTGCACCAGGTGGCGTCGTTAGCCAGGCGGAGAGAGGGCTGAAAGGTTTCAGGGTCCCCTAAACCCTTAACCCTCAACCCTCAACCCTCAACCCTCAACCCTCAACCCTCAACTCTCAACCCTTGACCCTAAACCCAAGATTGTTTGAAAGGACCCGGTTGAACTTATGCAGCTTTGACACCCCTAAGCCTTATCTTAGGGATGCTTTTTAGCTGCTTCTGGTTTTAAATCGCTCCCGACCTCACCCGAGTGTGGTTGTGGGTTTCGGGATTACGGGATTTCGGTTTCGGGTTTAGCGTTGCGGGTTCGGGGTGTAAAGTTTAGGGCTGTAGGGTTGTAGGGTTTGAGGTCTTTCCTAGTTTAGTTTAGGGACGGGGGGGTTAAGTTTGGGTGTTGAGAGTTTACTGTTGAATGGCCTGCCTCAAGCAAAAGCCGCAGCCCTAAACCCTAAGTTGAGGAGAGCGGTGGATAGTCTTGCAAGGAAGCTGAACCACCCTAAAGCGTGTGATTTAGGGTTCGCAGCCGTCCGGGGTTTGAGGTTCAGGTTTGAGTGACATTTTGGGGCAAGGGGTTTCGGGCTTTTGGTGTGCAGGGGTTCCGGGCTTAGCGTGTTAGGGTTTTGTGTTTGGGGTGCAACGTGTAGGATTCGAGTAGATTGGGTTTAGAGTTTAGGGTGTAAGGTTTCGGGTTGAGGGTTGGGGGATTGGGAGAACAAGTAGGGGCACAACCTCGCGCACAACCAGATCGCAAACCGCATGAACCTTCGAGTAAGAACCCTCGCCAGCTTGGCCAGTAGCTGTCCTAATCTAGGATGCCCAGCAGTACCCTTCTTCCCTTTTTGGGGGGTTTAGGTTCCCTTACTTAGTGGCTCAAAACCCAACTTTTCAACTTTTGGGCTTCTTATAAGGTAGTTTATTCTGACAGTTTCAACTTTCATTTGCTTGGGTTTTGGGCCAGTAAGCTTACAAACCCCTTTAAGCAAAAAAGGGGCGCCCTTTTTAAGCTAACAGTGGTGAAGCTAAGCAAGAGGGCACCTTGGAGTCTGTAGGGTTTATTGGGTTTAGGGTTTAGGGTTTAGGGTTGAGGGTTTAGGGTTTAGGGTTGAGGGTTTAGGGTTGAGGGTTGAGGGTCGAGGGTTGAGGGTCTATAGGGTTTAGGGTCTAGGGTTGAGGGTTTAGGGTTTAGGGTTTAGGGATAACTTGGTGGTTGCCGGAGGTTCTTTCGCCTAGTTACATCCTGAACCCCTACGCAGCTCTCGAAGTTAGGCTCCCCTTGCAGGGCTTTGGGGTTTAGGGTTTAGGGTTTAGGGTTTAGGGTTTAGGGTTTAGGTTTAGGGTTTGAGGGTTTGAGGGTTTGAGGGTTTGAGGGTTTAGGGTGTTTTAGGGTTTGGGGTTGAGGGTTTCTGTGGTGCCAAAAATGGGGCGATTCTTTTGCGAAGAGGTCGTGTATTCCAGTTGTCTACCAGAAACGTCTGCAACCTACCGAACCGACAAGCAGAAAGTCCTCGGTTCTGAAGGTTTTTTTTAGGGTTTATGGGATTTGTAGGGTCCAAGGGTTTCGGGCCTCAGGATTGACATTCATTGGCTTCTAGAATCTAGAATCCATGCTTCTCAGATAGCTCCTAAACCCTAAACCCTAAACCCTAAACCCTAAACCCTAAACCCTAAACCCTAAACCTAAAACCCAAAGCCTCAACTTTCAGATCATGATCACGCACCTCGAGTGGGAAAGTGCTTCTGCTGAAGAAGCTGGTGGCTCTCAACGGTTTTCATGGGTTCCCCTACTAGCCCCCTCTATGCAACCCTCACCCCCCCCCCCCCCCCCCCCCCAAAAAAAAAAAAAAAAAATCCGCGCTTAAATCACCTCAATCAAGTCAAGCTTAATTATGGGGGAAGAGGGGGGGGGGGGTAGGGGGGAACCCATGACGTTTAGGGTTTAATGTTAAGGGTTGAGGGCTCAGGGTGAACCCTGACCCCTGGAAGGATCGAAGGTAGGCCGGGATTACAGGCCCCTATAACTTAGTACAGCGCTGCTACATTGGGGGTTCCTCTCCTAATCTCCTAAACCCTAAACCCTGAACCCTGAACCCTAAACCCTAAACCCTAATCCCAAAAAACCCATTGGTGCATTCTCATACTCGACTCCTCTTCGGGACCCCACCAAAAACATCAGCAGTTCGGGACAGGCCCGATGATTGCGGACAATTTTTGAATGTGCAGAGCCTCCTACGCCCCTAAACCCTAAACCCTTCAAACCTACCCTAAGATTTTAGGGTTTAGGGTTTAGGGTTTGGGGTAGGGTTTAGGGTTTAGGGTTTATATTAGGGTTTAGGCCCTAAACCCCACCGTGAGCCCTGAAACCCTAAACCCTAAACCCGAAGCTCTTCAAGGTAACAGGTTCAGAAGGGATGCCCGTAGTACCCTTATTCCCTTTGCTGGCTAAACCCCTCAACCTAGCTGAGCCAAAAAATGCGCACCTTTTTTCTCGGCACGTTGGTCAATGTAATCGCAACCCGAAGTAAGGCAAGGCTAGCACAACCCTGCGAACAACAAACTCGTAGACTAAACCCTAAACCCTAAACCCTAAATCCTCAATCCTAAACCCTAAACCCTAAACCCTAAACCCTAAACCGACTTGAACCAAAAGCCAGGCTTAGGTTTAGGTTTTGGGGTTTTGTTTGGTGTCTTGCAGGTGGAGGTTGGGAAGGTGTGCTGCTGTACTGCTTGCAACCGTATTTAGAGAGGTCCACGGGGCAGCAGCTTTGGGCCGGGCTCGAATCCCCAAAAGTTGAAGCCCGAGGCATAGCAACCACCATGAACTCCAAGTAAGGACCGGATCCCCCTAAACTCCCTGCACTCCCTACACTCCCTACACCCCAAACCCCAAACCCCAAACCCCAAACCCCAAACCCTAAACCCTAAACCCTAAACCCTAGACTCCCTACACTGTACATAAGTCCTAGGCCCCAAAGCCCAGCCCCCAAACTAAGGCGATCACCTGGACGAAATGATGAGGGAAGTCAGCCGACAGCTCGCATCTCGACCTGTTAGGGTTTAGGGTTTAGGGTTTAGGGTTTAGGGTTTAGGGTTTAGGGTTTAGGGTTGCTGTAGCAGGGTGGCTGGTTGGTGCTACCAGCACCCCAACCCGCTCACTGGAGTGGTTGTGTCGACCCACCTTTTGCTCGCCCCTACGTTGCCGACACTTGTACTTAGTAGCTGAGTGAGTACACTTTGCACTTTTTGGGATACTAAACACCCTAAACCCTAAACCCTACACCCTAAACCCTAAACCCTAAACCCTAAACCTTAAACCCTAAACCCTAAACCCTAAACCCCTCAACCCTAAACCTCTTATAGAACTGAAAGTGGACACTTTGCTGGGGCTTCTGAACTCAGCAACGAAGTGTACAGGAAGCCCGCGGAGCAGCAGCTTTCAAAAAGAGCGAGAAAATTCCTGTATCTTGGCCCCGAAAACCTAAGCCCTAAGCCCTAAGCCCTTAAACCCTAAGCCCTTAAATCCTAAACCCTAAGCCCTTAAATCCTAAACCCTAAGAACTAAGCCCTGAACCCCAAGCCCTAAGCCCTTAAACCCTAAGCCCTGAAACCTACACCTTCAAGTCGTTCGGTGTCGAGGGTTTAGGCCGAAGGTCCTTGAAGATCCTAGTTTGCAACAGCCCCACCACAAAAAGAAAGCGAACATCAGCTTCCAAAAGATTTACCCTATACCCTATACCCTAAACCCTAAACCCTAAACCCTAAACCCTAAACCCTAAACCCTAAACCCTAAACCCTAAACCCTAAACCCTAAACCTTAAACCCTAAACCCTAAACCTTAAACCCTAAAGCAGAAGGAGAGAGGGAATATGGAGAGAAGCATAGACTCCATAGACCGTGGGAGGGAGAGGGCCCTCTTGGCTTTCCCCTTGTCTCTTTCTCTGTTTAGACAAGAACATAATTAGGAGAGCCCCTCCCACAGAACAGACCCCAAGCCCTAAAGATCGCAGCAAAGCTTGGAATCGTAGAGCTGTGGGCTTCTCGAACCCTGAGCCTTAATCCTTAAAGGGGTTTTTGGGTTTAGGCCCTACCAAGCCTTACACCCCAACCTAAACCTCAAACCCTGAACCCTAAGCCCTGAACCCCTAAACCCTTAACCCTTAACCCTAAACCCTAAACCCTAAACCCTAAACCCTAAACCCTAAACCCTAAACCCTAAACCCTAAAGCCTACCCTCAACCGCAAGCACCTAACAGCGCAGGTCAGAGAGTCCTTGATCGCGAAACCGCACCTCAGGAGTCGCGTCGGGGTTAGGAAGGGTTAAGGGTTTAGGGTTTAGGGTTAGGAAAGGGATTTAGGGTTGAGGGTTTAGGGTTCAGGGTTTAGGGTTTAGGGTTAGGAAGGGGGACTTAGGGTTGAGGGCTTAGGGTTCAGGATTTAGGGTTCAGGGTTTAGGGTTCAGAGGTTAGGGTTTAGGGCTTTAGAGCCCTACGCCCTGCACCCTAAACCCTAAACAAGTCTTGGAATCTAAGCAAGCTTGGCAGCCCAGTGATGCCCTTTTTCCATTTTTTCTTTTGTTTTTGGTTTCCCTTATAAAGCAACCAACCCAAAAAAAAAGGGTGGCCTGATTATAACATGGTTACTGGGGCTACCAAGCAAGGCGCAAAACCCAAACCCCGAAGGTTTAGGTTCCTACAGCAACCCTAAACCCTAAACCCTAAACCCTAAACCCTAAACCCTAAACCCTAAACCCTAAACCCTAAACCCTAAACCCTAAACCCTAAACCCTAAACCCTAAACCCATCAGGGTCGAGGCCTTTTCATCCCGAAGCCCCAGCTCGGCTGCCCAGTTGTGCCCCTTTTTGGGGGGTTTAGGTTCCCTTATAAACCCCCTTTAAGCAAAAAAGGGCTTAGGGTTTAGGGTTTGCGGTTTAGGGTTTAGGGTTACTGGGCAGCCTAGTTGTTCTTGGAGGAGCGTGGTCTGGGAGCTCTCTGAAGAACTGGGCGTTCTCGCTCAGCGCATGGCGCAGGAGTGTCCTGGAATGCAGTCTAGGGTTTAGGGTTTAGGGTTCAGGGTTTAGGGTTCAGGGTTCAGGGCTTAGGGTTTATAGGGTTTAGGGTTTAGGGTTTAGGGTTTTCTACACCCCAGAACCCTAAACCGCAAACCCTATACCCTAAAACCTAAACCCGAAGCCCTAACCCCTACTCGCAGGATCGGGTGACGTAGTAAGTAGCAGGGTTGTTCAGCAGGACGACCCCATTCAGGATTTAACAAATCCTCTTGCTAAACCCTATTCGTTTAGATTTAAGCCCTAAATCCTCTTCCTAAACCCTATTCGTTTTGGATGTAAGCCCTAAATCCTTTTCCTGAACCCTATTCGTTTAGGATTTAGCCCTAAATCCTGTATAACGTTCACTGATGGCAGAACACCCTCCATGCGCAAGGGCGATGAGCTTGTCGAGGGAAGCGATGTGGGACATGATCTTGCAGTCGCAAGGGCACCCCCATAAACCCTAAACCCTAAACCCTAACCCGAAACCCTAAACCCTAAACCCTGAACCCTAACCCTAACCCTAAACCCTAGATCGCCTCAGTATGCCTCCTTTCGTGAGAAGGGAGAAGAACCGATCCGGGTCCTCCGATCCTCCACGTAAACCCTCACTGTATTTGGGTCTATAGGGCTTAGGGCTTAGGGTTTAGAGTTGAGGTCTTAGGGTTTAGGGTTTAGGGCTTAGGGTTGGGATTAACGAGGGCGCCGAATTCACCAGTGGTGCCTGAGCTTCTATGTAAAGACGTCGTCACCCACCCCAAAAAGCCAAAACCCCCAAGCCCTAAACCGCTTAACCCTCAGCCCGCCACCGCTTGCACCCGAACACCAAACCCTGGCCCTAAACCGCTTAAACTCGTTTGGAAACCCTAAACCCTAAACCGAGGCTTATCGTTCAAAGAAACCCTGCGGGAAATGGGGTTATGTTATTCTTCTTTGTTGTTTTTTGGGGGCGGGGCGGGGGGGGGGGAGCCCGGGGGGGGGGGGCGCGGGGGGAGGGGGGGGTGGGGGGGGGGGTGGGGGCCCGGAGGGCGCTCGCGGGTGGGGGGGTGGGGGGGTGGGGGGGGGGGGGGGGGGGCGGGTGGGGGGTGGGGGGGGGGGGGGGGTGGGGGTGGAGGCTACTTATTATGAGTAGGGTTAGAGGTACAGTTATAATTGGGTTAGTAAGTACCATGAACCTCCAGTACACCATGAGACGCCAGAACCTCAAAGCCCTAAACCCTAAACCCTAAACCCTAAACCCTAAACCCTAAACCCTAAACCCTAAACCCTAAACCCCCTAAGACTAAGATTGCAACATGAGCCCGAAGTCTTGGAAGATGAGCTTGTGGCCCGAGTTAGGTTTTTCTTTAGGGTTTAGGGTTTAGGGTTTAGGGTTTAGGGTTTAGGGTTTAGGGTTTAGGGTTTAGGGTTTAGGGTTTAGGGTTTAGGGTTTAGGGTTTAGGGTTTAGGGTTTAGGGTTTAGGGCCACAACTCAACAGCCCAAACTCTAGAAGCAAAAAACAAACCCTAAGGGTCCATGTAGAGTACTTCCTCCCAAGCCAGCAGCCCTAACCAACTCCAAACCCCAAACCCTATACGCCCCATAAGCCCTATAAACCCTATAAACCCTATAAACCCTATAAACCCTATAAACCCCATAAACCCTATAAACCCTATAAACCCCATAAACCCTATAAACCCTATAAACCCTACAAGCCCTAAAACCCTATAAACCCTATAAACCCTATAAACCCTATAAAGCCTACACACCCTATAAACCCTATGTACGTAGGACCTCTATGTATAGTGTGGGAAATCCCCTTCTGTATGTCTATATATATATATATACTTATAGGTATCTATAATTAAAATGTTTAAGAAATAAACTTTTTAAGTTTTATAAACTTTACTCTTAAGGCAAAATCTATAAAAATTTATAAAATTTATAAAATGTATAAAGCTTCCTTCTAAACATGAGCAAACGAGGCTTTATAAATTTTATAAATTTTATAAATTTCACCTTAAGGGAAAAATTTGTTAAATTTGTAAAATTTATAAAGTTTTGGGTTCAGGCGTCCCGGGAAACCTTTAAAATTTATAAAATCTATAAAATTTATAAAATTTATAAAGCTTCCTTCTAAACTTGAGCAAACCAGGCTTTATAAATTTTATAAATTTCACCTTAAAGGGTAAAATTTATAAAATTTATAAAATTTATAAAGTTTTGGGTTCAGGCGTCCCGGGAAACCTTTAAATTTTATAAAATTTATAAAATTTATAAAATTTATAAAGCTTCCTTCTAAACTTGAGCAAACCAGGCTTTATAAATTTTATAAATTTTATAAATTTCACCTTAAGGGTAAAATTTATAAAATTTATAAAATTTATAATATTTATAAAGTTTTGGGTTCAGGCGTCCCGGGAAACCTTTAGAATTTATAAAATTTTTAAAATTTATAAAATTTATAAAATTTATAAAATTTGTAAAGCTTCCTTCTAAACTTGAGCAAACCAGGCTTTATAAATTTTATAAATTTTATAAATTTCACCTTAAAGGGTAAAATTTATAAAATTTATAAAATTTATAACGTTTTGGGTTCAGGCGTCCAGGGAAACCTTTAAAATTTATAAAATTTATAAAATTTATAAAATTTATAAAATTTATAAAGCTTCCTTCTAAACTTGAGCAAACCAGGCTTTATAAATTTTATAAATTTCACCTTAAGGGTTAAATTTTTAAAATTTATAAAATTTATAAAGTTTTGGGTTCAGGCGTCCCGGGAAACCTTTAAAATTTATAAAATTTTGTAAAATTTATAAAATTTATAAAATTTATAAAGCTTCCTTCTAAACTTGAGCAAACCAGGCTTTATAAATTTTTATAATTTTTATAAATTTCACAATTAAAGGGTAAAATTTAAAAAATTTTTAAAGTTTTGGGTTCAGGCGTCCCGGGAAACCTTTAAAATTTATAAAATTTATAAAATTTATAAAGCTTCCTTCTAAACTTGAGCAAACCAGGCTTTATAAATTTTATAAATTTCACCTTAAGGGTAAAATTTATAAAATTTATAAAGTTTTGGGTTCAGGCGTCCCGGGAAACCTTTAAAATTTATGAAATTTATAAAGTTTATAAATTTTCAAAAATTTATAAAGCTTCCTTCTAAACTTGAGCAAACCAGGCTTTATAAATTTTATAAATTTTATAAATTTCACCTTAAGGGTAAAATTTATAAAATTTATAAAATTTATAAAGTTTTGGGTTCAGGCGTCCCGGGAAACCTTTAAAATTTATAAAATTTATAAAATTGATAAATTTTTTTAAAATTTATAAAATTTATAAAATTTATAAAATTTAAAAAGCTTCCTTCTAAACTTGAGCAAAACAGGCTTTATAAATTTTTGTAAATTTTATAAATTTCACCTTAAGGGTAAAATTTATAAAATTTATAAAATTTATAAAGTTTTGGGTTCAGGCGTCCCGGGAAACCTTTAAAATTTATAAAATTTATAAAATTTATAAAATTTATAAAATTTATAAAATTTATAAAATTTATAAAGCTTCCTTCTAAACTTGAGCAAACCAGGCTTTATAAATTTTATAAATTGTATAAATTTCACCTTAAAGGGTAATTTTTATAAAATTTATAAAATTTATAAAGTTTTGGGTTCAGGCGTCCCGGGAAACCTTTAAAATTTATAAAATTTATAAAATTTATAAAATTTATAAAAATTTATAAAGCTTCCTTCTAAACTTCAGCAAACCAGGCTTTATAAATTTTATAAATATCACCTTAAGGGTAAAATTTATAAAAAAAAATTTATAAAAATTTATAAAGCCTGGTTTGCTGAAGTTTAGAAGGAAGCTTTATAAATTTTATAAATTTTTTAAATTTTATAAATTTCATACATTTTATAAATTTTATAAATTTTAAAGGTTTCCCGGGACGCCTGAACCCAAAACTTTATAAATTTTATAAATTTTATAAATTTTACCCTTTAAGGTGAAATTTATAAAATTTATAAAAATTTATAAAGCCTGGTTTGCTCAAGCTTAGAAGGAAGCTTTATAAATTTTATAAATTTTATAAATTTTATAAATTTTAAAAATTTTATAAATTCTAAAGGTTTCCCGGGACGCCTGAACCCAAAACTTTATAAATTTTATAAATTTTTTAAATTTTACCCTTAAGGTGAAATTTCTAAAATTTATAAAATTTATAAAGCCTGGTTTGCTCAAGTTTAGAAGGAAGCTTTATAAATTTTATAAATTTTTATAAATTTTTTAAACTTTATAAATTTTATAAATTTTATAAATTTTATCAATTTTATAGATTTTAAAGGTTTCCCGGGACGCCTGAACCCAAAACTTTATAAATTTTATAAATTTTATATATTTTACCCTTTAAGGTGAAATTTATAAAATTTATAAAATTTATAAAATTTATAAAAATTTATAAAGCCTGGTTTGCTCAAGTTTAGAAGGAAGCTTTATAAATTTTTTTAAATTTTATAAATTTTATGAATTGTATAAATTGTATAAATTTTAAAAATTTTACCCTTAAGGTGAAAATTATAAAATTTATAAAATTTATAAAGCCTGGTTTGCTCAAGTTTAGAAGGAAGCTTTATAAATATTATAAATTTTATAAATTTTATAAATTTTGTAAATTTTAAAGGTTTCCCGGGACGCCTGAACCCAAAACTTTATAAATTTTATAAACTTTATAAATTTTACCCTTTAAGGTGAAATTTATAAAATTTATAAAATTTATAAAATTTATAAAATTTGTAAAATTTATAAAGCCTGGTTTGCTCAAGTTTAGAAGGAAGCTTTATAAATTTTATAAATTTTATAAATTTTATTAATTTTATAAATTGTATAAATTTTGTAAATTTTCCCCTTAAGGTGAAATTTATAAAATGTATAAAAATTTATAAAGCCTGTTTTGCTCAAGTTTAGAAGGAAGCTTTATAAATTTTATATATTTTTTTAAATTTTATAAATATTATAAATTTTATAAATTTTAAAGGTTTCCCGGGACGCCTGAACCCAAAACTTTATAAATTTTATAAATTTTATAAATTTTACCCTTAAGGTGAAATTTATAAAATTTATAAAATTTATAAAGCCTGGTTTGCTCAAGTTTAGAAGGAAGCTTTATAAATTTTATAAATTTTACAAAATTTTATAAATTTTAAAGGTTTCCCGGGACGCCTGAACCCAAAACTTTATAAATTTTATAAATTTTAAAGGTTTCCCGGGACACCTGAACCCAAAACTTTATAACTTTCATAAATTTTATAAATTTGACCCTTTAAGGTGAAATTTATAAAATTTTATAAAATTTATAAAGCCTGGTTTGCTCAAGTTTAGAAGGGCGCTTTTTAAATTTTATAAATTGTATAAATTTTAGAGATTTTATAAATTTTATTAAATTTAAAGGTTTCCCGGGACGCCTGAACCCAAATCTTTATAAATTTTATAAATTTTACAAATTTTACCCTTTAAGGTGAAATTTATCAAATTTATAAAATTTATAAAGCCTGGTTTGCTCAAGTTTAGAAGGAAGCTTTATAAATTTTATAAGGTTTAAAAAGTTTTATAAATTTAATAAATTTTAAGGTTTCCGGGGACGCCTGAACCCAAAACTTTATAAATTTTATAAGTTCTATAAATGTTACTCTTAAGGTGAAATTTTATAACTTATAAAGCCTGGTTTGCTCAAGTGTAGAAGGAAGCTTTATAAATTTATAAACTTATACATTTAAGAAAGTTTATAAGTTTTATGAATTTTACAGTTTCCTCGGACGCCTGAAACCCATTTTTTTTTTAAGTTGTATAAATTTTATACATCTTACCCTTTAAGGTGAAATTTAAAAATTTTTTTATAAAATTTATGAAATTTATACAGTTTATAAAGCCTGGTTTGCTCAAGTGTAGAAGGAAGCTTAATAAATTAAATACTTTAAATAGTTTAAATAATTTATTCACGGAAGTGATACTCATGTAAAACAATCCCATTACTTCAACGAATTAAGCTATTTAACGAGACTTCTTCACTTCAAACTCTCCCGCGTCCCTGATGAAGTATGTCCCCTGTGAGGGCTTGGAATTCGTTTGCTTGCGAAGGGGTGCGGGGATGAGGCGGAAAAAGGAATAATGAAATTATTTAAATCATGTGAATTATATAAATTATTGAAATTATTTAAATGGTCTGGCTGTTGGAGGAATGAATTTATTTGAATAATTAAATTCTTGAGGCCCCAAAATATTTTAAATAATTAAACTGTTTATATTATTTAAATTATATTTGGGGCCTACCGAATGTAATTATTCAAATAAATTCATTCCTCCCGAATGTAATTATTCAAATAAATTCATTCCTCCAACAGCCAGACCGTTCAAATAATTTAAATATTTCAAATAATTTAAATCATTTACATAATTTAAATAAATAATTTAATTATTCAAATCCCTGATTTGAATACTTAAATTCTTTTGGGAGGCCGCAGAATTTAAATAATTTAACTATTTAAGTCCCTGATTTGAATAATTAAACTCTTTTGGGAGGCCCCAGAACTTACATACGTTAATTACTCAAATCCCTGATGTGAATAATTAAATTCTTTTGGGGGGCACCAGAATTAAATTATTTTATAAGTGTTACAAATTTTGTTTTTTTGCATTATTAACTTCTGGTATTCAATTCTTTTCACCACCCAGAATTCATTCCAGAGGTTACAATATTAATACGAGAATGAAGTGAACATGTGAACGAATGAACGGGGCATTCTTTGTGTTCTCTTTTTGCGCGCCCACTATTATCTTCTTTCAACTAATCTCAACAGATACAGTGAATGAAATGAATGTGTGATCTGTGATTTAGCGAAAGAAAGAAGATAATGGGGGCGTTCATTTCACTTTGTTCATTCACTTTCTATTTTAGTATTTTGGATTCTTAGGGTAGACTCGATTATTAAGGGAAGCTTTTTAGGGTAGCCTGTATTCTTAGGGCTGAGTTCTTGTTTGGTGGTGGCCTGTATTCTTACGATAAGCCTGGATTCTTAGGCTTGAGCTTGCTTTTTGGTGGTAGCCTGGTGTTTTAGAGTAGCCTGGGTTCTTAAGGTAGCCTGGATTCTTGGGGTAGCCCATTCTTGGGGTTGTTTTTTTTTGTTTTGGTGGTAGCCTGGATTCTTAGGGTAGCTTTGGATTCTTAGGGTAGCCCAAATTCTTAGGGTCCAATCTAAGGGATAGAGAAAGGCCTTCAAAGCTTTTATTGAGGGTAAAGGAGAGATCTCAAGAAAAAAGGTAGTAGAGCTCCGTCGTTGCCTATGACGGCTTCTCTTACTGCTTGAGAAACATTTCTGAAACACAGAAATTGTAGAGAACTCTCTTTCATTTCCTGCAAAAAGATAGAGGAGGTCTCTCATGACCTATTGCGAGAGACAGAAGCTCTTTCAGGTAAAAAATAGGAAACGGTAGAGCTGAGAATTTCTCTACCTATTGACGAGACACAAAAGAGAGGGCGTGAGAGAGCTCTTATGATTTCTTTTGTATTACCAATGCAATCTTTCTATCTCTGAGTAGGAGACGAAAGAAGAGCCTTCTATCTTCTCATAGGAATCAAAAGAAGTCCTGTGTAGGAAACGAAGAGACCTTTGATAAACAAGAACAAAAGAATGGAAACGAATCGACGTCATCCTCTCTGTTTATTTATAATAAGAGATGGGGCATTAAGAGCTCCTCTATTCTTTTGGAAATGGAATAACTTGTGTCCCTCCTGAGTGGAGGATCTCTCTTTCGAAGACATCAGAGATCCCCTCTATGCCCCTCTGTCTCGCAATCGGAAATGAGAGAGCCCATTCCCCCCCCCCCCCGCCCCCCTACCTTCTCATAGCAAATGAAAAACGGAAATGAACGATGTCCTCGATCTGTTAATGCAGAATGAGAGACCTCTCTGTCTCCTAATGGAACATGAAAAACCTCATGTATTTTATTTTCAATAAAAGATCCCTCTCTCGAGGAAATGAGAGATCCTTCCCGATATCTCTTTCTAGGAAACACTTCTTCAAGTGGGAGAAAGACTTTTGCAAGATTACGCAGTCCAACCCCACCTCGCGTTGCCTGTTATTGCAAGATTACGCAGTCCAACCCCACCTCGCGTTGCCTGTTAAAAACTACTCCCAGCCCCTAAAAATCCGGGGTGAAGGGCCTACCGCTACTTGTGAGGAACCTGATGCTCGGGATCAGGTGTTGGAACTTGTCTTCTGTGTCCCAGACCGGCAGAAGAGAGACGATGTGTGTGCATGTTCAAGATGTCTCGTAGACCACGCCCTACGAAGCTGCAGCGGCTGCAAGACCATATCGGCTGGAAATGCTGACGTGCTCTGCTGGTTTGAAGTTTCTTGTGCGCCTTGGCCCCAGCAATGCAGCCTGCCATGAGGAATAAGGGTAAATAAGGCTAAGGAGCTCTGTCATTCCCTAAAGAAAGAAGGAGAGCGGGGATACCTTGGAGGAGCCTTTTCAGAAGAGACTCATCCCCTTCAAAGAGACAAAGGAGCTTTCAGATGACCCATTTAAAGATAGAATAGACTCTCTCACATAAACGATAGAAACTGATGAGTTGTGTAATGTCCCCACTTAAGGAGTAAAGAAAGGCCTTCACATGTTTAGTTGTTTTATTTAGGGTAAAGGAGAGATCTCTCGTAAAAAGTTCGAAGGGCTTTGTCATTTCTTATGAAGAGATAAAGGGCTTCTCTTATGACCTCTTCATTGATAGAGAAGCTATTTCTGAAAAGACTGACATAGTAGAGAACTCTCTTTCTTTTCCTGCGCAAAGCTAGCGGAGGCCTCTCATGACATATTGCGAGACTGAGATAGAAGATAGGAGATCGTAGAGATGTGAGCTCCCCTACCCAGTGTCGGGAGATTAAGACGCTCTTATTCGTTTGCGAAAGAGTTACTCTATCTCTGAGTAGGAGATGAAATAGCTCCTATATCTTCTCATAGAAAATGAAAGAACACTTGTGTTTTTTGTGTTTGTTATATGGTTACACCAGATTGACCAGCAGCCTCGCCCACCTTGTGCCAGTGTGAGAGTCGAAACTTCATTTCCGGGTGGAATATGACAACGACTACTACGTAATGAAGACATCTTGTACAACCAGTGCTTTGAGCGAAAAATGTCTTGAAGATTTCAACAACCATACGTCATATATATATATATATGCACTCATGTATAAATCTATGTCACATACTTATTCTGTGTTTTGTAAGGGCAGGTTTTCGTGCCCACCTTTTATTTCAGATTCTTGTTTACGAGTGTCTACAGAGGCAAGATTCAATGTTTGATTCGGGGTTTTTTTCAACTTCAGGGCAACACAAGTTGTGTTTACTTTGGTTTGGACTTTGGATTGAAGTGTTTGTAAAGGCAGAGTTAAACTTGTATTCTTGGTTGAAAATGTCTTTCTAAAGGTTTTGTCCGCGTTGCAGAAGTTAATGTTTGCATTTGGTTTGGTGTTGTGTTCAAGGGAATTTGCGAGGAGGAACTTGCAATTTACGATCGGTTTGATATTCGGTTTAGTGAAAATCTACTTGCACAGACAAGTTTTAAGATTGAAAAAAAAGCGGTTCCCACATTGTACGTAAAGGTCCATGGCACATAAACCCTATATACCCTATAAACCCTATAAACCCCATAAACCCTATAAACCCTATAAACCCCATAAACCCTATAAACCCTATAAACCCTATGAAGCCTATGAACCCTATAAACCCTATAAACCCTATCAACCCCATAAACCCTATAAACCCCATAAACCCTATAACCCCCATAAACCCTATAAACCCTATAAACCCCATAAACCCTATACACCCTATAAACCCTATGAACCTTATAAACCCCATAAACCCTATAAACCCTATAAACCCTATAAACCCTATAAACCCCATAAACCCTATAAACCCTATAAACCTTATAAGCCCTATAAACCCTATGAACCCTATAAACCTTATAAGCCCTATAAACCCTATGAACCCTATAAACCCTGTAAACCCTATAAGCCCTAAAACACTATAAACCCTAAAAACCCTATATACCCTATAAACCCTATAAACCCTATAAACCCTATAAACCCTATAAACCCTATAAACCCCATGAACCCTATAAACCCTATAAACCCTATGAACCCTATAAACCCTATAAGCCCTATAAGCCCTAAAACCCTATAAACCCTATAAACCCTATAAACCCTATAACCCCTATAAACCCCATAAACCCTATAAACCCTATAAACCCTATAAACCCTATAAACCCATAAACCCTGTAAACCCTATAAACCCCATAAACCCTATAAACCCTATAAACCCTATAAACCCTATAAACCCTATAAACCCCATAAACCCTATAAACCCTATAAACCCTATAAACCCTATAAACCCTATAAACCCTATAAACCCTATAAACCCGATAAACCCTCTAAACCCAATAAACCCAATAAACCCTATAAACCCTATAAACCCCATAAACCCTATAAAACACTAAAATATCCCTATAAACCCTATAAATATCGTACTGGCCGTGCATGACGCGCTGAGGAGCGCCATAAACGTTATCGCTCATGAGGAAAGAACCTTATGCATGGGGGACCTTGATGACATTGTCGAGGCGGCCAAGAACATGGAGGAATTGCCATCAAGGGAGAACGCCGTTGGAGGGCTGAATATGACCGAAGAAGATGACTACCAATACGTTTTGATGATAGCGATGGGGTATCACGCTGCACAGTTCATAGCGAGAATCTGTGATGGCAAAGAGATGCCTGGATTCTTGGCCCAGATCGTGGCGTGGTGGGCTGCGAGGGACATTGTGCTTCATAGAGACAGACATGAGGTTCTGGAGATGTTGCCCTACAAGCCCTCAAACCCTATAAACCCTACAAACACTATAAACCCTATAAACCCTATAAACCTTATAAACCCTATAAACCCTATAAACCCTATAAACCCTTAAAACCCTAAAAAACCCTATGAACCCTATAAACCCTATAAACCCTAAACCCTATAAGCCCTACAAGCCCTAAAACCCAAGGTGCTGACTCTCCGAAGCCCCCTTTTTCGCCTCGGCAGCCGCTATTGATTCATCCTAGGATGCCCAGTAGCACCCTTGTTCCCTTTTTGGGGGGTTTAGGTTCCCTTACTTAGTGGCTCAAAACCCAACTTTTCAACTTTTGGGCTTCTTATAAGGCAGTTTATTCTGAAAGTTTCAACTTTTATTTGCTTGGGTTTTGGGCCAGTAAGCTTATAAACCCCTTTAAGCAAAAAAGGGCGCCCTTTTTAAGCCTTGGTTACTGGGCAGCCGGGCATCCCAAGGGCGATCATCGTCTACCTGGGGGACACCGCCAAAAACAAGACAGGCGATCACAGGGTTTAGGGTTTAGGGTTTAGGGTTTAGGGTTTAGGGTTTAGGGTTTAGGGTTTAGGGCCTTCAGGGGTTCAGGGGTTTAGGGGTTTGGTTGTGTTTTGGGGTTCAGGGAGTTCAGGGGTGGGTTGAGGTGTATGGGGGTTCAGGGGTTTGGTGGTTCAGTGATTCGGGGGTTTAGGGGGTGAGGATTTTTTTTTTTTGGGGGGGGGGGGGAGGCCATTCTGGAGCATGTTCTTGATTCATCTTGGGTTCTGGGATTCTGTTTGTGAATTTCCGAAATAGGGATACCCCTATTATACCCCACCCCAAAACATTATCATTTTCTACTAAGAATACTCTTTTAGGGCACTCACAACTCTACTTTGTCCCTACTTACTTCCCCTAAACCTTCAACATCCTTCAACCCTAAGCCCAAAACCTTGGCAAGTCCCCCAATCCTCCAAGTACTTTTTCTGGGTTTTGGAGTACTATACTTTAATACTTTTTTTGGTTCTGGGTTCCTATTATTGCTACTTATTACCTAAAAAGTATATACTTTTTTTCAGGGTCTACTCCAAAGCTCAGTTTTTCGGGTTGCACGGATGTACCCCTAGCCTAAACCATCGCTACGTCAGCATCTTTGTCCCTACAAGCCCAACACCGGCTGGCGCGGTGAGGAGTTGTGCCCATTGTAACCCGAAACCCTAAACCCTAAGCCCTCAACCCTAAACACTACCCAAAGGCTCCAATGTAGTTCCTTCTTGGGTTGTTCTAGGGGATTCCAGTATACTACGCCAAAAAGGTACTACATAGGAGCCTTTGGGACCCTAAACCCTAAACTCTAAACCCTAAACCCCAAGCCCTAAACCCTAAACCCTAAACCCTAAACCCTAAACCCTAAACCCTAAACCCTAAACCCTAAACCCTAAACCCTAAACCCTAAACCCTAAACCCTAAACCCTAAACCCTAAACCCTACTTTCGTGCAAGAGGCCACTTCGACCACACCATCGAAGACTTCGAGGCAGGTGGCCTGGTGGGTGCCGAGCTTGGGTTGGGCCAGAGTTTAAGGATAGGGTTTAGGGTTTAGGGTTTAGGGTTTAGGGTTTAGGGTTTAGGGTTTAGGGTTTAGGGTTTAGGGTTTAGGGTTTAGGGTTTAGGGTTTAGGGTTTAGGGTTTAGGGTTTAGGGTTTAGGGTTTAGGGTTTTTGGACCACTGCAGGGTTTTAGGGCTTAGGGTTTTTGTTGGGTCTTGCGTTTTACCCTTACCCCATAAACCCAAAACCCGCCTTGTTTTACATGTTTCATGGGGCTCCACATCAACCTTTGGCCGCTCCTTGGGGTTTAGGGTTTAGGGTTTAGGGTTTAGGGTTTAGGGTGTAGGGTTTAGGGTTTAGGGTTTAGGGTTTAGGGATCATGGTTGTCGGTTTCGGGTTTGAGGGTTTAAGGGTTGTTGAAGGGTTGAAGGGCATTGGGGTTTAAGGGCTTAGTGTTTCGGGTTTAGGTGGTTTAGGGCATTGGTGGGTTGAGAGCGTTTGCCAGAGGTTGAGGGTTAGGGTTTTTGCTGATTGGTTTTCCCTAAATCCTAAGCCCTAAACTTCCTAAACCCGAGACCCTAAACCCTAGACTTCCTAAACCTCCTAAACTTCCTCAACCCTCAACCCTAAATTCGAAACCCTAAATCCTAAACCCTAAATCCGAAACCCTAAACCCTAAACCCTAAACCTTCCTAAATCCTAACCCGCATCCCCAAGGGCTCCGCAAAAGACTCTCCCTTGCTAGGCCAACCACCGCGAGCTCGTCTTTGGCTTGGCAAACTCCTCCGTCTTCCCGAGTGTTCTCCGGCCACCGTAGTCCTAAACCCTTGCAGGGTTTAGGGTTTAGGGTTTAGGGTTTAGGGTTTAGGGTTTAGGGTTTAGGGTTTAGGGTTTCGGGTTTAGAGTTTAGGGTTTCTAAACCCTGAAGCCTGAACCCTAAACCCGCTAAACCCTTATCAAAACTTAAAGCCAGAAGGACCAGCAGACTCAGTAGACCATGGTTTTGGACAACTCCCAATTCGCAGAGGAGGTGGGTCAACAGGACGAAAATCTCCTAAACCCGAAGCCCTAAGCCCTAAACCCTAAACCCTAAACCCTAAACCCTGAACCCTAAACCCTAAACCCTAAACCCTAAACCCTAAACCCTAAACCCTGAACCCTGAACCCTAAACCCTAAACCCTAAACCCTAAACCCTAAACCCTAAAATCCCTAAACCTAGCAGGCTGTTAAGGTCGGCTCTCTTTTTTTGGCGACTCCACGGCCTTCTTGAGCATCCGTTTGCCATTTTAGGGGGTTCTGGGTTCCCTTGTAGAAAGCAATCAACTGGACCCTAAACCCTGGACCCTGAACCCTACACCCTTATCTAGGATGCCCAGTAGTAGCCTTATTCCCTTTTTGGGGGGTTTAGGTTCCCTTATAGACCCCTTTAAGCAAAATAGGGCACCCTTTTCAAGCCTTGGTTACTGGGCAGCCTAGTCTGGGTTCCCTTGTAGACTGGACCCTGAACCCTACACCCTTATTGAAATGGTTCCTGGGGCTAGGAAGTTGTTGCTGACCGGTCGCAGGGCTTCCTGAACTACATCCCTACAACGCGAAGCCCCTGAACCCTAATCCCTTGAACCCACAAACCCCAAGACCCCCCTCCAAAGCCTAAACCCCCAAAGCCCTCCTAATTCGCGTCCCTAAGGCCTTGAAACCAACCCTAAAACCCTCAGCCCTAGGCTCTAAGCCCTAAATACAGCCCTAAAGCCCTGAAACCCTGAACCCTAAAGTTAACCCTAAACCCTAAACCCTAAACCCTAAACCCCAAACCCCAAACCCCAAACCCTAAACCCTAAACCCTAAGCCCTAAACCCTAAAGCCCTGAGACCCCTTCTATCTGAGGTGTCGGTTCCGCGAACGACCGACGCATGCGCACTCACTGAGATGTCCAAGCTCAAGGTCGATTTCGAGGCGACTTAGGGTTTAGGGTTTAGGCTTTAGGGTTTGGGGTTTAGGGTTTAGGGTAAACCCTCAATAAGTCTGAGGGTTTTCGGCGCTCAGGTTCCAGGAGTTTGGGCTTTCGGGGTCCGAGGTTTCAGATATTGATTGTGAGGGTTTGGGGAGTTGTAGGTTTCTCGGTGTTCGGCTATTTGGGCGCAGGAGTTTAGCGTCTTATATAGCCCCAAACCCTATGCCCTAAATCCCAATGTTCGAGTTTAGCGTTAGATCCTAATTTCACGAACCATTATGCTGATGCAGGTCTCGGGAGGGGTCCAAGGGTAAACCCTAAACCCTAAGCCCTAAAGGGTTCTGGAGCTTCACGTCCCGGAGGCGGCCGGAAGTCACAATTGAACGTAGCTGCTTGCTGTGTCAGGCCTTGAGAACGATCCTCATCCAACTCTACGGCTCCAAGGACAAGGGTGTAGGGCTTTTGGGGGTTCTAGGGTTTCAGGGTTTGAGGGTTTTGTTGGTTTTGTTTTGGGTTTATTTTATTTTTTTGAGGGGGGGGAGTTCAAAGTATGGTGCCTGCTTCCCGCATTCCATGCTTAGAACCAGTAAAGTTCCCTAAGCCCTAAATCCTAAACCCTAAACCGAGGGCTTCTAGGGCTCCCCCAATTTTCGAAACAGGGCAGTGGCATTGCGCATGCCCACTAGGACCTCGCATGGACTAACATGGCCTGTGCTGGTACGGGATCAGAGTCCAAACAATAACCCCTAAACCCCTAAACCCTAAACCCTAAATCCCCGCCCCCCTCAAATCCTGAGCCTTTTAATCCTCCCAAACCCTCGAAAGCCCAAACCCCTTTAAACCCACGACTCCAGATTCCAAACTTATGAACCCTAAACCCTAAGCCCTAAGCCCTAAGCCCTAAGCCCTAAGCCCTAAGCCCGAAACCCTAAACCCTAAACCCTAAACCCTAAACCCTAAACCCTAAACCCTACCCCACATCGAAGGACTTCCTGAGGGACCACTTAGGATTTATCGCTGACGAAGCGGCCAATCCGGTGCTCGCCGAGGTTGGGCTCGGAGAGGGTTTAGGGTTTAGGGTTTAGGGTTTAGGGTTTAGAGTTTAGGGTTTAGGGTTTAGGGTTTAGGGTTTAGGGTTTAGGGTTTAGGGTTTAGGGTTTAGGTTTTGGGGTTTAGGGTTTAGGGTTTGGGGTTTGGGGTTTAGGGTTTAGGGTTTCGGGTTTAGGGTTTAGGGTTTAGGGTTGAGGGCTCCCGGCTTCGGGTTTGGGTGCTTGGGGGTTCAGGAATTTGGGTTCCAGGGATTAGGGTTTATCGTTCAGAGTTTTAGGGGCTTAGTTTTTTTTTTGGGGGGGGGTGGGGGGGTGGGGAGGTTTTTCAGGCGTACCCGACACCCTAAACCCTAAACCCTAAACCCTGAACTCTAAACCTTAAACCCTAAACCCTAAACCCTAAACCCTACAAAAGTCTTTAGGGCTATGAGGCTCGAGGTCCGGGCCGTTTGGGATGTTGTGCTTCAGGAAAAAAGGCATGGCGCTTATGGGGGTTTAGGGTTTAGGATGCTGACCTAAATCTAAACCTCTAACCCTAAATCCTAAACCCTATTTACACCCTCTATCCTAAACCCTAAACCCTAAACCCTAAACCCTAAACCCTAAACCCTAAACCCCAGGCCTTCGTGGCTTTCAAGGAGGGCTGGGACAGTTTTCGCGAGACTGACGACCTGCGTCCCTGGCTCCGCAGGTAGGTTGAGGTTTAGGGTTTAGGGTTTAGGGTTTAGGGTTTAGGGTTTAGGGTTTAGGGTTTAGGGTTTAGGCTTTGGGGTTTGGGGTTTGGGGTTTGGGGTTTGTGGTTTGGGGTTCATGGTTCAAGGTTTAGGGTTGAGGGTGTAGGGTTTAGGGTTTAGGTTTAGGGCTTAGGTACCCCAAGTCTTCAAGAGTTGAGGGAAGCTCCGAACATCTCTTCCTAGGATGCCCAGTAGTAGCCTTATTCCCTTTTTTGGGGGGGTTTAGGTTCCCTTATAGACCCCTTTAAGCAAAAAAGGGCACCCTTTTTAAGCCTTGGTTACTGGGCAGCCTAGTTTTTAGGTGTCCAAGTTCGATTCTCCTGAGCCTGAGGCTGGAAAAGATAGGGTTTTGGGGTTTCGGGTTTAGGGTTAGGGGTTGAGGGTTTTTAGGGTTTTTAGGGTTAGGAGGGGTTTGGAGGGTTTTTTTTGGGTTTTTAGGGTTTTTAGGGTTTTTGGCGTTTTTAGGGTTTTTAGGGGTTTTAGGGGTTTTTAAGGTTTTTAGGGTTTTCAGGGTTTTTAAGGCTTAGGGTTTAGGGCTTATAAGGTTTAGGGTTTAGGGTTTAAAGTGCTGAGGCTTGCAAGACCTGCAGATTGCCTACATCTACTCCAACCCTAACGCGGTTGGATCCAAAGATGCTCGGCCACCGGGGGGCCCCCCAAAGCCAGGGGGCCTCTTGAGTTCCCTAAGAACCCTGAGGATCTAAAACCTCCTGAACCCCTAAACCCTAAACCCTAAAGTCGCAACCCTAAACCCTAAACCCCTAACCCTAAACCCTAAACCCTAAACCCTAAACCCTAACCCCTAAACCCCAAACCCTAGACCCTAATGCTTGCTTAGGCCCCGCGACGGGCCAGAGCCCCTGGCCCACACAAGTGTGGTGCTTTAGGGTTTAGGGTTTAGGGACATCAGCATCCATGTTGTGTGCTGATCACCATCCTTTTGGTTTTTCTGTCTTCTACAAACCTTGCCGCGTTGGTCGGGGCTCATGTTATGGGATCTCTATACTGCCTTTTTTTTCATTCTGGCGCACGCGTCGGATTGTCATCAGTTTGCCTGGCTTGGCTGGGTAGGTCGCACCCGATGCTAGCTTTTTTTTCTGGACAAGTGACTCCTAAGCCCTAAACCCTAAAACCCTAAACCCCAAACCCTAAACCCCTAACCCCTAAACCCCTAAACCCCTAAACCCCTAAACCCCTAAACCCCTAAACCCCTAAACCCCTAAACCCCTAAACCCCTAAACCCCTAAACCCCCTAACCCCCTAAACCCCTAAACCCCTAAACCCCTAAACCCCTAAAAACCCTAAACCCCTAAACCCTAAACCCCCTAAACCCCCCTAAACCCCTAAACCCCTAAACCCCTAAACCCCTAAACCCCTAAACCCCTAAACCCTAACCCCTAAACCCCTAAACCCCTAAACCCCTAAACCCCTAACCCCTAACCCCTAAACCCCTAAACCCTGAACCCTAAATCCACTAAGTGGCTTCCCTGGCTTCCCCCCAAAGGACAACTTGGACTACGCTGCAGGGCCTGAAAGCTGCTTGGACGAGGAATTTGGGTGGAGGGCCTATTCTTTGGGGTAGTTGTTTGTTTTTTTGTTTTTTTGTTGGGGGTGGGAGGGGGGGGGGTCGATTTTCTTGGTCCATTTTCTTGGTTTTTCCTAGGAAAACCTCCACTCCTTCTGCATTTTGAGGACATCGTTCCCTTCCGTAGGTTAGAAAGAAAGACAGCAAGAAAGAACGAAACGACTAAATACAGCAAGAAAGAAAGAAACAAGGAAAGCTGGCGTACGGGCTCGTCGCCATTGAGAAAAACCTGCAAGCGCTGCTAGCACCAAGAAGACGTGCTATCGACGCGTCTAAGTCTTTGGGGGTCGAGAGGGTATATGAAGCAGGGTTTATATTTCTGTTTTTGGTGAGTGTATATAAGGCTCCTTTTTAATATTGGTGAGTGTATATACCTGGTGTCCTTTTGGGGGTACAAGAAATATATACCCTACTTCATGTAGGGCTTGAGTTTTTTCGATACAGCCCTAAACCCTAAACCCCTAAACCCTAAACCCCTAAACCCCTAAACCCCTAAACCCCTAAACCCCTAAACCCCTAAACCCCTAAACCCCTAAACCCCTAAACCCCTAAACCCCTAAACCCCTAAACCCCTAAACCCCTAAACCCCTAAACCCCTAAACCCCTAAACCCCTACACCCCTACACCCCTACACCCCTAAACCCCTGAACCCCTGAACCCTGAACCAATATTTGTGCAGCAAGCTCCAGCCTGTAAACCCACGGACGTACTCGTCGCATTCGCTCACCACGCCCGGCTCGGCAGCTTTTGCTTCCAGCCCAGAGAAACCAGGAGGCAAGGAGTGGACAAAGGCACTGGGGCATGATGCCCAGGCATATATACATGTATATATATATATATATATACATATTATATATATATATACATATATATACATATATATACATATATATATACATATATATATATATAGATATATATAGCTATCAAGGTATATATACACAAGACAAGGTAAGCTGCTGGGGTTGTGCACGACTCGTGCTTGTTATGCCTGTGGCTGTCAAGACCGCATCTGTGCCGTGCACTTGCTTCTCGCGGCGTGGCCTACCCGCCTCGACTTTCGGACTTCAACAACTAGGATGCCCGGTAGTACCCTTATTACCTTTTTGAGGGGTTTAGGTTCCCTTATAAACCCCCTTAAGCAAAAAAGCGCACCCTTTTTAGGCCTTGGTTACTGGGCAGCCTAGACAAAACATGTAGACGCTGAATATGTTGACAGCAGGATCATGAGTATTATTGCAATCTGCGTCCCCGCAGACAGAGAGAGTACTTTTGCCTGTGTCCCGGGTTTGACAGCATGCCAATCTCCTTGCCGCGATCTTATCTATTAGACCTGGCGCATGAGATTCAGAGAGTTATAAGGTGTCATGAGATTGATGATGTGCGAAAAGAAGGGCCTCGCAGTACTCGTTTTTCCTTATTCTTTTCATCCTCCTTTCGCTCCCGCAATCTTATAATGGCAGCCGCATCAAGCTTTCTCGCACCGCAGTCCGCGCAGTTCGTCTTCTCGTTGATCTGAAGCTTTCCTCTCCGTTGCATCTTGGCCCTGCCTGGTTGGTGGAGCACAGGATGGAACGCCCCCCGCTGCTCTTTGAGGCAGGTCGTTGGCGACCCGTCCATGCTTTGCTCCGCTCCATGCGTGTTGTACACGCAGCCGGATGGCGCCAGCGAACCCGGCCATTTCGAGCGGTCCATTCTCTTGCCTCCGGGCCTCAGACAACAGCGCGAGCCGTTCAAGACCCACGCCGATGTCTCTGCGTCGCCCTCGGCTGGTGCCAGTGCACCATGTATGCATGGTGGATTCTAATGGTAATATGAAGGTGAACACAACTCACTTCATTTTTCCTTTTACTTTCCACGCGGGCGTGAATTGACTATGTTATTTGCCCGCCCGTTAACTCCTAATGAAATAGTAAACAAGAAAGCGAAGCGTGAATAGATAAATTTCATGCCAACGCCTTAACTCCTGCTGGCTGTTGCGTTACAAGGATCCCTCTTTTAGCAACCGACGGAAACAGGGGCCCAGCTTAGCAGTTAGGGTGCGGGGTTGAATGGAAAACCTAAACCTTGAAAGATGAATACACTGACCCGTGAACCCTGGACCCCAAACCCTAACCTGAGACCTGAACCCTAATCCCTGAACCGGGGATTAGAGTTTGAGGGCCCGCTCTCTGAACCATATTCCTGGTACTCAGTTCTCGGCCCCAGAACGTGCCGCAGTCAAATGGCTTAAGGACAAGGTGTCTAAAGTCTACAGGCTTTGGGCTTTGGGTTTAGGGTTTGGGAGTATTTCTAGTGGTCTTAGGAGTTGAGGTCTCGACTCGCGCTGAGGTTGTGGATGTGTTCGGGGCTTCTGCGTTTCAGGGTAGCGTTGTGGTGTTTGAGGAACTCGTTACGCCGAGGGGCGATCGGGAGTTACATGAGCGAGTCCACAATGTTTATGTGAACCCTGAACCCTGAACCACAGACCCCCGAAACCCTTATAATTGCCCTTAGGCCAGGTTGGGCCACTAGTTGCCGGTTTTAGGGTTTTTTGAGGGTACGAAATAGGATAGCACCTCGCATGGCTGTCAGAGTTTCAAGGGCTTGCCAGGGCCAAGCCCTAGAACCCTACGCGCTACACCCTAAACCCTATGCCCAAAACCCTAAGCCCTAAGTCTTGAGCCCTAAACCCTAGGCTACCACGTCGCCCACCGCGACTATCACCCGATCTACCGCGACATTCTCTATGCCCGCCCGTGGGCTGCACTTGAAGGGTTTAGGGTTTAGGGTTTAGGGTTTAGGGTTTGGGGTTTGGGGTTTATGGTTGGCGCGGGAGTGCCGGGTTTAGGGTTGAGGGTTTAGATCGTAGACCCTAAACCCCTAAAGCCTTTTTGCCGAACATTCCAAAGTGCCTCCGAGCAGTGTTTAGGCTTTCGGATTCCGGTTTAGGGTGTGTTTTTTAGTCTTTTCTTGGGGGGGGGGGGGGGGGAGTGAGGGGGCAAGCCTGAGGTTGTACCCTTGGGTTTGGGGACCCTTTTTTACGATCCGCTGGGGGAATCGAAGGGCGACACTATGAGTACACTAAGGGAACATGGTAGGAGTACACACATCACATCCTTTGGGGTCCAGAGTGTGACTCCCGTGATACTGTGGCCTTTGGAGTTCTTCCGGTTAGGGCTTCAGTTTTTGCTCTGGGGAAGGGGGGGGGGGGGGTGGCGGCTGGGTTTTGTTTTTTTTGCTTCTGGCTGTGGTTAAGAGGGCTGGTCCCCCCTAAACCCTAAACCCTAAACCCTAAACCCTAAACCCTAAACCCTAAACCCTAAACCCTAAACCCTAAACCCTAAACCCTAAACCCTAAACCCTAAACCCTAAACCCTAAACCCTAAACCCTAAACCCCTCAACTCTACACCCTAGAACCTGGGGGCTGCTTGTTAGCAGGTTCTATACGATTCCACACCCAAACTCCCGAACCCCTCTCCCCCGTTCAGCTCTTCAGGGTTTAGGGTTTAAGGCTTTTGGGGGTTTTAGGGTTTTAGGGTTTGGGGTTTAGGGTTTTAGGGTCTTAGGGTTTTAGAGTTTGGGGATTTAAGGCTTAGAGTCTAGGGTTTAGGGTGTTAGGGTTGAGGGTTTAGGGTTTAGGGTTTAGGGCCAGGGCCAAAAGGTTCACCGGGCAAGAGGACCAAGGAGTCAGTGTTTGCTGACGCCCGGATGCTAGTCATGCCAGATATGGCGGCTCAACCGCTTCGACTGCCGGGGGTAAGGGTTCGGGCTTAAT
This sequence comes from Symbiodinium natans, assembly GCA_905221605.1. Lineage (NCBI taxonomy): Eukaryota > Dinophyceae > Suessiales > Symbiodiniaceae > Symbiodinium > Symbiodinium natans. Next base: position 625,311 of record CAJNDS010000902.1, read on the forward strand.
GTTTAGTGTTTCGGGTTTAGGGTTTAGGGGGGGGAGGGCATCAAAAGGAAGCAGGTGAATGTCATGGCTGAGGGTGTGCGGGAGGGGTGGGGTGTTTCTGAAAGATTCTGTAAACCCTCCTAAACCCAAAGCCCCAAACCCTAAAACCCTATACCCCTAAACCCTCCTAAAGCCCTGAACTCTGAAGTGACGAACTCCAAGGAAACTACTATGACATTTTCATCTTCGACCTGGAAGGAAACCTGATTTACTCAGCGGCTGGGCATCGGAGAGTCCCCTGAACCCTAAACCTAAAACCCTACACCCTAAAAGGGTTCAGGGTTTAGGGTTCCTAAACCCTAAACCCTAAACCCTAAACCCTAAACCCTAAACCCTAAACCCTAAACCCTAAACCCTAAACCCTAAACCCTAAACCCTAAACCCTAAACCCTACACCCTACACCCTACACCTTAAACCCTAACTCAAGCCAGCCCCGTTAAAAGATCCTAAGCCCTAATGTTTTGGTTCGCGGGTTTGGAGGCTGTAAAGAGGCGGAATTCGTCCTGAAGAGGACGCCCCACCCGGGCCCTAAAGCTTCTCCAAATCCTCAGCCCTAAGCCCTAGTTAAAACCCTAAACCCGAAGCCCCAACTCTCACAAGGAGTCGGAATGGGTGGTAAGGCCCAGGGGTCTGGAGGGATTCGAGAAGGGACCCTTGGGGGGGTTTCAGGGTTTAGGGTTTAGGGTTTAGGGGTTAGAGCATAGGGCTGGTTCAGGGTTGCAATATGGATCACTTGGCGGTTCATGGTACTTACTAACCAATTATAACTGGGCTTATAACCCTACTTATAACTGGGAGAACCCCTATAAGGGCCTCTAGGGGCATTACACGTAGGGTTTATAAGTCCAGTTATAAATTGGTTAGTAAGTACGAAGAACCTCCAAGCATGTAGGGCGGCTGTATGCGCACCTCAAGCTTCGAGATCTATCATCAGCATGCCTTTGGTGCAGTTTCTTTTCTTTTTTTGTTGGGGAGGAGGGGGAAGGGGGGGGGAAGGGGGGGGTAGGGTATCAGTATTCAGGGTTTAGGGTCTTTAGGGTTTAGGACCTTGAGCCCTAAACCCCGAACCCTAAACCCTAAACCCTAAACCCTAAACCCTAAACCCTAAACCCTGTCGGTTTCTCAGGTGTACAAGGAGCTGGATTATGCCACCAACTTCCATGGCAATGGCACGGGTCAGTGGAAGGACTCCGGTCTTGGTGAGGCGGAGACGCGGCCATGACCTGTGTGGGTAGTTTAGGGTTTGGGGTTTGGGGTTTGGGGTTTGGGGTTTGGGGTTTAGGGTTTAGGGTTTAGGGGTTCTCGAAATGAGGGTCCCTGTTTGGGTCCGTAGTTTCAGGATGCGGGGCTATCTAGGGGACCCGTAAAGGGACCTTAATTTTGAACTAGCCAATAAACCCCGAACTTTAAACCATTGCAGCCCTCAACCCTAAACCCTAAAGCCCAAGCCCTTAACCCTTGTAGCCCTAAACCCTAAACCCTTAAACCCAAACCTAAAGCCCAAACCCTAAACCCTTGTAGATTGGGTCGTCGTCTTCGAAGTTGCGGTGGGCTCCGCATGGATTCAAGGGCTTCAGTTCTTGGGGGAGTCATGGTCCATGGCTTGGCGGGCTTGCTGGGTTTAGGACAGCCCGTTTAGGGCTTATAGGGGCTTGTAGGGGCTTTAGGGCTTTAGGGCTTTAGGGCTTTAGGGCTTTCGGGCTTTCGGGCTTTCGGGCTTTAGGGTTTCGGGTTTAAGGTTCACGACAGCCCATCTTAGGGCTTCAGGGCTTGAGGGTTTCGGGTTTAAGGCTTACGACAGCCCCTTCAGGCATGAGGCTTGGGCTTGTGTTTCATGTTGCGCTGAGGACCGTCATCGTTTTTTGTGAACCTTTGGCAGTCTCTCAGGTGTAAAATCATATGTATACATAGACATGTACATACACATCTACATGTACATCGGCATATGCATGCACATACATCTTCGTAGGAGTGTAGTGGGATGAGAAGAGTCGCACTCCTTGCGTTGAATTGACAGGGCTTAGCCGGAGGGATGGGAGACTGCCGGGAGCCTCACACCGAGTTGCCGCGCTCCCCTTTAGCCTCCACCCCTCCACCCTTTAGGACTTAGAGTTTGGGGTGTAGGGCTTAGGGTTCAGGGTTTAGTGTTTGGGAGATTGCCGGGAGATTCCCAGGCGTACACCTTAGATACTTCAAGGCTTCCGGAAGGAGTACTATGCAGCATCATGCACCTGTTTGGATGTTCCCCCTTAAACTAGCAGCCCTCAACAGGGATGATAGTACCCCCTACCATAATCCCGATTAAGGACTGTTAGTATGAGGGAGAACATCCCCAATTCGCCTCACTCACTACTTGTGCTCTTTCGGCTGCCCTGAACCCTAAACATTGAGATTTTTTGTTGTGGCCAGTTAGTGGATGCATGGTTCCACATAAGGCCCTGAAGTCACCCTAAACGGGTAGGGTATTTTTTTTGTGTTTTTTTCTGGTTTTTTTTTGTGTTTTTTTCCGTTTTTTAAGCAAGAAAGAAAGGAAGACAGAAAGGAAGAAAGAAAGAAATAAAGAAAGGAAGGAAAGCAAGACAGAAAGAAAGAAATAAAGAAAGGAAGGAAAGCAAGACAGAAAGAAAGAAATAAAGAAAGGAAGGAAAGCAAGACAGAAAGAAAGAAAGAAAGGAAGGAAAGCAAGACAGAAAGAAAGAAAGAAAGAAAGAAAGGAAAGAAAGAAAGAAAGAAAGAAAGAAAGGAAGAAAGAAAGGAAGAAAGAAAGAAAGAAAGGAAAGCAAGACAGAAAGAAAGAAAGAATGAAAGGAAAGCAAGACAGAAAGGAAGAAAGAAAGAAAGAAAGGAAGGAAAGCAAGACAGAAAGAAAGAAAGAAAGAAAGAAAGGAAGAAAGAAAGAAAGAAAGGAAGAAAGAAAGGAAGAAAGAAAGAAAGAAAGAAAGAAAGGAAAGCAAGACAGAAAGAAAGAAAGAATGAAAGGAAAGCAAGACAGAAAGAAAGAAAGAAAGGAAAGCAAGAAAGAAAGAAAGAAAGAAAGGAAATAAGAAAGGAAGAAAGAAATAAAGAAAGAAAGAAAGGAAAGCAAGACAGAAAGAAAGAAAGAAAGAACGAGAGAAATAAAGAAAGACAGAAAGAAAGAAAGAAAGAAATAAAGAAAGAGAGAAATAAAGAAAGAAGGAAAGCAAGACAGAAAGAAAGAAAGAAAGGAAGAGAGAAAGGAAAGAATGAAAGAAAGAAAGGAACACAACACAGAAGGAAAGAAAGAAAGAAAGAAAGAAAGAGAGAAAGAAAGCAAGACAGAAAGAAAGGAAAGCAAGACAGCAAGAAAGAAAGAAAGGAAGAAAGAAAGGAAAGCCAGACAGACAGAAAGGAAGGAAGGAAGAAAGAAAGAGAGAGAGAGAGAGAAATAGAAAGAAAGGAAAGAAAGGAAGAAAGAAAGAAAGCAAGAAAGAAAGAAAGAAATGAAGAGAGAAAGCAATAAGAAAGCAAGAAAGACACACAGAAACGAAGACAATGAAAGAAAGAAAGAACGAAAGAAAGAAGGACAGAAAGAGAGAGAGAGAGAGGGAGAAAGAGACGAAGGAAGAAAAAGCAAGCAAAGAAAGAAAGACATAAAGTAAAGAAAGAAAGAATGAGATATACAAAACCAGCAAGAATGAAGGAACGAAAGAAACAACTAAATAAACAAACAAAGCAAGAAAAAACAGAAAGAAAGAAATGGAGAAAGAAACGACCCTCGCCAGCTGTGGCTGAGGCACGCATGATGTGGAAGACGGTCCATACGCAAGCACAGGACGCTTCCGCAATGTATGAGTTTCAAGACCACATCTTTAGACAGCAGCATCACAGCCCATGTGCCAATGAATCCCTCTCAGATGTTTGGCTGTAGCCTTGTTGCACAGATTCCGTTGCTAGGGATTCTTCCTCGACAGGCTTGCATGGGTTGACTACGCAAAGGTCAGGAAGCCAAAAGTTGCTAACTCTTGCATGGTCGACGTATCAGCAGCACGTATGTTTGAAAGAAGTGCTGCTGTGAGCAGCGTTGATCAGAGCACCGCTGCAGCCATGCGCCCAACTTCACGCGGCGGTCGGGGGCGGCCGGGAGAATGTGGGCAGCATACAGCCCTAAATCCTAAACCGCTGCAGCCAGTAACCAGTAGCTGCGTCCTGGTGGGGTCCCGTCCGCGCCACTCTGGCAACGAAGCAGTGTGTCCGTTGGCCATATTGAACCCTCCACTTGAATGGCCAGCGACCGTAAACTGACTGGTCTCAACGGTCAGCGAGGGTTCCCCCATTTAGACCCCTCCAGAGAGGGATCACAAAACCCATAAATCCAAGAAGCCCCTGCCTGTGCACCTAGCTGGTCCGAGAACCGCTGCAGCCATGCGCCCAAGTGCGTGCTCATTACGCAGAGGCTGGGCGCGGTGGTCGGGGCCAGGCATGAGATGTAGGCAGCATACAACCCTAAACCCCAAACCGCATCAGCCAGCAGCTGCATCTTCGCGGTGCGCTGTCCATGCCCTCCACAAAGGGATCAGAAAACCCATAAATCCAATAAGCCCACAACCCTAAACTCCTGAAACCCAAGCACAAGGAACGCTGTAAACCCTGTAAATGCAGAGTCGAAAACCCATACTGGGAAAAGTGGCCTTAGGCTTCCGCTCGTTTCGCACGTTCCTGGTTGGCCCTCAAAACCCTCAGCCTTCAACTATCAACCCTAGACCACCCAAAACCCTGGTCCTTATGTGGAACCTGTGAGGATGCAACAAATGCCCTTCGACACAGCGATGCAACAAATGCCCTTCGACACAGCGGCCAGGCAGTACTGGACCCGACGGATTTAGGTTTGTAGGGTTTAGGGTTTGCCTGTTTTGGGGAAGGGATCACGGCTTCAGCCGGGGTCCGGTGCTATCTTTGCCTAGGTCTCGCTCTGTCTTTTCCTTGGTCGCGCGGTCCTTTGGTCCTCTGGTCCTGCAGTCCTGCGGTCCTGGTGAAGTGGTCCTGCGTTCCCCTGGTCAGGAGACCGGTCCTGCGGTCCAGATGTGCAAGCTTGCTTGAAGACATGTCAAGACCATACCAGTCCCTTCCAAGCCCATCACGGTTAGCGTCGGGTTTGCCGATGGGGGGGGGGGGCCGTGGACCGTACGAATCCCTTCCTAACCCAGCGTGCGTGCATCGTGTTTGCAAATGAGCCGTTCAAGCTTGCGTCAAGACTATATGAAGCCGCGTCATGCGAGCGTAGCGGTTGCAAATGGGGGGGGGCTGCGCCCCCCCCAACCCCCCCGCTTTTGTTAAGCCACCCAAGGTGCTTCTAGGTCCAACGAATCCCTTGCGACGCTCATCTTGCGAGACTGTGTCTGCAAATCGAGGGGAATCCCCCGGTGTGCAAGTGTGCTTTTTGCGCAACGAACCCTTTCCAAAACCCATCTTGCGAACATCGCTTTGCAAATGGGGGTGGAGGGGCCCGAACCCCCCGCTTTTGTAAAGGTGTGCAACCTTGCTTTAAGACAAGCAGAACCTCGTCCAAATCCATCATGCGAGCACCATGTTTGCAAATGTGACCCGAAGGGTTAAGCCCCAAGCCGTAGGGACTCTTTCCTGCGGCGCTGCCCCAAGCGCAGCGCGGGGGTCTATGGTTTCGGGCGCTTCGAGGGGTCACAATTAGTACCGGGCCCGGAAGCCCTGAACCCTAAGCCCTGGGAGTCCTTGTTAAGGCGCCACCCACTGGCACGCAGCGGGACTGGAATCCGTGGCTTGTGGGGTATTGGGGTTCTGGGGTTTTGGGGTTTTGGGGTTTCGGGGTTTGCGGGTTTGGGGGTTTGGGTGTGTGGGGGTTTGGGAGTTTGCGATTGTGTTTTGGGTTTGGTTTTGGGGCGAGGCTGTAGAATTGAAGGCTATAGGGCCTTCGGCTTCTGTGCAGACCTGTAGGTTCTATCTGGGGTTGATGAAGACAAGGGGCCCGAAAATGGAAACCCTGGAGGCCCTCGAAAGTAGAGGTTACCCTTAAAAGGACCCCCGCAAGGCACCCCCAAATTCTGGAAGGCTTCTGCGCTCGAAAGCCGCCCTTGAACTCTGAACAATAAACCCCGAACTCTAAACCGTCTAGGCCGTGAAGTGTAGCCCCCCTCCCGCCAAGTGTGTAACAACATCCCTGCTGAACTGACCCGTCCAACAAAAGGAGCTGTAGCCCAAAGTTGGGGATTGCGGGCTTTTAGTTGGGTAGTTTGGAATGTTCCCCTTAGACCATCCTTAACAGGGATTAGATTAGGGGGCATTCTCATCCCTCTGAAGGACTGGTTCTAAACGGGGGAACATCCCGGAAAGTAAATGAAGCCGCAAGAAGCAAGTAAACTTGCGATCCATAGCTTTCAACATCTCGGCTTTTCTGCTAGCGTTGGCCCTGGCTCGGTGGCCTTGGTAACGTTGGCCCCAGGCCTTCTGGTCGCCTGGTCCCCTGGTCCTCTGTCCCCTGGTCCTCTGGCCCTCTGGTCGCTTGCTCTTCTGGTCCTCTGGCCCCTTGGTCCTCTGGTCCTACGGTCCTCTGGTGCTCTGGCCCCGTGGTCCTCTCGTCCTCTGGTCCCGTGGTTTCCCGGTCCCGTGGTCAGATTTTCTTGTTTTTGATGTACTTGTTTTGGACATCATGATTATGGTATAGTGACTATGTAGGATAACATAAGAATACATATGTATATATATATATATATATGTATCTATATATGCCTATATAACATAGTATAATGCAATATAACAATATTTGATTTATGTTATATATTTCATATATAACATAACATATAATATACTAATATATACTAATATATACTAATATATATATATACAGAAATATATATAATATACTAATATACTAATATATACTAATATATAATCTAATTTAATACAATATAATATAATAAAATACAATATAATATAATATAATCTAATATAAGAAATAATACTAAAAGAAGATAATAGCATACTAATAGATAATATAATTTAATATATGATATATTCATATATCATATAGTCTAATTAATCTAATATAATATGATACAATGGAAGATGATATAATATAATTGAATACAAATATAAACATAAATGAACATGTAATATAGCTCCATGCAATATAAAAAAATATAAGATAAGATAACATAATACAATTTTATATCATATAATCTCGTATAATATCATACAGTATGATAACATCTAATAAAGCATATGTATGTCTGTATGTATGTATGTATGTATGTATGTATGTATGTATGTATGTGTGTATATATATAAAGTCATATAGTCCAATTCATAATACACAGTACATATTTATATTGTTCTCTTGGAGCCGTGCAAGCTTGCTTCAAAGTGTATGAAACCCTTCCAAACCCATGATGCGAGCATTGTGTTTGCAAATGGGGGGGGCTGCGCCCCCCCCAACCCCCCCGCTTTTTTTTTTTAAGCCGGGCAAGCTTGCTTCAAAGCAGATGAATCTCTTTCAAACCCATGATCCCGGCATTGTCTTCGCAAAACACACAACTATACACCAAAATACAATAAGAGACAAGAATATACAGTAATATAATAACACATACAAAAGAAGTACTTACAATAATCTCCAGTAGTTTACAATAATTCAATGAAAACAACAATCTACAAAAACATACAAAAATATATAGCAATATCCAATAATATACCATAATATACAATAGCCTACAATAATATACGAATAATATACAATACTGTACAATAATATGAAGTAATCTACAGAAACATGCAATAATGCACAATCATATGCAATAAGATGGAATAATATACAATATTATAGAATCATATAGAGTAATGTATAATAATAGATAATATATTTTCAAAAATTACAAGAATATGCAGTAGTATACAAGAATATTATTAAAAAATAGACAATAATTTCCAATAATATTCAGCAATATGCAATGATTCATGCAATAACATGCAAGATAATATAAGACAATGCACTGATGTTCAAGAATGCCAGAATACACATGAATATACACTTATATACAAGAACATACAAGAATATATAACAAGATGCAATATCTGTGACAATAGAATACGATAATATACAGTTATACACACTTATATCAAAAACATAGATTACTAAACAAGAATAGACCAGAGTATACAATATTCTACAATAATATGCAAAAAATTACAGTACTCTACAATCGTTTACAGTATGTAAAGCAGTAGATTACTAAACAATAATGGACCAGCATATAGAAGACTAGATAGTACGCATTACTCAAATATGTTCAAAAAGATACCATCAGAAACAATAATATGCAACAGCACACAATAAGATACAATAATAGACAATAATACTGAATTTTATTCAATAATATTCTAATACTGAATACTATTCAATAATATTCAACATGATGAATAATATTCAAGAATATTCAATGATATTCAATAACATTCAATAATATTCAATAACATTCTTGAAGACTCAAGAATATTCAAGAATATTCAACAATATTCAAGAATATTGAATAATATGCAAGAATACACTAGAATATACAACAGCTACAATATTACAAGAACACAGAAATGCTGCATTTTTCAGCAATTAGAGCCTACAAAAAAAACAAATGCTGTAACCTACAGCATTCCGAGCATTAGAATACCCAGAAATGCTGTGTTGCGTTTTGGGCTTACACACAACCAGAAATGCTGCATTTCATAGCATTTAAAGCCAGGACTGGCAGGGCCAACGTTAGCAAGGCCAACCAGCCAGGGCCAACGTTCGGAAAAAAAGACCTCCGCCTCCGAAGCCCTAGGGCCCTAACACGACCCACACCCTTCACCTTATGTCCTAAATCCTATTCCCCTGAACCCCAGACACTCAAGAATGGAACAAGGTACTGGCTGATCTGGCGCGAGCTGGGCAACTTGAGATTCTGCCCTGACTTGTTTAGGGCTTAGGGCCTAGGGTTCTCTTGGGAGGGGGGGGGAGGGTTAAGGGTTTAAGGGTAAGGGGTTTGGGGTTGTAAGGGTTTTAGGAGACTCAGAGAAGGGTGTCAGGAGGCTTATAGGGATTCTTTTTCGCACCGCCTGCGCGTCTCCGCGGCCGGTTGCTGTCAACATTTTTCCAAAACTCAGCCCCAAGCCCGTAAGCCTGGCCGTGAGCCCTACCTCCAAAACCCTCATCTTAAACCCCAGATCCTCAGAAGTTTGTATTGTGGCCACGGAGTGCAACAGCTGGTTGGCGCAAGAGGGCTCTTTTGTCGAGGAGGTATTCAGCACGTAAGCCCTGGTGGAAAACCCTAATCCTAAACCCTCAATCCTAAACCCTCAGTGTAGCTCAGAGGTTTGTATTGTGGCCACGGAGTGCGGCAGCTGGTCGGCGTAAGAGGGCTCTTTTGTCGAGGAGATATCCAGAACTGAGAGCCCCCAACCCGAAATTGTAAACCCGAAGCCATAAACCCTCAGTCCCAAACCCTAAATCCGAACATCTCTCAGTGAACCTCAGAGGTTTGTGTTGTGGCCACGGAGTGCAACAACTGGTCGGCGCAAGAGGGGCTCGTTTGTCGAGGAGGCTGGAAGGGAAGGCGCTAGTTTGGGTTAAGGGCTCTAACGTCGTACTCATAGCCGCAAGTATAGCTACCGTTCAAGCAGAAGGGATGCTACGTGTCCGGAAAAGCCCGAATCCTAAACCCTCAATCCTAAACCCTAAATCTTTCGGAAGATTTCTCAGCGCAGCTCAGTGGTTTGTATTGTGGCCACGGAGTGCAACAGCTGGTCGGCCGAAGCCTTGAATTCCTGGGCGTAAACCCGAAATCCTAAACCCGAAGCCCTAAACCCTCAATCCCTCTCATTGCAACTCGGAAGTTTGTATTGCGGCCACGGAGTGCAACAGCTGGTCGGCGCAAGAGGGCTCTGCTGTGGAGGAGACATCCAAGGCCTTGAGCCCTGGTGGAAAACCCTAAATCCTAGACCCTCAATCCCAAACCCTAGATCCGAACCATTTCTCAGTGCAGCTCAGAGGTTTGTCTTGTGGCCCCGGAGTGCCACAGCTGGTCAGCGCAAGAGGGCTCTTTTGTCGAGGAGATATCCAGAACTCAGAGCCCCAAGTGGGCCCCAAGCCCAGAAGTCCTGGCCGTTTACCCGAAATCCTGAACCCGAAGCCCTAAACCCTCAATCCCAAACCCTAAATCCGAAACATCTCTCAGTGAACCTCAGAGGTTTGTTTTGTGGCCACGGAGTGCAACAGCTGGTCGGCGCAAGAGGGCTCTTTTGTCGAGGAGGCTGGAAGGGAAGGCGCTAGTTTGGGTTAAGGGCTCTAACGTCGTACTTGAAGGTTTGGGGCTACTCAGAACAGCAAGTAGAACTGTGCAAGACCGTAGTTATTCCCAAACGAATTGGACTCGAAGTCACCACCGAAAACCCGGCAGAAGCAGAAACACCCGCCTGCTTGAACGCAGAAGGGATGCTACGTGTCCCAAGTTCCGTCCCTCGCCGCCAAGCATGTCCTTGAATCACAGGTCTGGTAGAGCAACGACTGGTAGTGGTTATGCCGAGGTCTGTCTTCCAACTTGACAACTTCCGGAACCAAGACTCTCTCTGCTTCTGCGGCAGGCCAGCGCTGCCATCGCAGCACCTTCGGTCAGTCTACGACCCCCCGAACTTGCAGTTGTGATCCTGGTGGCCTCTGAGTGTGATTCGCTGTGTGTGCGGCTGAAATCTGCTACTCCTGAAACGCTTCCGGTGCTGCGTCGTACTAGAAGAAGATGCAACAAGTGAGTTGCAATCAAGCTCTGCCTCTGTTTAGACTTACAGCTGCACCCTTGTACTGTGGTTCACGGGTGTCACACGACAAGCTTCGGCTCGAGCCCGGTTGAACCTGTTTGCAATTCGCGCGGCCGACGCAAGGCACGGGCTGCAAACTCCGGAGGGGGATGTTGATGTCACACGTACTTCGGTAGCGGCTGCAGCATTAGGACACGGAGCCCCATGCAAACCGATGTGGGAACTTGCGCGTGCTGTGCGTTAGGCACGGGCTCTGGCAGGAGCATCGGATATCGGCAACTAGAACAGTGCTAGAGAGCCTATACGCAGGGTGCGTATGGCACGGGGTCTGGCTTCGGGCAGGAGCAAGAACTGGATATCAGCAAGAGCAATCCTGACATATCCTGACGCAACGACCTGAGCAGACCATGGTTGCCACGGGGCGACCGCAGACAGGGTCCACCTCACAGTATCGTGCCCAGACAAGTACGAGTCTTAGACCGCCAGGATGCTGACGACGACGATGACGACGACGATGACGACGACGACGTCGAGGACGACGACGACGACGACGACGACGACGAGGACGAGGACAGGACGAGGACGAGGACGACGAGAACGAGGACGACGACTATAGTAACCATAGTCTTACTTATTTGTCCTCGAAAGGCACTGCTGATTCTTCTAGATGTGCTAGGAAGACGGCCAGTGATACTACTTCTGATTTGTGCTGATAGTCGTTGTTTGCAACGTTGGCCAGGCCACATCAGCGTGCTTCCTGTGCTCACTTGCACAAGTGCAGCATGCCAAGAGCATTCTCAGCAGTCCTTCGCTTGTTGCCAGTGGTTGCGATTCTGCAGCTGGCCAGATGCCTGAGTTGCATCGCATCAGCAACCAGGAACATCACCTGCCAATCACTGTCTTGCTTTGCGTTTGGTTGCCTGCAAAGACCACGGTGCTGTCGCACAGTTCGTCGCACGGCCATGCGGTCCGTCATCATGCTGTCGCTTTTGTCCGGCTGTGCTTGCACCTTCCTTGCTGCGCCCCCGCTGCCTCCTTCCACCTCGCACCTCCCGCCGAGGGCCCCGCTCTCAGGCCATGGCCTACGGGCTGGACGTGAGTTGCCGCTTTGTGCCCACATCCTCCCTTTATTGCCCATTAACAGGCGTGGTCGGCTCACTGGTCCGGGGCGAGGCCGTCTGTGTTCAGGCAAGCAGCAAACCAGCGACATTTATGCCGACCTGCTGCTTGCCCTTTTTCAGAGCTGCGTGGAGCCAAATGCTGGCATGGGCGATTGCTTCTTTCTCGCCCTTGAGGCCAGCACGAAGTCTTCGCCTGAAGACGTCCGAGACATGGTGTGTACATGGCTACGCACGAGTGGCCTGAGGCATCCTTCTTCTCGAAACGCTTCGTCGCTGCTGGCAGGCGGTGTAGTTGACGAGTGGGATGTCGATGCCGTGGTCCAGTCTCTGCCCCATGCCTTCCCTCATGGACTCTGCGTGCTGCATGCCCCAGACAGGTGCTGTGTGTACTATGAACCTCACAAGCTACCACGCCTGCTTCCTTGGACTTCTGACCAATTGTTCGATATCCTGCAATGGTGCACTGCGGCTTTGCTATACACGGAAGAAGCAGGCCCTGACTCTGGCCCTGGTCACTTCGAAAAAGTATGCCTTGACTGGCTGCCCATGCGTGGTCGTCCTTGCAGCGTATCTATCGCCGGCAGTAGTGTCACTGGGGTCGTCCGACTGCGTGGCGGCATGGACTCGCGTGACCGTCCTACGCAGCTGCAGCAACTTGCGGCCATGGGCATTCCAGTAGCGCTGGCTCGGACAGCCTTGCAACGTTTCCCAGACAATTTGGACGCTGCAGCCGACTGGGCGACGTCCTCGGCAGCGCGACATGTTCGACTTCGAACAGCGTGGCCTAGGGAGGCTCCCGCGTCCTCATCTCCAGGTCTGCCGCCCAGAAGTCTCGAGCGCGATGCGTTCGTGGTTGACGAGGACGCAGTCGATACGGTCCCTCATCATAGCCTTGCCTTGCCTGCAACCAGGTCTGCGAGCTTGAGTTCCGAGTTGGACTCTGGTCCTGAGGATCGTGCAGGTTTGCCCGACGCCGGAGCTATCCCACTGGCCCAAATTCCCCCTCCCATGTCTCAGCCAGACTTCACCAATGATGCCAGCGCGGAAGTGTACCACTACTTCAAGATGGTGGCCGCTGCGCCCCTTGAGGTCTCTTGCAGTATGGAGTTCTGGTCGCGCATTCCCTTGTACTCACAGTACATCTGTGCACGATCCTTGAAGGATGTTGTCTCGGAGACACTGGAATCTGTGGAAGCTTCGCGTTGTCTAGACCTGAGTGTAGAAGCTGCAGGTGAGTTGGATCGCCATCTAGGTTTGACTTCTCTTCTGCCTCTTGCTGTCATGGCCGCGTACCTGCATCATGGAGCTGGAATGCCAGACGTGTTTGTGTACGATCTCTTTATGGCCTGTTTGGCTTCGTGCCAAAATCGGCAGGTGTCCATTGCTCTCTATGCGGACAAGAGCCACCGGTTCAAAACCAAGGCCAGATGGTGGGCCTGCCCCACAGGTGACCCGAACGCAGGCAAAAGCCCCACCTGCAGCTTGGTCTTGGAGTGCTTCGAAAGGTGCGTCCACAACCATCGTGACGTCTTCTACGACGACGACCATTGGACTGGGGTTGGCAACAATGGCCGCATCCAGGAAAGGTTGAGGAAACTGAGCGGGGTGCTATTGCTAATTGGTCCAGAGGCGAAGCCGATCCTCGACCCCAAGTTCCCATCAGCCGGAACTACAGATGTGGGCAAATTCCTTGATGTGACAAGATGGCTGGAGTCAGCTAACGGGGGTAAGTTTGAATGGGGAACTGGCGCCGAGGAGAAGCAGGTGCGAAGCCGCGCGCAGAAGGTAGAGCATGCAAACTCGTCAAGGCCCGTTCCTGCAGCGGGAAGCATGGCGCCGCCAGACCCCGTAGAGCCCACAAGTTTACGGGCGCAGTTCGACGAGCTCCTACAATCGTTCGGTGAGCTGCCTGCAAGTACAGTGGACCAGGTCCGAGCCTTCAGGGAGCAGCTGCCCTCGCAGCCTCCTGGTACGCAGCTCCAGCCACTCGTGTTCAATACCACAAATGTGAATTTGTGCTTGTACCAGCAGTATAACTTGCTGAAAAAGTGGTGGGCTCCAACGGAGGCCAACCATGAGTGTGGCTTCAGTGCCCGTATCATCATGACCCCCACTCAGCGTGCAATCGTAGACAAGAGCACGGACTTGCTGGATTCGCGGCCTGCAGAAGCACTGATGCAGCACTGTTGGTTCCGGGCTGCTCAGAGGTGGGGCCCACAAGTGCAACGCCGAGACTGGCTGTGGACAACATCAACCGAAGCCCAGAGAGCGGTTCGCGAGCTGTACTACGGCTTGCACGAGATTTCCCAGCGTGAAGGTTGGAGGTCTGCTACCAAGTCCTCTCTCGGCAAGATGGAGTACCATGTTCCTGCCAATGCACTCCTTGTGGCTCTTTGCGAAAACGTTTTTTCGGATAGCGAGGGCCAGTCTGTCTCTGATCATGCATTGAAGTGCGGCATGTACCATTTCGCTCGACGTGTTGTGCTGAGCTGCGTCGTTGTTGACACAGAAGCCAGTCAATGCCGGGGTTCCCGGGATGTCGGTGGGTCAAAGGGTTCAGAACAAAAGTCGGATGCAGTGCGCATCTTGCTTGCATGCACCAAAGACCCCATTACCATGACCGACATCAGCCAGAAGGTAGCCTCGTTGCGTGGCCAAGAACAATACCAGGCCAGGCTGTCGGCTTTGACGCGATTGCAAACATTGGGCTGCGGGCAGCTTCGGGAAACCCGACGACGCCCGGGGCAAAGTTGCATGGATGTAGCTTTTTACAGAAATCCGCTGAGTCCACAAATTGCTACCTTGTTGAGCGTTTTGGGCGTCCCCAGCACTGCGTGGCCAAGCTCAAGCCACGCGCCAGCGCTGCCGAGCTTGCCACCCATGAGCGGAGCTGGCAGAGGCATGAAGCGACCTGCCGCAAAAGCTGTCGCCGGCAGACCGGCGCCCAAAGCAAAGGCGAGTGCCAAAAGACCAGCGGGCCAGCTGTCGCGGACGACGGGTGCTACGACAAAGTGGTACCGTAACATGACAGACAGCCACGTCAAGGAGCTCACTTGCTCCCGTGCCCGCTGCCCCACCGCAGGAAACATCACAGCTGTTCTGCAGGCTGCTGTGGAGGGTCATCAAGGCACCCCGGACACCCCACTCCCTGCCAAAATTGCAGCTTACCCTATGTTTCGTGAAGGGAGCTTTAAGCTGCGATGCCAAGACTGTAAGCCCAAGACATGTGCCTGGACGGGCTTTGCTGTCTACATAGAAGCTAGCCGGGAAGTCGAGGTGTGGGTTTCAGCATCTTCAGAGCACGGAGAGCCCAGAGAAGCGCAAAGCAAGCGTGGCCGCAAGCGCAAGCACGAGGTGCGCTTCAGCGAGTTCCTTGGTGGTTGGAAACATGGCGGAGCAGCGTGGTCAGGCAAGAACTTGCAGCAGCAAGTCAAACAGTTCTTCTTGACCAAGCCTCCGCGGGAGGCCATGCGGGTCCAAACCCGATTGTGTAGACTCAAGAACAAGATGTATCTTCGCTGTACTTTCCAATGCAATAGCCATGAGACGACCAGTGGCGTGCAGTGTCCATGGCAGGGCGAAGCAGAGTACGACATTGAGGGCCGCAAAATTAGGATCACGGGGGATCACCCTGAGAAGCATGCGGCCAATGTACGCAAAACGGCAAGCGGCATCAGCACAGCTCAATTGCGGCTTCTGCAGTCGCAGCCGGGAGGTTTATGTGGCGGTGATGCCTATGACATCTTGTGCAACCCAAGGGCGGCAGGTCCTGGAAGCCCGCTGCCTAGTCCGCCCAAGAAATCATTTCTGGTGGGTTGGGCCAAGCGCCGCAACGCAAAGCTGAAGACGAAGAAGAAGCCACGAGCTGAGCTGTGGGAGGAGAAAGATTTCCACGCTTTCGTAGCCCGTCTCAAGGCTGCGACTGACAGGCCCGACTTTGATAACCGGACTTTTGACGGTCTCTTGCCCGTGGACTTTGTTATCGATGGGGTGAACACCTGCATTCCCTTGCTGTGCCCAACGCTCATCAAAGAGACGTTTGCTAGGCTGAGCAACCCAGAGTACGTAAAACTCTGCCTTGACGGCACGTATCGACTCCTGTTCGGGAACTATGCGGTGCTTACCGTGGGCGTGCTTTCCAAACATTGGTCTCAATGGAGCAAGGAAAGTCCCCACAAACCGTGTGCGTCGACGTTCAATGAGGTCGGGTTTGCCATAGCCCACAAGGAGAGCGAACAGTCGTACTCCAGTGTTGTGTCTGCCATTTACAAAGTCGCCGAGGAAGTTGGTGCGCCAGC
The DNA here is from genome assembly GCA_905221605.1 of Symbiodinium natans. NCBI lineage: Eukaryota > Dinophyceae > Suessiales > Symbiodiniaceae > Symbiodinium > Symbiodinium natans. The sequence goes on from CAJNDS010000902.1 coordinate 641,543, forward strand.
CACTCTTGATGCCGTTCGTCAATGGCATGCAGATATGCACCTCGGCATTCGGAAAGCACGGGAGAGAATGGCCGCCGGAGCTGTCGCTGTCGACGACTGGGCGCACGTGGTTGGTACGACCGCTCCCCATGGCATGGGCGGCATCCGAAAGCTGCTTGCTGAGCGCCTACAAGGTGTCGACGTCGCGGAAAAAAGTCGTCGCTTGAAGTTCATCATGTCCTGGGTCTATGCTAGCCGAACATTGCCCGCGCGGTTGTTCCATGTGGTGTGGCAGTCATTATTGAAGGTCATGCACAATGAGTGGGGGTGCCATGAGGCAGCAGCGGCGACAGCCGACCACTATCTATGTGAGGAGGGGGATGAACGTGGGCGTTTCTTCACAGCGCGCTGGCGGGCGTGCTATGATCGGCTGCAACCTGGCAGCGCATGCGGCAGCGCGCCGCAGGAAAGCTGGCACAAGCACGTTCTGAAGCGTGTCACGGATGGCCACAGCATCCGTACGCCGGATGCACTGGCAGAGGATCTGCAGACGATCGTACGCTCCAGACTGCAATTCTTGCGGACGGAGAACCCGGTCTTGCATGACTGGCCCGGCTCGGACGCAAGTGTAGACCTGACGTGTCTGTCCGACGATGCAGCTCTAGGGGTGAAGGGGCGCACGTGTGCACAGACGCTGCTAGCGCAGTCTCCTTGGCAAACTTGGCTAGACTCAGAAGGAACTTCGTGGTTCTTCTTTCCGCGATCTTTGCTGAAGAAAGACGACGCAGCCAGCGCTCCCAAAGTGCCCAAGTATGTCCACCGTGCTGTCGAGCCTTTGCCCCCGGACACTGTTCGTCTTATGGCTGAAGCTTTCAGCGCCAGAGATGAGGCTCATTTGCGGTCAGCTCTTCAGTCGCTAGGCGTCACAAAAACAGAACGTGGAGCGGCTGAGATCTGCGATTGGCCTCGCGCAAAAGAAATCTTCGGGCGCTGGACACTGGTTGCAGTCGGGCCCCATGCCGAACGGTACTGGAAGAGCGTGCCAGGTGAGAGGGCCACGAACGCAGGCAACATCCACAGCAGGGGTCTGTGTTCGTGTCACGAAGCTGCTCTCCACGGGCCCTGCGAGCATTTGTATGCAGCATTACTGCACTTGCAGCAACCGCAGCTCAGCAGCAAGGTCTGCATGGCACCGCGCAAGAAAGCAGGCCGACCGCCAGGCGCCGCCCTTCTGCGTAGTGACAAGCCACAGGGTCGCACGCTCCCCGGCCCTTGCGTTGTGGCGCCTGCTGCGACAGCTTCGCCTAGCCACAGCGCCATACCGGAGGACGTGCTGAGCGTCCTGTCTGTTGTCTGCCCCGAGGCCGTGCTGCCGGTCCGGGCAGGACGCCTGCAGGCCCTTGGCATCCTGAGCCTAGAGGACCTGAAGCTGCTGAGCGAGCGCCACCTGCGCCAAGATGCCGGGTTTTCCTTGCCCGAGGCTCTCAAATTGCTACAGCTGCTCCATCCGAATCAGCCTTCGTCGACAACGGCAAAAGCCAAAACGTCTGCAGTCGGTGCCCTGCGTCCTGTGGCGGCGAAGGCCGCTGCAAAAAGGTCCGTCCCAACCACTCCATCCCTGACCTCGCAGGTCATGACCAACGTCATGGCCGGCACAGACCCAGCTGCCTGGTCACTGACCCACCGCCAAGCCCCCGCAGCTCAAGAGGTTGTGCGTCAGGCACCAGTCCGGACAGCAGAGGACCAGGCCTTACTCGCATCCCTGTCGCACGACATTCTCTGGGAGATGGCCTGGGACAGCCGGGGAGCTGCATCTTCCGCGAGACCGAAGGGTCCGGGAAACTTCCCCACACTGCGGTCATTAGCAAACCATTTTGGTGTGAAAGCAGTCACCTGTCCGCAGCCATGTGGGTTCCCTTGTCAAACGCGAAAGAGTCGAAAGAGCGTGGAGAAAGAATGACTGAGGATGCCCGAGTGACGACCATCGCAGCCCTGTTGGATCTGGCTCGTCAACACTCGCCCCTTGGGCAGCAAGTCGGCCGTCGCCTTGAGGGCGGCGAAGTGAGATGTTTGTAAATGTACGTTACATGTCACGTCCAGGAAGCAAGCTACCGCAAGCCCATGTTCCTGCCAGCCCTGCACGGTCTGACCTGACCGAGCACGTTGGTCGATTTGGCTTTGTTAGAGAATCTGAGAATCCCAGGTAGCTACGGACTTGGCGCAGCTTGTTTGAGTCTTGACTGACAAACCAGATTACTCCAAAGAGCATAGCTGTCCAGATAAGTTGCGCTCGCAGCTTCGGAAGACGTAGCCCCAAACACGAAACGCAACTTGTCATCTAGGGTGTTGGACGCCTGCAATTGCCGGAAGCGCTGGCGCTAGGGGATGTTCGAACTAAACTACTTTAGGACTTGGGTTTAGGGTAGGTACAGGGTTTAGGGGTTGCGGTTTAGGGCGAGGTTGAAAGGGCTTCTGGGGTTCGGGGTCGCGGTTTAGGGCGAGATTGAAAGGGCTTCTGGGGTTCTGAGGGCACCAGAGTAAGTCGGCCGTCGCCTTCAGGGCGGCGAAGTGAGATGTTTGTAACTGTACGTTACATGTCACGTCCAGGAAGCAAGCTACCGCAAGCCCATGTTCCTGCCAGCCCTGCACGGTCTGACCTGACCCAGCATGTTGGTCGATTTGGCTTTGTTAGAGAATCTGAGAATCCCAGGTAGCTACGGACTTGGCGCAGCTTGTCTGAGTCTTGACTGACAAACCAGATTACTCCAAAGAGCATAGCTGTCCAGATCAGTTGCGCTCGCAGCTTCGGAAGACGTAGCCCCAAACACGAAACGCAACTTGTCATCTAGGGTGTTGGACGCCTGCAATTGCCGGAAGCGCTGGCGCTAGGGGATGTTCGAACTAAACTACTTTAGGACTTGGGTTTAGGGTAGGTACAGGGTTTAGGGGTTGCGGTTTAGGGCGAGGTTGAAAGGGCTTCTGGGGTTCGGGGTCGCGGTTTAGGGCGAGGTTGAAAGGGCTTCTGGGGTTCTGCGGGCACCAGAGTCCCCATGCAGCCGTCGAGGCAGTACCTGCTGGACGCCGGGAGCAGATCCGCGCTGAGAGGATGTAGATGTGGATTCCCGATACCACTGACCCTCAACACACCCTAATTACACCCTAAACCCTAAACCGTAGTTCCGGACTGAAGGGGCAATGATACGAGGAGCAACCTGGACCCCGCAAACCGTAGAGCTTAATAAGACCCAAATCGTCCACCATAAGCCGCAGCAAAGTGTCAGATTGAAGCAGCCGAGGTTCCTCTTGAACCAGCCTCGAACGTTAATTAGCTTTTCAGTCCTGTCGCGGCCAACGATGGCCGCCCTGACGCTCCAAGCGCGAGCTGCAAAAGGACGAAGGGTTGGACGTAGTGTGTTGTTGTAGCACGTTGAGATTTGGTCCTGTTCCGGACACGCGGTGCCGCTGAGAGGCCATCGGAAGCTGAAAACCAGCAAAATTCACCAAAAAAACCAGAAAAATACACAGAAAAGAATTCCCTCCAGAGGAGGACGACGGGCCGAACCAGGAGGGCATGTTCTGAAAACCACAAGAAAAGCAAGAAAAAACAAGAAAATTCACAAAAAAAAACCAGAAAAATTGACAAAAAAAATCCTCGCTCCACCCTAAACCCTTGAACCCTTGAACCCTAAACCCTCAACCAGATGGAAAATAAATAAAATAGCGTAATATGAAACTCAACCGTCAACCCTCAAAGCCCTCAAGCCCTCAAAGCCTCAAAGCCCTCAAACCCTCAAAGCCCTAAACCTAAACCCCTAAACCCTAAACCCCGAAACGCTAAACCCCAAAGCCTTAACCCCAACACCCTCAACTCCAAATCCTGACCCCTCAACCCTCACAGGCTTTTCGGGCGGCCGTGGCCAATCCTGAGCAGATCAATGTCATCGACTGGAAGCCCTACGGGCCAGATTCCTCAGCATGGGCTGTTTTTTGTTCTGTATTGTTTATTGGTATTGGTTTGTTTTTTGGGGGGGATAGGGTTTAGGGTTTAGGGTTTAGGGTTTGGGGTGCCTCCCGCGAATAGGGACCCGGGTTTTAGGAGCACAAAGCCTAAACTCTACACCCTAAACCCCAAAACCCCAAACCCTCAACCCCGAATCGAGAACCTCCCTCGTCGGTTCCACTTTCGGGCTTCAGTTCAGCTTGGTTGTTTAAAGGCTTTTAGGGGGTGAAACGTGTTCTACAGGGTGCCTTGAAGGTTCTCAGGGTTTTCAAGATTTTTCGGGCTTTAAAAAGTCTTCTTCGGATTTTTACCCTAAACCCTAAAGCCTAACCCTAAACCCTAAACCCTAAACCCTTAACCCTTAACCCTTAACCCTTAACCCTTAACCCTTAAACCCTAAGCCGGGCTTTTGGGGCCTCTGTAGCCTGACTCGGCGCGCAGTTCAGGCCTAGCTACGGTGCCCTTGCGAGCTTCCTGTCCACTGGCATCATGCAGGACTTAGCTCCTGCAAGGGTTTAGGGTTTAGGGCTAGGGCTTAGGGTTCAGGGTTTAGGGCTAGGGTTTAGGGTTTAGGGTTTAGGGTTTAGGGTTTAGGGTTTAGGGTTCAGGTTTAGGGTTTAGGGTTTAGGGGTCGAGAGTTTAGGGGTTGAGGGTTGAGGGGTTTAGGGGTTAGGGTAAATCCCAGGCCTTGAGGTTCCTCTTGGGTCCAGTTCAGACAGTTTAAGGGCTTCGCATTCGTTCATTCTTCATGGGAAACGGTGGGTCCCAAATCCCAAGCCCCTCTTTCTTCCCGCTGCACCCCTAAAGCCTAAACCCCAAACCCTAGACCATAAACCCTAAACCCCAAACCCGAAACCCTAAACCCCAAACCCTAAACCCTAAACCCCAAACCCGAAACCCTAAACCCTAAACCCTAAACCCTAAACCCCAAACTCCAAACCCTAAACCCTAAACCCTAAACCCTCAACCTTTCTGCGGAGGATGGTTCCCTACTGGGTGTGTTCTGCACCCAGATGCCGCCTGAGTCGAAGCCCATCGAAGTCTCGGAGATGGACCGCGGGGTTCGGGGTTTTAGGGTTTAGGGTTTAGGGCTAGGGTTACTAGGGTTTAGGGTTTAGGGTTTGGGGTTTAGGGTTTGGGGTTTAGGGTTTGGGGTTTAGGGTTTGGGGTTTAGGGTTTGGGGTTTAGGGTTTGGGGTTTAGGGTTTAGGGCTTAGGGTTTGGGGTTTAGGGTCTAGGGCTTAGGATCTTAGGGGTTTAGGGTTTGGGGTTTGGGGTTTAGGGCTTAGGGTTTAGTCATGGGTTTACCTGCTACCCCCCTCTACACTGCGCCCGCTAGGTTCCCCCCCTGAATAACTTTAATTAAGCTTTATTTTTCCCGGGGGAACCTTGGGGGGTAAGTATAGAGGGGAGAGGGGGGGTAGTAGGGGAACCCTTGATTTAGGGCTTAGGAGTTCAGAAATTGAAACCCTAAGCCCTAAGCCCTAAACCCTAAACCCTAAACCCTAAACCCTAAACCTAAAACCTAAACCCTAACCCTAAACCCTAAACCCTAAACCCTAAACCCCAAACTCCAAACTCCAAACCCTAAACCCTAAACCCTGAACCCTGAACCCTGAACCCTGAACCCTGAACCCTGAACCCTGAACCCTGAACCCTAACCTGGTGGCAGGGAGGGGTGTTTATAGGCTTTTAACGGGTTCAGCAAGGGTGGGATCCACGCCCCAAGCTTCGAGCCGCAGAAACTTGAATAGATGCCTAAGCCCTTAGGGTTTAGGGTTTAGGGTTTAGGGTTTAGGGTTTAGGGTTTAGGGTTTAGAGTTTAGGGTTGAGGGTTTAGGGTTTAGGGTTTAGGGCTGGGGCTCGGATTCACCTGTCAGGACCCTGAGGTTTAAGCGTCTACTTCAAGTTTAGGCACCTAAGCCCGAAGCCCGAAGCCCAAATCCCAAAACCCTAAACCCTAAACCCTAAACCCTAAACCCTAAACCCTAAACCCTAAACCCTAAACCCTAAACCCTAAACCCGAAGCAGCCCGCAATCCGCAGAGGAGCCGGTTCTGGCAACGGTCGCAGACACGGTCGCGACTGCTGTCAGCTACTACAAAACAGGCAGGGCATCAGTTACTTTGTCATAGTCTAGGATGCCCAGTAGTACCCTTATTCCCTTTTTGGAGGGTTTAGGTTCCCTTAGAAACCCCTTTAAGCAAAAAAGGGCACCCTTTTTAAGCCTTGGTTACTGGGCAGCCTAGTAGTTGGGTAACATGTTACATTTTAAGGGTACTTAAACCCAATAAGGAATAAACAAGTAAGATTTTTAATGCTATCCCAACCATGAATCGAAACAGGCAGGGCATCAGGGTGTTAGGGTTTCGGGTTCAGGGTCTAGGGTTTAGGGATTTCGGGTTTGGGGTTTAGGGTTTAGGGTTTGGGGTTCAGGGTGTTTAGGGTTTAGGGTTCAGGCTGCAGGGTGTGCGACCGATGCTGTTGCTTGTACGCTTCTGGGTTGAGGCCTACAACTTAACCAAAAGCCTGAACCTAAGCACCGGAATTTGTTTTCGTTTTCTGTTTGAGCCCGCCCGAAACCCTGAACCCGAAACCCCAAACCACCCTAATCCTAAACCATCAACCCTCAACCCTTGTTGTGGGGTTCCACCTGGAACGATGTGGGCCTTGGCACCAAGGCTGCTTGCAGGCCGTTTTTTTAGGGGTTTAGGGTTATAGAGTTTCTGGGGTTTCTAGGGATCCCAGGATTTAGGGTTTAGGGTTTATAGAGTATATGGGTTTTCTATGGATTCTAAGGGTTGATCAGGGTTATGGGTTTAGGGGGTCCCTGCAAGACCCTCGAACTTCGTGCACGTGCCTTGGGAAGGCTTGACGAAAATGGGGGTGCCCTGCACTTGAGGGCGTGGCCCTGTCAACGTAAGTGATGGATTTAGGGCTTAGGGTTTAGGATTTAGGGTTCAGGGTTTAGGGTTGAGGGTTGAGGGTTGAGGGTTTAGGTTCAGGGTGAACCCATGTTAACCCTAGACTCTAAATCTTTGGCGTCGGCCGCAAACCCGAAGGACCCCCCCCAAACGCTGCGTTCAGGTGTCGGCACTTGCAATCCGATTCTCAGCCCGACAGCCTCTTGGCTTGGCGGGCTCTGTAGGAGGGTTTAGGGTTTAGGGTTTAGGGTTTAGGGATTAGTGTTACGATTTGGTGGGGTTTACGGCAGGCGCTTAGTGTGGTAGGGTTTAAGGTTTAGGCTTAGGTAGGGCGTAATAGGGTTTAAGGTAGGGGCTTAGGGTGTAGTAGGGTTTAGAGTGTAGGCTTTAGGCAGGGGTTTGGAGTGCAGTAGGGTGTAGGGTTAGGGCTTAGTGGCCTAGGTTCAAGTGCCGGGTTTGGGGTTTTAGGGTTGTAGGGTTTAGGGTCTAGGTTTCAGAGTTTAGCACAGGGTGTACGGTTCAAGGTCTCCTTATCGGCATTTTGCATAGTCGGAGTCATTTCAAGCCCTAAACCCTAAACCCTAAATCCTAAACCCTAAACCCTAAACCCTTCTAAACCGTCCCTTAGTTTTGAGGTAGACCCTCCATCTGGAGAGCTCTTCAGACCAAAAACACCCTTTTTATTCCTGGCTTACTCTGGGTCTAGCACTTCTAAACCCCTAAACCTCTCTTCGCATCCACGTGGACGCCCTGAAACCCTAAGCCGCCTAAACCCAATCAGCCTCTCTTCCCACTCGCGTCGAATCCCGAAAGCCCAAATCGCTAAACCTTAAACCCTAAACCCTAAGCCCTAAGCCCTAAGCCCTAAACCCTAAACCCTAAACCCTCCCGTGCGGCATGGTCGGGAAGCTGAGTCGTGGGAGATCGCGCTGGAGCAGCTCAGCCGTCTGGAGTACAAGCCCCTTCGGCGAAAAAGGTTTAGGATTTAGGGTTTAGGGTTTAGGGGAGGTTTTGTCCCGAACCCCCAAAGGCAGGTTCGGGCTTAGGGACCCTAAGCCCATCCCCAAACCTTACACGAAAACCTAAGTCCCAAGATTCCCAAGCTAGCCCTAAACCCTAAACCCTAAACCCTAAACGGGCTGGTGTAGGATGCACGAGGATGCCCCAGCAGTAACCTTATTCCCTGTTTCTTCGGTTCCGGCTACCTTACCTTCCTGTCTAGGGAATCAGGCAAACCCTAAACCCTCAATCCTAAGCCCTAAAAGGCTTATCTAGGGCTCGAGAAGGTCTCTCGTTCCCTGCTGAGAACTAAAAAAAGGGGTATAAGGAGGGACCCCTACAAGGGGTCCCTCAATCTTCTTCCCCTATATAAGCCCTATATATACCTCAAAGAGCCCCCCCTATACCTAAGTAGCCCCTAACAAGCCCGAAAAGAATCCCAAACGCCCCTTATAAGGGTCCCTCCTGCAGTCCCTTGAAACTCGCAAGTTACTCGGCCCCCTCTTTCGGTGTTGAGGGCTTCTGAGACTCTGAAAGTCTAACACGCACTCGTGGCGACACCCTCCAAATTCCGCGCCGGTTTCTGAGTTTAGGGTTTAAAGGTTCAGGGTTCCCCTACACTCTTAAAACCCTCAACCCTCAACCTGAGAGCGGCGCATAACCCCGCATGATAGGCGCGCAGCACGCTGCAGCCCTAAACCCTAAACCCTAAACCCTAAACCCTAAACCCTAAACCCTAAACCCTAAACCCTAAACCCTAAACCCTAAACCCTAAACCCTAAACCCTAAACCCTAAACCCTAAAGTTTAGTTCCATGAGCCCTTCACATGGCCCCTTGCCCCCGCTTAAGAGGTTCTGAAGTATGGACCCTTGGGTTGTGAAGGTGTATATAAGGGTATATAAGGGTATATAAGGGTATATAAGGGTATATAAGGGTAGTATATAAGGGTAGTATATAAGGGTATATAAGGACTCCCCTTGTTAAGTGCCCATAGGGTTTAGGGTTTAGGGTTTAGGGTTTAGGGTTTAGGGTTTAGGGTACTAAGGGACCATGTAAGTACCCGGAAAGCAAGGTTTCAGAAGGTCGAGACCGAGTACGCGCTGCTGTCAAACGGTTGCCTGGATCTCACATTCATGTAGGTTTAGGGTTTAGGGTTTAGGGTTTAGGGTTTAGGGTTTAGGGTTTAGGGTTTAGGGTTTAGGGTTTAGGGTTTAGGGTTTAGGGTTTAGGGATGTTCCCCCTTCTGCTAACAGCTCCTTAGCTAATCCCTATTAAAAAAAAACTTGAACTGTGAGCCTTTTTGTTGATGACCTCGTCCTCTCAAAGGTGCCGCCTGACTTATGAACAATGATGAACCCTTGAACGTCCTCAGCGTACCCATCATGGGGGGGGGACCTTGGGAACAAAGTTCCTCTAGCTCTACTGGGTCTTGGAGTACTATACTTTAATACTTTTTTTGGTTCTGGGTTCCGATTAGAGCTACTGTTACCTGAAAGGTATGTACTTTTTTTTCCAGGGTCTACTCCAAAGCTAAGTCCATGCCGCTTGGGGGCATGATCTAGGCTCATGCAGCTTTGAGCTCCAAACCCTGCACGCTCAAGACAAACTACTCGTACATGGAAGTTGCATCTGGTGCCGTTTTGAATGTCCCAATATATTGGACTAAACAGCTGACCAGCCGAGCTTAACTTCATGAACACAAAGAGCGTTTAGGAGGCCAAATGCTCAATTCACTTAAAACCTGTGCGTCCTTCCCCTCCACAAAATTTTGAACTAGGTTCCAAAGCAGAAAAGTTCCGTTCCAAAGCAACAGCGTTTCGTTCAAAACCTTCGTCAAAAGGACGTTTCGTTCAAAACGTTCCCTTCAAGACTTACGTTCGGCCACGTTTCGTTTCACACCCAGCCGTGGGAGTCAAATGGTTGTGAAAAAAAGAGTCCAAAAGAGAAACGGTTCGTTGAACACTTGCGTTGAAAACGTTTGGCCCAAACTTACAGCCCGGAGGTTCAATGGTTGTGAATGAACCTGAACATAGTGTAAGAGAGAAACGTTTCGTTGACAACGTTTCGTTGAAAACGGTTCCTTGCAAGTGTTCGTTGACAACTTTCGTTCAAAGCGTTTCGTGTTGAAAACTTTGGTTCAAAACGTTTCTGGCACCCAAACCCTATACAATTCCTACACACCCCAAACCGAAAATCCCAAGCCCTAAACCCCTACCCCTAAGCCCTAAGCCCTAAGCCCTAAACCGTAAACCCTAAACCCTAAACCTAAACCCTAAAACCTAAACCCTAAACCCTGAACCCTAAACCCTAAACCCTAAACCCTAAACCCTAAACCCTAAACCCTGAACCCTAAAGGGCTTCTTCCTTTCTTCGGCCCTGCGCTCCTCTGCCCGCGCCAAGGCTACTCGCAGAGCTGGCTGAACATCTCGGTGCAGGGTTTGGAGGACTTTAGGGTTTAGGGTTTAGGGTTTAGGGTTTGGGGTTTTGGGTTTAGGGTTTTGGGTTTAGGGTTTAGGGTTGCAATGTGGGTCCTTTTTTGCTGTCGGTGTTTCGTTCCGGCAGCGTTGAGGGGGGCGAAGGTTTTAATGTCGGTTGGTCGTTCCGAAGTGTTCATTATAGGGTTCTTTTGGGAGGGGGGTTCATGGTTTCGGTACCTAGAAAGCTTAGGGAGCCTTAGTGGGGAGTATTAGGGAACCTTGGGTTACATACCCCCCCTTGAACCCCTTAAGGCCTAAAGGAACCAAAACGTTCAGGGGGCATAACGGTTTCGAAGGTTGTTAAGTTTGCCTAGGCTGCCCAGTAGGACCCTTATTCCCTTTTTGGCAGGTTGAGGTTCCCTTGTAAACCCCTCTAAGCAAAAAAGGGCACCCTTTTTGAGCCTTGGTCACTGGGCAGCCTTGTTGCTTGTGTCACCAGGATCCTCAGACAGTGTTTGGTCTGGGTATTGGGGCAGTTCTCTAAATGGTAGTCCCATTTTGGGTGCCCTGAATACTAAGTACAAGGCTCTGTATCATGGGAGGAAGCAGAAAAGGACCCTGAACCCTAAACCCTAAACCCTAAACCCTAAACCTGTAGCAGGAGCAGAAGCAGTTCACCGAGACCGAGTCGTCAAAACTCGAGCTGGTGCCTGGGAACTGAAGGTTTGAGGTCTAGGGTTTAGGGTTTAGGGTTAGGGTTTAGGGTTTAGGGTTTAGGGTTTAGGGTTTGGGGTTTAGGGTTAGGGGACCCCTAATAGGTGTTGGTGTCCAAAGGTAGCCCAGAGGTACCCTTTCCCCCGGGGGTTCAAGGTTCCCTTAGCAAGTAGCCAACCCCAAAAAGGGGCACCCTCATTATGAGAACATGCCTACTGGCCTGCCAAGTCGAAGGAACTTGGATGCCTGTCTAGGGAACGTGGAATCCTGAGTATAGGGTGTAGGTTTTGAAACCCCCCAAAAAACTTCTACTCTTTTGCTTCAGAACCCCCCACCACATGCAAAGATGATAATCCCTATATTGCCATTGCCCTTATACGGAACAGTAGTTTTATTTTGGGGGATTTCTTAAACAAATACAGTAGCTTGGTGTTCGGGGGTTTAGGTTAGGGTGCGCGCTTTGGCCTCTGTATCCCAGGAACGACAGCTGAGCGTACTTACCCAGCTGGTCGTTGACCTTTGGAATTCTTGGGGTTTGAGGTTCAGAAAGCGCAAGCGATCCGAAACTTGGAGTTTGGACTCTGTCCGATAGTGACGTAGCAAAACCATGCGTTTCCCGCAGAGGAGGGGATCCTCCCCTCCTCCAACGCTCCTACTCCTGACCCCCAGGTTCACCCGAACTAAGGGTGTTTGAGCTTACCCAAGGAAGTAGCCTTTAACGGGGTGTAGGGGGATTTAGTGGCAGATGCAGTTGTACAAGATGCAAGACAGTCACGTCTGGAGTGCACCCGAAACCTAAACCCCAGCAATGTGCCCAATATAGGATTCGGAATAGTTGCTCATAGTCTTCCCTTATGGTTCCTTTACAAACATACCATACTAAGCCCCCAACAAACTGTTCTAAGTATTAAGGCCCTATATGATTAGTTACTAGCATTATTCCCTTATGGTTCCTTTATAAACATACCATAATTAACCGCGTTCTAATTCTTAAGGCCCTCTATTATTTGGGGTTTAGGGTTTAGGGTTTGGGGCTGTGGGAAAAGTAACACAGCCCAGGCTTTACCCAAACTGTCGAGCCCTAAGCCGGAAAAGAAATGAGTTCATCGTTGATCCCTAGTTCAAGCCCCTAAACTCTAAACTCTAAACCCTAAACCCTAAACCCTAAAGCCTAAACCCTAAACCCTAAACCGGGTTGCATAGACCCCGAAAAGCTCTGCTGGGAGGTTGCTGCGATGTGGGCCTTCAAGCAAGCATGGGACAAGTACCGGGCCACCTGGCTGTGGTTGGAGAACCTCAAATCTCTAAACCCTAAACCCTAAACCCTAAACCCTAAACCTTAAACCCTAAACCCTAAACCCTAAACCCTAAACCCTAAACCCCAAACCCCAAACCCTAAACCCTAAACCCTAAACCCTAAACCCTAAACCCTAAACCCTAAACCCTAAACCCTAAACCCTAACTAAACCCGAAACCCCCTACAGCTTGCAGACGGAAGCCTAAACCCTAATTCCCTAAACCCTAAGCCCAAACCTCGGCAATCTAAGAGTGGTTCAGGGTTTAGGGTTTAGGGTTTAGGGTTTAGGGTTTAGGGTTTAGGGTGGCGTGTGTTCTTCTGTTTTTTGCAGGGATCAGTTTCCCCTAAAAGCTCCGTTCAGTACTAGTAAAGAAGAGAGTATGGCTTTTTGTTCCCATGGTGCTCTGTGATCTAGTAGGATGAATGCAACCCGTCTTAGTCGGGTTACTAGCTACCTTGCCTTCGGATATTTTCCTTTTTGGAGCTTTGGCTGTTCAGAGTGGCCGACTATCTCGAATCATCTTAGGCCTCCTCACAGGCCAGCCAGCCTCAGGGTGTAGGGTTTAGGGTTTAGGGTTTGGGGTTTAGGGTTTAGGGTTTAGGGTTTAGGGTTTAGGGTTTAGGGTTTAGGGTTTAGGGTTTAGGGTTTAGGGTTTAGGGTTCAGGTTCAGGGTTCAGGGTTCAGGGTTCAGGGTTCTGTGATGGAGAAAGCTCGCCGGTCTGTCCGGGGATTGGCGTGGAATGAGCACCAATGCCCCGCAGGGGCTCTTGCTCCCATGGTAGAACCTCGCCTTCTTATAGTCAACCCTGGCTCTACCTCGCAAGGTTCGCTCCCGTTGCACCACTGGCGAAAACCCGTGAGAGGGCTAAACCCTAAACCCTAAACCCTAAACCCTAAACCCTAAACCCTAAACCCCTAGTGTCAGGACGCAGGCCACAGGACAGGCGAGGCCGAAGGCGCCAGTGCGGCGGGAGCTCTGCTCGGCAGCGAATCCGGCGCAGGCGTGATACGCGCGGGGGGCACCGCGCGGTGATCTCAGGGCTCGGAGTTTAGAGTTTAGGGTTTAGGGTTTAGGGTTTAGGGTGTAGGGTGTAGGGTTTAGGGTTTAGGGTTCCCTAAACCCTAAACAACCTTCCTTGACCGTCATACAAAGGGGTTCAACCTTGAGTAGAACAAAGCTGCCCTAAGCTCCAAGCCTGCAACTCAGGACACCAATGCCGAGAGGCTCCTGAGTCTGCAGATTGCTTACATCCTCCTCAACCCCTTCCCACTGGGGCAAAAGGACGGCGCTGGCTGGCGTCTAGGGTTTAGGCTTTAGGCTTTGGGTTTAGGGTTTAGGGTTTAGGGTTTATGGTTTATGATTTATGGTTTAGGGTTTCAGGGTGCCGGGTTTAAGGCGTTTGGTTCTTGCGCAGCGTCTGAGAGTTCAGGTCTGAGGGGACTCAGGCTCCCGAGTTTTGAGGGCTTTTTTTTTTTTTTTTTGGGGGGGGGGGGGGGGGGTGGCGAGCCTGCTTGACGAGCTTCACTTGCATATGGCCAGCTGGTGTGACCATAAGTTGCAAACCACATCGCCGTTCGAGCACAGCGACGGCGAATCGCAGCGGCGGCGAATCGTGTCGACGTGAACGAAGAAGCCGACGTCATTGTGTCTCGAGGGGGACGTCACGCAAACCCTGAAACCCTAGACCCTGAACCCTAAGCCTTTTTTCTTTCTTGGTTACTCCTGGGTCTAGAAAAGCGAGAAGCCCCAAACCCTTATTCCTTGTGTTTCAGGGGTGGTTAGGTTCCCTTATAAAGAACCCATGGCACAGTGCGTTTTGGGGGTCCGTTCCAGTTAGGGCATTTAGAACTCTACTTTGTACCTACTTCCCAGGTCCCCCGGCTCTCTACGGTTTAGGATTTGGGGTTAAACCCTAAACCCTAAACCCTAAACCCTTGTCAGGACCAGCTCGATGCTGCGGAGGGATCCGAGGAATACCACCAGGCGGGCCGGCGAGCTTCGTCACTCCTCGTAGAGGTTTAGGGTTTAGGGTTTAGGGTTTAGGGTTTAGGGATATATATGGTGGCTGCTCTAAATTAGGGTTTGTTTTGGGGTCCTCTTTATAAGGCGGCCCCTCTTATTTAGGGTACGCAACAAGGGGCCATCATTTTGAGAACTCACCATATACGTATGCGCAAATCTTGGACCCAGAGTAAGCCCTCATGCCCCCTTGAAACCAAAAGGTCGCCCTGTTTGCCCCAAACCCTGAAGAATCTTGAGTGTGGCTGCTCAGCAATCCCCTAAACCCCAAGGCCTAAACCCTAAACCCTAAACCCTAAACCCTAGCACTGAATTTTGCGGAGCACTTTCCTTTCTACCGCTGACCCCCCGAAAAAAGGCAAAGTTAAGCCTAAGCACGGAACCTAACCCCCAAGCCCTAAACCATACCCTAAACCCTAAACCCTAAACCCTAAACCCTAAACCCTAAACCCTAAACCCTAAACCCTAAACCCTAAACCCTAAACCCTAAACATTCCAATCGCGAAGGCCCCTATATTACTCCGTTGAGCCAGGTACATCGGCAGTACCACCCGGTGCCGCTTGGACTCGCGAGTCCTTGGGGGTTCTTTGTTTGGGTTCAGGGTTCCGGGTTTTGGGGTTTTGGGGTTTAGGGTTTAGGGTTTAGGGTTTAGGGTTTAGGGTTTAGGGTTTAGGGTTTAGGGTTTCGGGCCTTCCAGGGCAGGATTTTCTTTTCGGGGTTTGGGGGGACCCTCAGCCCTACATCTCTCAGTCCGAAACCCTCACCCCTAAACCCTCAACGCTAAACCCTAAACCCGAAACCCGAAGCCCTAAACCCTAAACCCTAAACCCTAAACCCTCAGCTCTAAACCCTAAACCTCCCCGGAGCCCTAAAACCCCTAAGCCCCACTCAGCTGCCCTTAAAGCCACTGAACCCGGAGCTAGCTCCCGAAAGCTTCATTCCAGTGTTCAGGGCGGGGGGGGGGAGCCTTGGGAGTTAGGGTTTCGGGTTTGGGGCTTAGGGTTTAGGGCCTAGGGTATGAGGTAGGGTTTAGAGTTTCATGTTGAAGATGCTAGTTAATAGCAACCACCTACCACATCTTCCGAGATACCGCGCCATTCTCTACGAGCGCAACTTCTACGACATCTTCTTCTTGGACCTTGGTGGGAACTGCATCTACTCCGTCTACAAGGCAGCATAGATAGGTGTACAGGCCTGCACTGCGAAATGCACAGGGTCAGCTCCCTAAACTAGGCGAATGTTGTTGAGTAACCCTAAGCCCTAAGCCCTAAACCCTAAACCCTAAGCCCTAAGCCCTAAACCCTAAACCCTAAACACATCAGGGGCTTCAAAATAGCAGAGGCTCGAGATGGGATCAACGAGTTCGATAAGCCTGCAAATGCAAACCTACGTGTTTTTCCGATGTCTCGAGGTGAGATCCCTAAACCCAAGACAGCCCTCCGCAAAATGCTGGACGCCCCACAACCCTAAACCCTAAACCCTAAACCCTAAACCCTAAACCCTAAACCCTAAACCCTAAACCCTAAACCCAGAGCAACTCAAGCTGGGCTCTGCACCCCACAGCCCCCCTGAGCACAGACCTGAACTTCGAAACGCCCAGGGATCGTTCAGGGTTTAGGGTTTAGGGTTTAGGGTTTGGGGTTTAGGGCTTAGGGCTTAGGGTTTAGGGTTTAGGGTTTAGGGTTTAGGGCTAGGGTTTCGGACACGTGGTAGGAGCTGGACTATGCCACCAACTTCCGTGCGGATGGCCCGGGCGAGTGGAAGGCAGGATGGCCCCCCATAAACCGGACAAACCTTCCCTAAACCCTAAACCCTAAACCCTAAACCCGAGACGCGAAATTTCGCGGAGCCCCCTAAGTCCTAAACTCGAAACCCTAAATTTCACTGAGCCTCCTAAGCCCTAAACCCTAAACCCGAAAAACCCAAATTTCACTGAGCCTCCTACGCCCTCAACCCTAAACCCTAAACCCTAAACCCTAAACCCTAAACCCTAAACCCTAAACCCTAAACCCTAAACCCTAAACCCTAAACCCTAAACCCTAAACCCTAAACCCTAAACCCCTGGTTGCTGGAAGGACTCCGGACTTGGTGAGGCGTTCCGCGCGGCCGTGAGGAGCCTCGTCTCTGCAGGTGACCTCGTGTAGGGTTTAGGGTTTAGGGTTTAGGGTTTAGGGTTTAGGGTTTAGGGCTTAGGGCTTAGGGCTTAGGGCTTAGGGCTTCGGGCTTAGGGCTTAGGGTTTACGGTTTTGGGCCTAGAGCTCAGGGTTTAGGGTTGAGGGCTCAGGGGCTTGTTCACAAGTCTTGGATGGGTAGCAGCAAGGACCCATGTGAGGTTCCAGGGTAGTTTCTATTTAGGGTTTAGGGTTCAGGGTTCAGGGATTGGAGTTTAGGATTCAGTGTTCCGGGTTTCGGGTTCAGGGTCTAGGGTAATAGCCAGGTATGGCTCCACCTACCCTGCTTACACCCCTGCTCAACGGATTTCTACATCCCTTCCTATCCCTTCACTTGTGTGAACGGTCTCGAGACTCTAAACCCTAAACCCTAAACCCTAAGCCCTAAACCCTAAACCCTAAACCCTAAACCCGGAACCTTAAACCCAAATCCCAGCCCGAAACCCTCCCTCAACTTAACACCCGAACCCCCCAAACCCTCACAAGCTTGGGGGATGGGGGATTGGGGATGGGGGGGGGGCCTGTGGCCCTGTAATGGGACCCTAAACCCTAGACCCTAGACCCTAGACCCTAAACCCTCAACCCTAAACCCTAAACCCTAAACCCTAAACCCTAAACCCTAAACCCTAAACCCTAAACCCTAAACCCTAAACCCTAAACCCTAAACCCAATTGAAGGGTCGACATGGTGGGAAGGACTTGAAATCTTGAGCTGGGGGCAGCTGGGTTTGGGTATCTGAGGAACCCGGACGGCATCAACGTGCGACCTGGCATGAGTTGGAGGGAGTCTGTTTTTTAGGGATTCTGCGGTTTAGGGTTTAGGGTTTTCGGGTTTAGGGCCTCCAGGGTCCGACCTTTCTAGGCCCAAAGCCCCAAACCCCAAGCCCTGAGAGTAGCCGACCCGAGACAAGCGGCTGAAAGAGAAACCAGGACCGGAGTGGGCCCCCTTCTTTTAGGGTTGGGGTTCCCTTGTAATTCTTTTAAAACCAAAAAGGGGTACCCCTTTTCTATTCCTAGGCTCCTCCTGGGCCTAGGAAAAGAGATTTAGGGATTAGGGTTTAGGGCTTAGGGTTTAGGGTTTAGGGTTTGGGGGTTTAGGGTTAGAGTTTAGGCTGCAAAGGGTTCTTTGGGCGGGTGGGTGTTGGCCGAGAGAATGGCTGGACTAGACTCTTCACGCTCAGAACTGCTGATCCCTAAACCCTAAACCCTAAACCCTAAACCCTAAACCCTAAACCCTAAGCCCTAAGCCCTAAGCCCTAAGCCCTAAACTCGATGAAGCCCCTGAGCCCCCGAACTCTTAGGCCCTTCAGGTCCAATGATTCCCACAAAACCCAAACAACTCCATGAATCCCGGGACCCTAAACCCCATGAAGCCCTGAGAGCCCTAAACCCTAAACCCTAAACCCTAAACCCCAAACCCTAAACCCTAAACCCTAAACCCTAAACCCTAAACACTAAACCCCCCAAGTCCCACGTTGAGGATCGACTGGAAGCCCTATGGTCCGAGCTATGGCGCGCTGGCCAGCTTCCTCTCCACTGGCATCCGGCCGGGGGTTTAGGGTTCAGGGTTTAGGGCTAGGGTTTAGGGTTTAGGGTTTAGGGTTTAGGGTTTCGGGCTCAGGGTCTGTAGGGTCTAGGGTGATGGGTTTCGGATTTTCCCCATGATGGTCGTTTGCCGCGCAGCATGGGTTCAGGGCTTGCTCGGTTCTAGGGAGGCTTTGGTAGCAAGGGAGGGGGGGAAGGGGGGGAGGGGGGAGGGCGGGGGTTAATAAGATGCCTTGTGGGTATTTGGGGAACGGTTGCTGTGTCCTTCTCGGTTTCGAGGAAGGTTTCCTGCGGTTTAGGGTACTTGGGGAACGGTTGCTGTGTCAGTTTCTTCTCAGTTTGGAGGAAGGTTGCGTGGGGGAGGGGGTGGCTTCTTCTCGGTTTCGGGAAGGTTTCGCGGCTTGGGGTACTTGGGGAACGGTTGCTGTGTCAGTTTCTCCCTGGAAGCACTTGGTGGGCTCCGACTCTGGGCGTGGTGTTCTTGGAGCATGCAAGGACTTGAACCTCACGCAGGCCACAGCTCGAGGATCCACTGGGGAGTTCACGCCTGTCAACCCCGAAGCAAGGTGCCCGAGACGCTTTTTCCGTTTTGCGAGTGGTGAGACTTCCAGGCGTCGCTTGCTCAAAGCAACACGCAGCGGTACAGTGCGTATCAAGGCATCCGAGAAGGCCGCTTGGCACAAGATGTGCCCCTGACGCACCGCGTCGAGCGCGTAAAGCGTAGCGACAAAAATCGACACCCTTTCATCGCTTTTTTCGCTTGTTTTCGTGCCGATTGTGATCCTGCTTGCATGTTACATGTCTGTGTTGCCAACCAAGACATAGACTCGTCCAAAGGCCTCAAGTATCAAAAATAGCAGTGTTTTTGCTACTGGACTCGCACCGACAAGCCCCTTTTGCACCCTCAACCCAATGAACAAAACCCAAAAAGACACTCGTTTGCACGGCAAACGACCACGACGGCGCCAGGGTTTTGGACAAGGTTCAGGGCCTAAGCCCTAAACCCCTTAGGGTTTAGCACTTGAGGACTTGAGGTCTAGGGCTCGGAGTTTAGGAAGCGAAGTTCCCAACATCACTGGGCCTAGGGGTTCATGGACCCATCGCCCAACACTCTCATGTTGGGTGGGGTTTTGGGGACCAAATGTCGCGTTTAATGGGATTCTACCCTAAACCCTAAACCCTAAACCCCTAAACCCTAAACCCCCCCCTTGAATCCTAGGAACCCTGAAGCTCCCTGAGCCCCAGACTGCCCCGATTTAGGGTTTTAGGGCTAGGGTTTAGGGTTTAGGGTTTAGATCTAGGGCTTCCCCACCAAACCCCGAGAGCCCCACAACTTGCGTGCTACGGGAGGCGGTTCGGCGAGCTCATCGGGGTCTTTTGCACACAGCTGCCCCCGGAGTTCACCCCGCGCCACTCGGTGATGTAAGGGGTTTAGGGTTTAGGGGTGGTAGCTCCATGATAGAGTTCGATCGAACGCACTTCTTGAATCAAGCTAAACCCTAAACTCAGGGATGCAAATCTTACACAGGATTTGCATCCCTGGGTTTAGGGCTCTGTTAAGTTCTGGGTCGAAGGAGTCGGACCTTTCTTAGGGCTTTGGGGGCTTGAGGGCTCTACTTGCAGATCTGGGACTTCATTCGTGGAGGGCGCTTAGGGTTTAGGCTTTAGGGTTTAGGGTTTTTGTTTGGGGTTTAGGGTTTAGGGTTTAGGGTTTAGGGTTAGTAAGTAGGCACATAGTAGAGTTGCAAGTGCCCTAGAGAGGGGCCTCGTAGGGTTTTGGCAACTGCTTACTATCCGAGTAGGGTTCAAGAGGGGCTGCATGCATTTGGGCTGGAGTTCGGGTCTACGGGTTAGAGTATAGAGGTCTTCTAGACCCTAAACCCTCAACCCTAAACCCTCAACCCTCAACCCTCAACCCTAAGTCCACCAGAGTATAGAGGTTCTCTTTGTCTCAGCTATGTTATGAAGCTGGCACCGATTGGCTGACCGGCGCCAAAATCTGCTCAGCATCATCATATTGCAAATGACTAAACCCTAATCCCTAAACCCTAAACCCTAAACCCTAAACCTTAAACCCTAAACCCTAAACCCTAAACCCTAAACCCTAAACCCTAAACCCTAAACCCTAAACCCTAAACCAGCCTCCAGCCTGGCAAATCAGCAACGCGGTGAGCGTTGCCAAGAGGTTTCAGGCCCAAGCTTTGAAAAGACCAACATCTGCTCCGCTACAGCCGCTGGACCAGGATACAGAGTAGGCCCTTATTCCCCCCTTTTCGTACGCCCGTTTTGTCGGGTTTAGGGTTTTGCGCTTTGGGTTTAGGGTTTTGGGTTACGGCTGAGGTTCCCTGATAAGACTTGGTTACTCCTGGGTGCAGTGCACCACCAAGCCCCAAGATTGTCGGAGGGGTGGTCGCCTGCTGTCTTGCAGGGAGGACTTCACGGGCTATGCTTTGGTTCAATTTTTTGCCCGAGGCCTCACGGTACCAAAGCCCCCAAACCCTGAGCCCTAAACCCTAAGCCCCAAACCCCTAAACCCCAAACCCTAAACCCTAAACCCTAAATGGCCTGAGCCCGTAGCTGTAAACGACCTTGGGGATGAATCTGGCGTTGCGGCTTCGTAAGACCCCGCAAGCCAGGTAACTCCACTGCAAAGCTCCACGACACGCTGATGGAGATGAACGACCTCTTCATCAAGCTCCCTGGAGCCGCATAAAGCCTAAACCCTCAACCCTAAACCCTAAACCCTAGCCCTAAACCCTAAACCCCCAAAGAGCTCAGAGTTTAGGGTTTAGGGTTTGGGCTTTTAACATCAAACCGCCCTAAGCTGAAGGCTCTTCCGGTTATGGGCCTTCGAAGCTTCCCTTCCGATCTCAGTGCTGCTGGTACCGTATAGTAGGGCTTAGGACCTTTGGTTTAGGGTTTAGGGTTTAGGGTTTAGGGTTAGGGTTTCAGGGTTTAGGGTTTAGGATTGAGGGTCTAGGGCTTTCAGGGAATGACCTGGGACTCTATTTTTACCTACAGAGCTGTAGGTACAGAGGGTCCCAGGGGTGTAAGGCCCTAAACCCTAAACCCTAAACCCTAAGCCCTAAACTTCAGGGTTGAGAGCTCTCGGACGGAAGAGCATAGGTTCAAGTACGGCGCCCCGTCAGAGCAGATTCAGCCGCCCAGCACGCAGCCGCTCGCCTGCATTTCCGAGGCCTCAACCCGAAACCCTAAACCCTAAACCCTGTACCCTAAACCCGAAACCCGAAACCCGAAACCCGAAACCCGAAACCCTGTACCCTAAACCCTAAACCCCAAACCACCCTAAACCCTAAACCCTAAACCCTTTTCCGAGGCCTCAACTCCTCTCAACTTCCCGAAAGCCCTACACCCCAGCCCTCAGCAAACCCTAAGTCCTGGGCACTGGAGAGGTTTAGGGTTTAGGGTTTAGGGTTTAGGGTTTAGGGTTTAGGGTTCAGGGTTCAGGGTTTAGGGTTTCGGGTTTAGGGTTCAAGGGTTTTGGGGTTTCAGGGTGAAGGATGGTCCAGGGCTTTCGGAGTTTACAGTAGGGTATCAGGGTTTTAGGGTACTGCCGGGCTTTAGGCCTTCAATCGCCGCAGCTCTGAGATCAGGGGCCCTAAGCCCTAAACCCTAAACCCAAATCCCTAAACCCTAAACCCTATTTCCTAAACCCTAAACCCTAAACCCTAAACCCCAAACCGCCTTAACCCCTCAATACTGGTTCCACGATTCCACCTTAAACTAACCCTCAATAGTGATTGCAATAGGGAGTACTTTGAAGGACTGTTAGTATCAGGGGGGAACATCCCCATATTTAAGAACACCCCAAGAAATGTTCTGCCTAATAAGGTCAATATAGTTCTTTAGTTTTTGGCGGGGTTCTTCAGCAACTAGTCGATTTAAGGTTTTAGGTCTAGGGCGGGGGGGGGGGGGGGGTGGTTTGGGGCTTAGGTGGGTCTAGGGGTTCAGGTTTTCGTGGCCCTACAAAGTACCTACTATCAGTCCCTGGATCCAAGTAAGATTGCCCCGCTGTTGGATCCTAGGGTTTAGGGTTTAGGGTTCAGGGTTCAAGTTTTGGGGTTTCGGGTTTTGGGTTCAGATCCGCAGAAGACAAAAAAGCGACAAACCGCCTGAAAGTCAAGACCCCCGGGATCTAAACCCTAAACCCCGAACAGTGTCGGCCGCAAGCCGACCGAAACCCACCTTTTTGTTGAGGTTCTTTGTTTCGGGTTTAGGGGATCATGCCCTAAGCCCTAAACCCTAAACCCTAAACCCTAAACCCTAAACCCTAAACCTTCAACCGAGCTTTGGTCTCTTTTGCAGCATCGGTGTTCTTAGGCAGATATCCTGGAAGTTCCTTGGCCCGACATAGGGTTTAGGGTTTAGGGTTTAGGGTTTGGGGGGGGTTTAGGGTTTGAGGCTTCAGCTTGAGGGTTTTTACCTACCTCTGGTTCTTGGGGTGGAATCAGGTGCCTCTTGTATGCCCCTCATTTCCTACTAAGAGCCAGTAGCTTTGGGGTGTTGAGAGCGTAGGGCCAGGGCAAACTCTAAACCCGAACGCCGGGGTTTCGAGTTTAGGGTTTGGGGGGCTTCATTTTCGAGTTAACGTTTTAGGGTTAGGGCTTGAAGGTCAGTGGTTCCAGGCGCTTGGCTGGGTGTTGAGGCTTTCGGGTTTAGGTTCGTGGTTTGTCGGGCGGGTTCACGGCTTGGGTACCCAAAAACCCTAAGCACGGAACCTCAGAAGTTTATTTGGGTGGGGGCCCCGAACCCTAAAGCCTGAGCCCTAAACCCTAAACCCTAAACCCTGAATCCTAAACCCTAAACCCTAAACCCTAAAGAGGCCCTAAAGCCTGAGCCCCAAACCCTCGACCTGAGCTGGGCCCGCATAGCTCCAGGATACAGGGATGCCTGTGGTTTGAGGCTTAAGGTGCTTGGGGCTTTGAGGGGCCTCCCGGAGCAGGATGGTCTAGGGCTTTAGTGCTTCATAAGCCTTATAAGCCCTAAACCCTAAGCCCTAGATCGTCCATATGATTTAGGGGCTTTGCGGGCTTTCGGGGCTTTCGGGTTTTGGGGGTGTGGGGCTCATGGTTCAGATGCTTTTGGTTCGGGGCTCTTTGCAAAGAGTTGAGCCTGTGGGTTTGTGTCTCAGTGTTCAGGTGCGGTGGCTCAAGGTCAGGCGTGGAGGTAGTAACATCTGCCAGGAGTTGTTTCAACCTCCCGTGCCCGAAGCATAAGAGCCACAAATCCCCCCCCCCTCCCAGAACACCTGGAAACCTACTTGGAGGATCTGTGGACTTCGTAAGCAAGCAGTAGGACAGTAGGATAACCCCAAGTACAGTAGGTTCCCTTTTTGGGGTACAGAAGACGCAGCTTTCTGGCTTAGAAGGTGAGGCCGCCGCTCACCCCAAATCCTCCCAACATCGAGCGAGACCCAACGCAACCCAGTGGTACCCTTTTCCCTCTTTTTTTGGGTTCAAGGTTCCCTTGTGAGGAAACCAACCGAAAAACAAGGTGCCCTTATTGTAAAGGGCTGCTGGGCTTACCAAGCCTAAACTGGTTCCCTTGTGAAGAAACCAACCCCAAACAAGGGTGCTCTTATTACAATATGGTTGCTGGGCGACCAAGCCATAAACTCCAAACCGAATGAGGCTCTTCAACGCCAGCGACCGATGGAACTTGCATCACCCTCAGCCGAGTGCAGTGTTCGTTGCCAGGGGCGAGGGGGGGTCGGATGTGCCTGTTGTTGGTCTGCATGCGTAGGGCTGCTGACCAAGCATATTATATTCAGGTTTGGTGTTTAGGGTTTGGGGGGGGGGGGGGGGTGAAGGGGGGACGGCGGCCAGTGAATTGCTAGGTAGGCTCTTGCGATTTTTTCGGTTGCAGGGTTCATATGGGGTGGTTGGCAAAATTATGGTCCTTTTTTTTGGTTCCCTATGCGGCACCTAACATTTTGGGGACCCCAAAAGGGAGCATAACTTTGACAGCCACCCATGTGTTAGGGCTGTCAGGTCTGAAACCGCAAGGTTCGACTCGCTTGCTCAGATCCTCGAACCGATGGGGCTTTTCCCTGACGCTAAACCCTAAACCCTAAACCCTAAACCCTAAACCCTAAACCCTAAACCCTAAACCCTAAACCCTAAACCCTAAACCCTAAACCCTAAACCCATAAACCCTAAACCCTAAACCCTAAACCCTAAACCCTAAACCCTAAACCCTAAACCCTAAACCCTAAACCCTAAACCCTAAACCCTAAACCCTAAACCCTAAACCCTAAACCCTAAACCCTAAACCCTAAACCCTAAACCGGCAAAGCTCTGAGGCTCTAACTCGAAGCCAGAACCCCTACCTCAGCCCGCAAGCAAGCCTTGTCGAACCCCAACCTTATCAATCGCAGCATTTCTACAACTAAAGCACGAAGCCACCAGCCAAGGAAGTCCCAGTGGATGGTTTAGGGTTTAGGGTTTAGGGTTTAGGGATTAGGGTATAGGGTGTGGGGTTTGTAATACTTTTGGTAGCTGAGTGAGTACACTTTACACCTTTTGGGATAGTAGAATCACCTACAGAACTGACAGTGTACACGTTTGGGGGGCCCTATGAACTCAGCAACTAAGTCTAATCCTTTCAAATACGTCGTAACTAGCATCAATTGTCGAACGAACTGTTGCTCAAAGAGCGGTCTACTCACTTTGAGCTCACCTATCTCTCTGATCAACCTTTAATACAACTCTTTCTCATCCTTCGATATTGATGATGTTGAATTAGGTAATAATTTGGAGCCTGCTCCAATATCAATAAAAATGTTTTTCATGTCCAACATTTTTCATAGTTCTTCGATATTGACATCCAAGGACTCCTGTTTGAGGTTACAGCCGGACTAGTCACTGAACTCAGCAAACCCTAAACCCTAAACCCTAAACCCTAAACCCTAAACCCTAAACCCTAAACCCTAAACCCTAAACCCTAAATCATCCACTGGGACTTCCTTGGCTGGTGGCTTCTGGTCCTGCCCAGTCATGGTTGGAGTAGTCAGGCTCGATGTCCTCATCCTACCCCCACCCCCCGTCCCCCTCCACCCCAGCACCCAGCTAACCCATACCCGAAACAAGCTTAATCCAGGGTTTTGCCCAAAGCAGCCCAACCAACTCCAATTACCAGATAGTTTTAAAAGCTTCCTTAACCTAGAACCTAGCAAATTAGCCCGAATTACGCCATATTTTGGTCTTGTACTCTTGGTAGCGACGCGGGTGGTCCTCAAAACTGAGCCCTAAACCCCAAACCTTAAACTCTAAACCCGAACCCTAAACCCCAAACCCCAAACCCCAAACCCTAAACCCTAAACCCTAAACCCTAAACCCTAAACTCTTAAACCCTAAACCCTAAACCCTAAACCCTAAACCCCCTAAACCCTCAACCCTAAACCCTAAACCCTTGTTGCGAAGCTGTGAGGTTGAGCCCGCAACTGGCTGCTGACAACCCCAATCAGCAGGCTTTTTGGCATTGACTCTCAAGCCACAACCCACTCCTGCATGATGCGTAGGGTTTGGGGTTTAGGGTTTAGGGTTTAGGGTTTAGGGTTTAGGGTTTAGGGTATAGGGTATTTGGGGTTTAGGGTTCGGGGCTTCGGGCGCGCGTAGTAAGCCTTATAAACCGCAAACCCTAAAGCAAGAGGAGTAGGCGAGCCGTACTTTAGGGTTTAGGGTTTAGGGTTTAGGGTTCAAGGTTTACTGTAGGGTTTAGGGTTTAGGGTTTAGGGGTTGGACAACAGGACGTCTGTGCTGGAGGTTTTTGAGCGATTAGGGTTTCAAGGTTCCCTTGCGAGTTCTTACTGTGATTCCACCCCTTCTCTTTGGGTTACAGAACCCCCTAAACCCGAAACCATAAACCCCAAATTACCCAACACTCAGCGAACTCACCGAAGAGTGCAGGTTGTGTCGCCCGGTCATAAACAAATCCTAAGCCCTACCGGGGGCAAGGAGTCTTTTTTTGGGCCGCATGATTTCAATAAACCCAGGTGGATTCTGGGAACCCTAAGCCCGAAACCCGAAACCCGAAACCCTAAACCCTAAACCCTAAACCCTAAACCCTAAACCCTAAACCCTGAATCCGAAGCCCCCCCCCCCCCCCCGCAACAGACTTTGGCCATCTTCCTGGATAGCTCCGCTGGCTTCATGGAGGAGTCGAAGGAGCTCAATGAGGTGCCATGGGGGTTTAGGGTTTAGGATTTAGGGTTTAGGGTTTAGGGCTTCCCGAGGCTTGACGTGAGCCCCCCGCAGCCTCCTACGACGAAAACCCAGAAAGCCCGTAAACCCTAAACCCTGAACCCTAAATCCTGAACCCTAAAGCCTAAACCTTGGCTAAACCCTAAGATCTTGCGTAGCGGCCGCAGGCCGTGCTTGACATCTCGTGACTTGGTTCGCACTTTGCGCTCTTTCCCCCTGGCCCTCCCTAAACCCCAAACCCAAAACCCGATAACCCCAACTACAAAACTAAACCCTAGACCCTCAAGACCCTCATAACCCCTAGCCTGTTGGTCTTCAGGGTTTACGAAGCTCTGACCTCCAAAGACGTGGCCGATCTATATTGGCTTCGAATTGTGAAAACATCTGCAGAGCACAACCTTAGGGTTTCGAGTCTGTTCTTGTTTTTTTGTTTTGTGGACAAGCTCTGTTTTGGGTTTAGGGTTTGGGTTGTTTAGGGTTTAGGGTTTAGGGTTTAGGGTTTAGGGGCTAAATATGGAGTCCATGCTGCCAACGCGCCTTTCAGGTCTAGAGTCTAGAATACCGCTCCCAAGCTACAAGATAGCACTAAGCTCGATTTAGGGTTTAGGGTTTAGGGTTTAGGGTTTAGGGTTTAGGGTTTAGGATAGCACTACCCCCCCAACGTTTAGGGGTTCAGGGTTTAGGGTTTAAGTTTAGGCCTTCGGGTTTCAGGTTTAGGGTGTAGGGTGTCCAGCTTAAGGTTTGGGGTTTGGGGTTTAGGGTTTAGGGTTTAGGGTTTAGGGTTTAGGGTTTAGGGTTTAGGGTTTAGGGTTTAGGGTTTAGGGGTTAGGGTTTAGGGTTTAGGGTTTTAGGGTTTAGGGTTTAGGGTTTAGGGTTTAGGGTTTAGGGTTTAGGGTTCAGGGATAGGGTTTGGGGTAGTTTAGGGTTTGGGGTTTCAGGTCTTTGGTGAAGCTTTGGCGTTTGCTTCTTTCCTTCATCTTCAGCACAGTCCATACCTTATAATTAAAGCGTAAACCCTAAAGCCTAGACCGCACTTAAAGCCTGAACCCTAAACCCTAAACCCTAAACCCTAAACCCTAAAGCCTAAACCCTAAACCCTAAACTTTCCGTTCAACGAGCCTCCCTCGCCCAACGCAGTGCCGAGGTATAGGCAGCAGCCATCCATCTATGGCGGCACGGCCAAACGGGCTTACCGGGATGCCCAATACTGCCGTTTTCCCTTTCTTTTTTTTTTGCAATCCCTTCTTAACCATGCAAACAAAACGAAACCATTCTAAACAAGAATGTTTTCTTGCATCGCCAGGCAACCTGTATAAAGGAGTTTAGGTTGGAGGTTTCAAGGCAGTCCTAGTTCCGATTTAGGCGTGAAGTGTTCGCAGCGTTCGGGTAATTATATACGTTCTAGGCCCCTTAAACCCTAAACCCTAAACCCTAAAATCCTAAAACCCCAAACGCTAAATCCTAGAAGTAGCGCTGATCCTTGCAATCCCCGCCTGAGTTCACACGTTATCACCACCCACGTCCTGGCTGGACCACTCTGACCCCTACCTTTGGGGACCAAACGAGCCCTAAAAGCGTTCATGGTTCATATACCTTAATGGGGATTATCCTCGTATGGGGGAAAATGACCCCAATTTCTTTGGTCCCCGAGGTAGATTGGAAGCACCCAAAGCATGGGCAAAGCACGAGCCCCACCCTAGGCTGGGCATTCCTTGAAAGGGTAGAAGCATAGATGAGGCTGCCCTAACCCTAAGCCCTAGTTCAAAAGTGTCCCATCTTCGGCTCGTAATCACCCAACATTTGTACCCGGAATATTGGTCTGCCAAAGACAGGCAAAGAAGATACCACGTTTTTTTTGGGCTGAACACCCCCTGAAAACCCAGCAGCCTAAACTAAACCCTCAACCCTAAACCCTAAACCCTAAAACCATCATCGTCGGTCTGCGCCCTCATGTCTCATCCTTCACTGCTGCGTTAACAAATGCCTTCGGGGCCGTGGTGTTTGGGAACTGTTTGTTTCTTGTTGTCTCTGCATGTGTATGTTATTACATGTGTGTACTATATCTATTTATATATGTTCATATTTACACTTATACATTTATAGTTCTATGTATATGTATATGTATATGTATACGTATATAACTATTATATATATATATACATATTCACGTATTTATTTATATTCGATATTTGATATTCGATATTTGATATTCGATATTTGACTTTTGATATTTTTTATTTTATTTATATTTATATTTGTATTTATTGTTCATATTTACTGTCTACTTACATGTACATTTATATTCTTATTTTTATTTGCATGTATAAATATTTTAATACTTTTATTTATTTGTATAAGTATTCTTATATTTATGTTAGTTTCTATTTATTTGTTTATATTCGGTATATTTCTATTTTGCGCATTCATTACAAACCCCTTTTTTATGCATATATATATATATACATATACACATGTATGCTGCGCGTTTTGGTGTCATTCGCGGCGGCTTGACTTGAACGAGGTGCGAAAATCCAGCTTGCCAGTCAGCAGCTGACGCTTGGAAGCTCCAGAGACGTGGTTTTGGGGTTCATTGTTTGTAGAGATGCTTAAACCCCAAACCCCAAACCCCAAACCCCAAACCCCAAACCCCAAACCCCAAACCCCAAACCCCAAACCCCAAACCCCAAACCCCAAACCCCAAACCCCAAACCCTAACTATTAAACCCTAAACCCTAAACCCTAAACCATTAAACCCTGAACCCTAAACCCTAAACCCTAAACCCTAAACCCTAAACCCTAAACCCTAAACCCTAAATCCCTTCCTACGTCCCCCGGTCCGTCGACTACCAATTTTCTACTGTTACTGCTACCCTCGGACTTTTTGTCCATGCCCAACCTCAGGCGCCCCGATAGCCCAGGCTCTGAAGGCGAAAGAAGGCGCTGGGTTTAGGGTTTAGGGTTTAGGGTTTAGGGTTAGGGTTTAGGGTTTAGGGTTTAGGGTTTAGGGTAAAGTAGGTGCACAGATGTCTTCTGGACCCTAAATGCGAAAGCTTTAGAGTTGAGGGGTGGGGGCTTTAGGGTATAGGGTAAAGTAGCCACGTCCGCGCTCAAGGAGCTTGCTGCAGCACATGCAGCGGGATTGTGCCACCTGGCCAAAGAAGTATCACTCTAAGCCCGAAGCTCTAAGCCCGAAGCCCTCTAAACCCTAAACCCTAAACTCCTAGACCCTAGACCCTAAACCCCAAACCCTACACCCTAAACCCGAAGCCCTACACCCAAAATAGACCCCGAGGCCGGAACCCGAAATTGCCGGAAGCGTTTTCTTCTGGAACGCCTCTGACATTTTCAGCTTTAGCCTAAGTTACCCTAAACCCTAACACCCTAACACCCTAACACCCTAACACCCTAAACCCTGTACTCTAGAAGCCCTAACAACCCTTCACCCCAAAACCCCTGACCCTAACCCTAAACCCTAAACCCTGCCCGCCTGTTTTGGGCTTGTAGACTACTATTTGCTTAAGAATCCCCCCAAAACATTACACATAATAATCCCTAGATTACCCTCAATAAGGAAGAATATTTGTGTGTTTTTTTGGGGGGTTAAACCCTAAACCCGAAACCCGAAACCCTAAACCCTAAACCCTAAACCCTAAACCCTAAACCCTAAACCCTAAACCCTAAACCCTAAACCCTAAACCCTAAACCCTAAACCCTAAACCCTAACAATTAGTAGTAGAAGGTTCCAGGTTTCCCGAAGTCTTTGAACCCCTCAGTTGCCCCCTGAGGATCCCTCGGACCGATGCCGCGGGTTTAGGGTTTAGGGTTTAGGGTTTAGGGTTTAGGGTTTAGGGTGTAGGGTGTAGGGTGTTAGGGTTTAGGGTTTAGGGTTTAGGGTTCGGGTTTAGGGTTTAGGGTTTCGGGTTTGGGGTTTCGGGTTTAGGGTTTCGTGTTTCGGGTTCAGGTTTTTTTTGGGATGGGGTTTCGGGTTGAGGGTTAAGGGTTTAGGATTTAGGTTTCAGGGTTTAGGGCCCAGGGTTCGGGTTTAGGGTTTCAGGGTTTGGGGTTGAGGGTATAGCTCTCCGCTTGAGAGATGAGGTCCTCATCGCACTCGGGGGCTATGACGCCCTCCGCGGCAGCCCCTTTTCTTGCAGAAACAGGGTCTAGGCTTTGGGCTTGAGGCTTGAGGCTTGAGGCTTTAGGGTTTAGGGTTTAGGGTTTAGGGCCCAGGGTTCGGGTTTTGGGTTTAGGGTTTAGGGTTTAGGGTTTAGGGGTTAGGCTTTAGGGTTTCGGGTTTAGGAAAGAACTGCCCTAAGCCCCAACCCTAAACCGCCCGTTGACCCTACACCCCCAACCCTAAAACCCTAGCCCTAAGCCCCAAACTACCCCAAGCCCCCAAAACCCTACACCCCAGACTCTAAAGCTCTGACCTTAAACTCCAAACTACCCCGAACCCCAAGACTGTGCCCCCCCCCAAAACCTTAAAACCGCAACCTTACACCCCGAACGGGGTTTCGGTTTAAGGTTTGGGGGTTTAGGGCTTAAAAAAGCCCTAGCCCCAAATGGTCCAACATCTAAGAAATGGCCGACCTCATGGTGGCCTTCGAATCTAACTTCGGCATCCTGGAAGACGGGAACGTGCACGCACGGCGCCGCTTCAGCTTGCGCTTAAGCCCTACTTTTGCGGTGCTGTGTAGGAGGGTTTAGGGTTTAGGGTTTAGGGTTTAGGGTTTAGGGTTTAGGGTTTAGGGTTTAGGGTTTGGGGCCACCGAAGATGAACCACGGGCTTGTTCTCCAAACTCTAAAGGTTTTTGGTTTTAGGCTAAGGATCATGAGCTGGTGGCCCCGATGCCCTAAGAGTCTCCGATACTTAGCTCTTTTTGTTGGTTTGCGTTTAGGGATTGGGGTTGAAGGGTGGGGGTGTGGGGCTTTAGGAGCTTGGCTTTCGGGTTTAGGGTCATTTCCACACCGGTAAGGCCCGAAGACTCCTAAACCTCTGAGAAAAGCCCTGAAGCTCCCACCCTGATCCCTAAATCCTCCAACTCTGTCTTACGAACCCAATAGTGCAAAAAGCATCATGGTTTTGATTGGTAAGCCTGGACCCTGAACCCTGAGCCCTGAACCCGAAACCCTTGGCCGCAAACCCTAAACCCTAAACCCTAAACCCCAAACCCTAAACCCTAAACCCTAAACCCTAAACCCTAAACCCTAAACCCTAAACCCTAAACCCTAAACCCTAAACCCTAAACCCTAAACCCTAAACCCTAAACCCTAAACCCATGCTGGGCCTTGAGTCTTGACATAGGGTTTGGGGTTCAGGGTATAAGGTTTAGAATTTTGGGTTCGGTGTATAAGGTTTTAAGGTATAGGGTTTGGGGTAAAGAGTTTAGGGTTTAGGGTTTAGGGTTTAGGGTTTAGGGTTTAGGATTGAGGGTTTAGGGCTTAGGGATACACGGTTGAGAGGCGGGGTGTGCTTTTTTCCTAGAGGCAAGCCCTAACCCTGGACTCGAAACTCTAAATCCGAACTGGAGATGTCAACTGGGAAACCCTAAACCCTAAACCCATGTTGTCCAAGACCTAAGCCCTAAACCTAAACCCCCCGAACCACCCTAGACCCTAACCCTGCAGGATATCTCGTTTGGCCAGGCCGGACTGTTCAAACTTTGTCTGGACGTTAGGTCATGGACGCAACAGAACCACTGGACAACGGACGTCTTTTTGGGGGGCAGGCCTATCCTTGACAAACAATCGGGTTTAGGGTTTAGGGTTTAGGGTTTAGGCTTTAGGGTCGTGGCCGATGTTGACGGACAAAAGAGCCAGGGACGCCCATGCAAGTGCCGATGCATGCTCGAGTTTGAAGCTCAGGGCGCCCTCTCAGACCCTTACGCAGGGTCTAGGGTTCACCCCCTCCCCGCTCCACCTACCATGATCTCAACGCCCTAAACCTTAAATGCCAAAAACCCACAACCCTGAACCCCAAACCCCAACAACACTATGCCGATGCCAAACCCCAACTACTTTAAGTCACACTGAATCCCGCACCCCAACAACACTAGACCCTGAACCCCCACAACTTGGGTGCGGCCGGTCCACACTAACAGTCACCACCAGCAGACCCACAAAAAGCACCCGGTAAATGCCAAAAATTGACTGGGATTCCTGGTGCTATTCCTGGTGCTATTCCTGGTGCTATTCCTGGTGCTATTCCTGGTGCTATTCCTGGTGCTATTTCTGGTGCTTTTTCTGGTGCTGTTTCTGGTGCTGTTTCTGGTGCTGTTTCTGGGCTATTTCTGGTGCTGTTTCTGGTGCTGTCTCTGGTGCTGTTTCTGGTGCTATGTGACTGGCAGTCACCATCAGCAGACCCACAAGATATAGCACCCGGTAAATGCTAAGCTGCTAAACTTGACTGGGATTCCTGGTGCTATTCCTGGTGCTATTCCTGGTGCTGTTTCTGGTGCTGTTTCTGATGCTTTTTCTGGTGCTATTTCTGGTGGTGTTTCTGGTGCTACTTCTGGTGCTGTTTCTGGTGCTATGTGACTAGCAGTCACCACCAGCAGACCCACAAAAAGCAGCACCCGGTAAATGCTAAAATTCACTGGGGTTCCTTGTGCTATTTTTGGCCTGCGTGTTATAAGGCCACGGCATTATTTGACTGTTAGTGTGGACCGGCCGAACCCAACCCACAACCCTAAATCCCCAACACCCCTAAACCCCAAACAACCCAAAACCCCGAAAACCCCAAACCCCAACAAAGCCTAAACCCTAACCCTAAACCCCAAATTCTGAACCCTAAACCCTAAACCCTAAACCCTAAACCCTAAACCCTAAACCCTAAACCCTAAACCCTAAACCCTAAACCCTAAACCCTAAACCCTAAACCCTAAACCCTAAACCCTAAACCCTAAACCCTAAACCCTTAAACCTAAACCCTAAACCCTAAACCCTAAACCCTAAACCCTAAACCCTAAACCCTAAACCCTAAACCCTAAACCCTAAACCCTAAACCCTAAACCCAACCCTAAACCCTAAACCCTAAACCCTAAACCCTAAGCCGGCGCTGTGCCGAGGCTTGTTAGACAGGGGCCGGAGCCTCGCCGTGACCAGCATTCCAGCGCTGCTTGGGCTGAAGAGCTGGGTTTGGGTTTAGGGTTTAGGGTTTAGGGTTTAGGGTTTAGGGTTTTAGGGTTTGGGGTTTGGGGTTTGGGGTTTAGGGCTTAAAATTAGGGTTTAGGGTGTGGGGTTTGTGCTTTGTGCTTTGTGGTTTGTGGTTTGTGGTTTGGGGTTTAGTGTTTGGGGTTTGGGGTTTGGGGGTTTGGGATCGTTTTTCTTTTTCAGAGGGTATACGGGCAAATCCCTGTAAGGGTTTGGGGTTTAGGGTTTAGGGTCCAGGTCTACTGAAATCTGAAGAGGGTTTTGTGGTCTAGTATTCGGGCTAAAATAGGGTTGAGGGGTTTGGGGCCAGGGAGGTCTAGATGGGGTTTGGGGTTTAGGCTCAGGGTTTAGGGCAAAGAAGGTCTGAATGGGGTGTGGGTTTGGGGTTTTGAGCTTAGGTTGGCTCCCAGGGCTTTGGCACGGCTGTATTGCAGTGAGATTTCGGGCGTATTTGGGGTTTAAGACTCTAGGGATTAGGGTTTAGGGTTTAGGGTTTAGGGTTTAGGGTTGTTGGGGTTCTTTTGACTGAGGATGTTCGGTGTTTTTTCGGGCTCGCAGGGTCTGCAAGGCCGTAAGGTTCATGCTTGTGGCTTCTAGAATACTAAACCCTAAACCCTAAACCCTAAACCCTATGCCCTAAACCCTAAACCCTAAGCCCTAAGCCCTAAGCCCTGAACCATGGGTTTAGGGCTTAGGGCTCTGGAGTTTGGGATGGTTGAGGGCTCCGCGGGCTGCTTAGGGTTGAGGGTTTAGGGTTTAGGGTTTAGGGGGGTTTCTTTAAGCAAAAAAGGGCACCCTTTTTCAGCCTTGGTTACTGGGCAGCCTAGTGTATAGGAGCCCCGATTTCCTTCCAAGTGCGGCAAGATCTGCGTAGGCAGACATGGGATAAGCCAAATTGCAGAGCTGCGCGGCTGAATGATTCCCGTACCCTAAACCCTAAACCCCAAACCCTTAAACTTAAATCCGAATCCCTAAACCCTAAACCCTAAACCCTAAGCCCTAAACCCTAAACCCTAAGCTCTAAGACATACCGAGCCTCGGAGGACTGACAGCTTTGAAGGCGACGCTGCGTACCGTGGAAGCAAGCTTTCCAGAAGCCACAACGCCCTTCCCAAACAAGCCGCAAAACCCAGACCCTAAACCCTAAACCCTAAACCCTAAACCCTAAACCCTAAACCCCAAACTCCAAACCCCAACCCCGAACCCCTGAACCCTAAACCCTATACCCTAAACCCGAAACCCCAAATCCTACACCCTAAGCCCTAAACCCTATGCCCGAAACCCTAACCCCTAACCCCTAAACCCTAAACCCTAAACCCTAAACTCTAAACCCTAAACCCTAAACCCTAAACCCTAAACCCTAAACCCTAACCCTAGACCCTCAACTCCCAAAGCCCTTCGCTGAGCAGTCGTGCAGATTACCTTAACTTTACGCTTCTAAGAGTCCTCTATTGTTGAAGGATGTGGAGCTCGGAGAGGCCCCGCTAGGGTTTAGGGTTTAGGTTTTAGGGTTTAGGGGGTAACCAAGAACGGGGGACACCTTAAACCGTACACCCTTAATCCTAAACCTACTTGGCAATCTAGGCGTGAGTTTCCCGTAAGAAACCTGAAAAGAAGTATTTTCGGTCTTATGGAAGTTACATGGTCCATGAATCTGGTCCGTTACCTTCTGTGAAGGGGTTCTGAGGTATGGGCTTTTAGGTTCTTTTGGGCATTTTTTAGAAAGGCTATATTGAGCATACAAGGGCTTCCCAATCAAGGGCCACCAAAAAAGGGACCACGCAACTACCCACAATAAAGGATTTTAGGGCTTTGGGTCAAGCACCCCACTGGTCGGCTTTGGCGTGACCCTAAACCCTAAGCCCTAAGCCCTAAACCCTAAGAACTAAGCCCTAAACCCT
The DNA here is from genome assembly GCA_905221605.1 of Symbiodinium natans. NCBI lineage: Eukaryota > Dinophyceae > Suessiales > Symbiodiniaceae > Symbiodinium > Symbiodinium natans. The sequence continues at coordinate 676,881 of CAJNDS010000902.1, forward strand.
AAACCCTAAACCCCTAAACCTAAACCCTAAACCCTAAGCCCTAAACCCTAAGCCCTAAGCCCTAAACCCTAAACCCTAAACCCTAAACCCTAAACCCTAAACCCTAAACCCTAAACCCTAAACCTTACTTGGGGCGCTTAAGCTTGCTTCAAACCCTAACGCCCTCTCGCCAAGGTTGCGAGCCGCGCGGGAAAGCTGGACCTCTGCGTGCCCTGGTCGCAAGCCCCTGAACCACCTCAGCCCAAGAACCGTCTCAGGGTGTAGAGTTTAGGGTTCAGGGTTCAGGGGGGTTTAGGGTTTAGGGTTTAGGGTTTAGGGTTTAGGGTTTAGGGTTTAGGGTTTAGGGTTTAACACTCAACACTAAACCCTAAACTTTCCCAAACCCTGCACGCGCGCCCGGCGCGGTCGAAGGAAGCCCCTCAACAATTCATGGGCTTCAGGCTTGGAGCGTTAGGAGGAGCGGGAGGGTGTTTTTAGGGCTTACAACTGTGCTTATAACCATATTAGGGCACTTAGGGGGCTTCCACGTGGGTTATAAGTACAGTTATAATTGGTTACAGTAAAAACGCTGTATAAGAAAACGGTTTTCCGGCGACAGGGTACCCTAAGTTTCTTAGTTTCCATTACCCATGTACCCGGGGGTGTTTTAGCCTAGGATAGGCTTGGTTTCTAAACTAATTTCTTAAGGGAGTACGCTATACCACTAATTAGACCAAACCCATGTTCCAGGAATGGTGGTGGGAAGGGTTCCCGAATGTGACCCCCGCGCGTTTTGGGGTAGGGTCAGGCCAGAGGCGCGGGGGAGTCACGTTTTAGAGCTTTTCAGGGCTGAAAACCTCTAGAATGTGACTCCCACCGCGTTTTGGGGTAGGGTCAGGCCAGAGGCGCGGGGGAGTCACGTTCTAGAGCTTTTCAGGGCTGAAAACCTCTAGAATGTGACTCCCGTGCGTTTTGGGGTAGGGTCTGGCCGCAGGCGCGGGGGAGTCACGTTCTAGAGCTTTTCAGGGCTGAAAACCACTAGAATGTGACTCCCGCGCATTTTTGGGGTAGGGTTTGGCCGCAGTCTCGGGAGAGTCACGTTTTCGAGCTTTAAGGGCTGAAAACCTAGAATGTGACTCCCGCGCGTTTTTGGGGTAGACCCGGGGGGTGTTGCGGGCAGGATTTTTTGAGAAACTGATCCCAAAACACTAGGGTACCCTAAGTTTCTTAGCTAGAAGGCAACCGCAAATCGACCAATATTCCCGGGTCTAGGGGCTCAGTTTCTTAAACAGTGGTTTCTTAAACAGTGGTTTTACTGTAATACGTACCATGAACCTCCAAGTAACCCCTAAACCCCAACAAACAACTCGGCTTTTGACTTTCGAGGGCGTATGGGGTTCAGGCGTGCATCCGTGCCCGATGTTGAGTTTACGGCCCCGGCTTTAAGTTTGCTGATGTTTGTTTAGGGGTTTAGTTTAAGGTTTTAGGATGCCCTAAACCCTAAACACTACCCTAAACCCTAAACCCTAAACCCTAAACCCTAAACCCTAAACCCTAAACCCTAAACCCTAAACCCTAAACCCTAAACCCTAAACCCTAAACCCTAAACCCTAAACCCTAAACCCTAAACCCTAAACCCTAAACACTACACCCCAGACCGTTTTGGCCTAGATGCAACCTACGGGATAAAGCGCTAAACCCCAACAAGCCGTCGCCTTGGACCCTGAAGCCCATACTGCTTTGAGGTTTAGGGTTTAGGGTTTAGGGTTTAGGGTTTAGGGTTTAGGGTTTAGGGTTTAGGGTTTAGGAGCTCTGTACGTAGTTCCATGAAGCCTGAACCTTCACCCTAACATTTTTTAGGGGCCACCGAGATGCCTAGTATATACATGAGCCCAGTTCACAAAGGAGGCTGCAGATTTCACCGCACCTTAAACTCCTAAGCCCTAAACCGGTTTAGGGTTTAGGGTTTAGGGTTTAGGGTTTAGGGTTTCGGGTTTAGGGTTTAGGGTTTAGGGTTAGGGATCCTAAGCCCTAAGGCTTCTTCTGGAACCCGAAAGCCAAACCCTAAACCCTAAACCCTGACCCCACTGTCCCAAACCACCTACAATTCGAAGCCTCAGAGCTCCTCCGACCCGTGGCCTTCTCAAAACCAGCCTAACCCTAATGGTTTAGGGTTTAGGGTTTAGGGTTTAGGGTTTAGGGCCTAGAACCTGAGCCCTAAGACCACAAGACCCGAACAACCCTAAAACCCCTAAACCCCCCAAAGCCTTAGCAGCTGGAAACCCTGAGGTCGGTAGCATGGGCCCTTAGTATGGTCTCTTACCCTTGTTTCTAGGGATCCGGAGTATGTGTCCTTCTTATGTATAGTGCATGTAAGGGTTCTTTCACCAACGAACGCAAATCAAGGGCACATACTTGGGACCCCAGACTACACCACCCCTTTCGGGGAGTCACATGGTCCCTTCATCTGGGCCCTGAAACCGCAAGGCCCATACCTCAGAGCCCTTGAAAGAAGGCAAGGGACCATTTCAAGGGCCCCATGTGCTAACCCTAAGCCCTAAGCCCTAAGCCCTAAGCCCTAAGCCCTAAGCCCTAAACCCTAAACCCTAAACCCTAAACCCTAAACCCTAAACCCTAAACCCTAAACCCTAAACCCTAAACCCTACATGAAGATCCTACTCAACAGCCCATGCTCCTCCTAGGAAGCCGGTGGTGCAAGCCTTCATCAACTCTGCCAGTTCCACTGCGGCGGCCCCCCGATCTCAGAGATTACCCGAAAACCCCTAAACCCTAAACCCTAAACCCCAAACCCTAAACCCTAAACCCTTAACCCTTAACCCTAAACCCTAAACCCTAAACCCTAAACCCTAAACCCTAAACCCTAGACCTAAACCCGAAACCCTAAACCCTAGACAACACCCCCAAACCCTGAACCCTCCCGATGGTTTTTGTCGGTATTCACAGGGTCGCTGTGTTTTGTGTGCTTGGGAACTTCCGGGGGGGAATGCCATCAGACCACGAAGAGGGTTTGGGGTTCAGGGCTCGGGTTTAGGGTTTATGGTTTAGGGTTTGGGGTGTAGGGTTTAGGGTTTAGGGGTTTCGGGTACTCTCTGAGGCCAGGGGCTTAAGGTAGGTAGGTAGTCATAAAATACACACGCAGGCCAGTGGTTTAGGAGGTTTGCAGCAGGTGCAGAGCCAAGTTTCCCATGTCAACGCGCCCAAAAAGCCCGAAAAGTCGTTCCAGCAAGTGAACCCGCCTGCTCCGAAACCCTAAACCTTAAAGCCCTGAACCCTAAACCCCAAACCCTACCCCTCAACCCTAAACATCCCTCAACCCCCTAAACCCTAAACCCTAACACTCAGTCCCTGGGATCCCCAAGCCATCCCAGATCCTTCCTTGTCAGGGTTTAGGGTTTAGGGTTCAGGGTTTAGGGTTTAGGGTTTAGGGTTTCGGGTTTCGGGTTTCGGGTTTAGGGTAATCTTGTGGTAGGAGGGCACCCCTTGCAGGATCTGAAGACGGTCGTCGAGACGATGGATGGGGTCCTGGACGCTTTTTTGGCGGTTGGTGTGTGTTTGTTCGTTCGTTCGTTCGTTCGTGTGTCCGTGTGTGGGTCACTGTGTGCGTGTGTGTCTCGAACCTCGCCCCCCCAAGGCCTAAAACTCATCCTAGGTAGGATCAGGGGGACCCTTAAAAGGGGACCCTTCTGAACCCTCTTCTGGCTCTCTTAAGCAGGGACCTTATTCAGAGGGTCTATATCCCCAAGGGTCCCCCTTATCCTATCCCCCTATTGAAGCCTGCCACCCTCTAAACTTTAGATCCCGAGGACTAAGCGCGAACCTTCGAACCCTAAACTCCCTGCGGCCTCGCAAGCCCTATTATCGGGTTTTGCAGGGTTTGAAGGGTTTGCAGTGTTTATGAGTTTTTGCAGGATTGCAGGGGGTTGTAGTGTTTACATGTAGGGATCATGGGGTTTGTAGGGTTTTGGCAGGGTTTCGTAGGGTATTGTAGGGTTTTTATAGGGTTATAAAGAGGGCCTAAGGCTTAAGCCAAACCCTTGACTTCCGAGAACATGAGCATAGGAAAGGTACCCTGAAAGCCCTTAGCTCTACGAGGTTCATGGGCGGTTTTAGGAAGGTGGAGTTTAGGGTTTAGGGTTTAGGGGCTAGGACCTTACTTGGAGGTTCAAAGGCGCCCCAAAGAGGGTGATGACCCGCAACTGTTGTGGTTCCCTCTGCTTATCGCCACGACTATCAGTTTAGAGGCAAGTGGGTGTAGCCACAGCAAGTGAAAGCCACACATTCAACCTCGCGGGTTTTAGGTTGGATTAGCATACACTTCACCTAAACCCTCGAACCCTCAAACTCTCAAACCCTACACACCCGAAAGCCCTAAACCCTAAACCCCAGCAAGGAAAGCACCATGGCCGCCGCCAACTACTTCTCGACGACGACCCGCACCACCACGATGCTCACCCTCGAGATCCTGGCACCCATGCCACCCGACTTGTGTAGAACGGTTTTGGGGTCTAGGGTGTAGCCCTAAACCCTAAACCCTAAACCCTAAACCCTAAACCCTAAACCCGAGGTTTGGGTGCCTTAGGGTCTATATCGGGGTTCACATCGGTCTTCGTTGAAGCTTAGGGACGCCTCAACCAGAAGGCCTTGAATCACGAGCACCGGTTGGGGTGGTGCTGGAGGGAGTTTTTCCGAAAACCCGGGATTCCGTTGTGAAGATTCCGTTGCTTAGGAGGGGGTGTTCTATAACCTATGTTATATGGTATGATATTGTATTCACATTAAGTTAGCATGTTCTATCAAATATATATATATATATATACATATATATAGATATGTATATGTCATATGTGTTCATATATGTATGTATGTATTATATATATATACCTGCCTACATATTTGGGAGGATGAAGAGTTTTCCACGGGTTTGAAGCGGCGATCGCTCCGTGCGCGATCTGCTTGGGCACAGGCCCTTATTGCCCCTTTTTTTGGGGTTTGCAGTTTAGGGTTGAGAATCAGGGTTTAGGGTTTAGGGCTACTAGGCCGAGGGTAGGCTCTTATTCCCTTTTGTGTGGGTTCGGGGGTTCCCTACCCTTGGATCACCCTAAACCCTAAACCCTAAACCCTAAACCCTAAACCCTAAACCCTAAACCCTAAACCCTAAACCCCTCCCTGAGCTCAGGCCCCTAACAGGGGCGTGGGCCGGTGGCCAGACGTTTCGGCTGGCGGCAAGGCTCGCCGAGGGCATCATCAACGAGGACACTGGGGTTTAGGGTTTAGGGTTTAGGGTTGAGGGTTTAGGGTTTAGGGTTTAGGGTTTAGGGTTTAGGGTTTAGGGTTTAGGGTTTAGGGTTCAGGGCTTTCTCTGAGAGGCGGGGGCTTTAAAACATGTTTTGAGTTTTGGGCTTTTGCGGCCTACTGTTAATTTTGTAACCCTTGATATACGCCCTCAGCATCATGCGCCAGGTTCCCGAACTCCGCCTCAATTTTGGGATGGGCTTGAAGCGGCCTAGGGTTTATAGGGTTTAGGTTCAGGGTTTACTTGGTACCTGCTGACTTAGAAACAAGGGTAAGTAGGGCAAGTAAGTTGGGCCATGGGGATGATTTATAGGGTTTCTAGGGATACGGAGTAGACTTATAGGGTTTGGGTTCCGGGTTTTAGGGTTGAGGGTTTAGGGTTAGGGCTTAGGGTTAAACCCTAAACCCTAAAGGCATCGGGCCCCGGACCCTGTCCCAGAGGACCAGGTAACCCTAAACCCTAAACCCTAAACCCTAAACCCTAAACCCTAAACCCGAAGTAGGCATCGGATCCAGGACCAGGTGATCCTGCCGGGCTATCGGCTCAGCCACGCGATCTTCGCCCCTTGGGCTATAGGGCTTGGGGGAAGGTGTGCCTTGGGGAACTAAGGAACCTGAAAAGGGTTTAGGGTTTAGGATTTAGGGTTTAGGGTTACGGCTTTAGGGTTTAGGGTTTAGGGTCAGATACCTTGATAGGGATTATAGTAGTTGAGGTGTATGACCCCAATTCTAGGGTTCATGTGGTACCCAAGGTAGAAGGTTTTGAAGGCTCTTGCAAGGTTGAAGGTTTAGAAGGCTTTTCACAAGTTTTTGGTTGTTACACGGTTTTTTATAACGCTTGGAAGGTTTAAGGTTTAGAAGGTGAGCTTGGAAAGCTGAAAAGGTTTTTGGTGTAGAAGGTTGTTTAGGGTTTAGGGTTTAGGGTGTAGGGTTTAGGGTTTAGGGTTTAGGGCTTAGGGTTTAGGGTTTAGATGGGTTTGCAACGTTTAGAGGAGCTCAAGGAGTTTCTTTGCAAGCCCAGAGTCGCCCCAAACCCCAAACCCCAAACCCCAAACCCTAAACCCTAAACCCTAAACCCTAAACCCTAAACCCTAAACCGGGAAGTGCGGGGCTGTGGGCTTTGGGCTTAGGCTTCGGTGGGCGTGTGCTCATCGCCCTAAACCCTAAACCCTAAACCCTAAACCCTCCAAGGATGATTCTTGCGACCCCAGCGTCGGCTCCGACGTGGTGGTGTCGGCTGTTTCGGCGAAGGACTTGAGTAGGGTTCAGGGTTTAGGGCTTCATAGCCCTAAGCACTAAAACCCTTAAACCCTAACCCCGCAGACCCAACAGAACCTTTGATACTGGTGCACGTTCCCGAATGCCGGTCGGCTAGCGGCAAAAAAAGGCAGTCGAAGACAGTTCGGGCCCCGAGGGCTTAGGGTATAGGGTATCGGGTTTAGGGTTTAGGGTTTAGGGTTTAGGGTTTAGGGTTCAGGGTTCAGGGTTTTAGATTTAGGGTTTATGGTTTAGGATTCACGGTTCAGGGTTCATGGTTTAGGGGGTGGTGGGTAGTTGAGACACTACCTGAACTACTTCGGCCCGAAGCCTGTAGCCAATCATATCTTTTAGGGTTTAGGGTTTAGGGTTTAGGGTTTAGGGTTTAGGGTTTAGGGTTTAGGGTTTATCAATGTATAGCACGGCACAACTTGTTCTCCCGCCAAACCCTCCACCCAAAACCCAAACCCCAAACCCCAAACCCCAAACCCTAAACCCTAAACCCTAAGCCCTGATGTAGACCCTCCTTACAGCAGGACACGTACGTGGCTATTGCGGGCATGGGCTGTGCCACGGCCTGTTGAGGTTTAGGGGGTCCTTAAACCACAAACCCAGTAGAGCTTGTGCTGTTAGCGTGGCCTGCGACGCGCAGGAGTGCGCCGATCATGAGTACGTAGCAGGTTTAGGATTTGGGGTACTCCACTTACCATGACAGTCGGGTGTGTTTGTATTTCATACCGGGTGCCCAATAGTGCCTTTCTTCCGTTTCTCCAGGTTAGGACACCCTACAACAAAGCAATTTCTTGTCTTGTTCCCGGGCAAGCTCCTTTGGGACTTTATGGATTTCCACTCTTTCTGTAGGACACCCGAAAAACCCCAAACCCTAAGCCCTAAACAATCTATTTTTCATTGGTCTAGGTTCCCTTGCTCACCCCACGAAGCAAGGCAGGGAAACGACCCTTAAGTTGCCCAGGTGAACGGAGAACCGAGGGCTTTTTGAAGGTTTCACGGCTTGGCCAACAAAGGGCTTAGGATTTGGGATATTTGTTTAGGGGTTTAGGAAGTTATAGGTTGCTATGCTGCGCTAAACCCGAGACCCGAGACCCTAGAATGGACAAGTCGTCGAAAGGTGGGGACTTCATGCCCCGGGTTTTCAGGGTTCAGGGTTTAGGGGTTTAGGGTTGAGGGTTTAGGGTTTTGGGTTTTCGGGTTAGGATTGGTGTTTGCTGTGCATGCATGTGAACCTAGACGCCCAGGCACCCAAGACCCCTCGAACCCTAAACCCTAAACCTTAAACCCTAGATATATAGACCCTAAATCCTAAACCCTAAACCCTAAACCCTAAACCCTAAACGCGAGCCACGTCGAGGTGATACCGTGTGCCGCCAAGTCTCCTCCTTGGCCGTCTCCATGAAGCCCCTTAGACAATGTTTTGGGTTTGGGGTTCAGGGTTTGGGGTTGAGGGTTTAGGTTTTAGAACCCTTAATTAAAACTTGAACTCTAATCTGCAAATCCCTGAGGTCGTTAACCCGAACCTAACCCTAAACCCTAAACCCCCTAAACCCCCTAAACCCCCTAAACCCTAAACCCTGAACCCTGAACCCTGAACCCTGAACCCTGAACCCTGAACCCGAAACCCCGCTGAACCCCAAAACCCTGAAGCCGAGGCTCTGAGCCTCGGATGAGGGCACCGGGTTGGTGGGTTGGATAGGGTCTCGGGTTTAGGGTTTAGGGTGTCGGGTTTAGGGTTTAGGGTCTAGGGTTGGGTCTTAGGGTTTTAAAGGGGTTTTTAGGAGGTTTTTGGGGGTGTTTAGGGGTTCTTAGGGGTTCTTCGGTTTTCAGGGGGTTTAGGGTTTAACTAGGGTATATGTGGAGGAGGCGGGTTCAGGGGTTAGGGAGGAGGGGGGTTTAGTGCTTAGGACTTAGGGTGAGAAGCCATGCCATCACGGTCGCAACTTGTACAAAAGGCCACTTCGAGATTACATGGCTTAGGGTTTAGGGTCTAGGGTTTAGGGTTTAGGGTTTAGGGTTTAGGGTTTAGGGTTTAGGGTTTAGGGAGCTAAGACTGACACCTCCATCATGACCAGCTAGTATGTCCCATGAACGAGCAAGAAAGAAGGGGTGCCAGGGCTGAGGAGTTAGCATCCAGACGCCCCCAACGCTAAACCCTGAACCCTGAACCCTGAACCCTAAACCCTAAACCCTAAACCCTAAACATGTGGATCCTTTGCCTATGCTTGAAGGTTTGGGGTGTAGGTTTAGAGTTCTTATGGTTTTCGGGCCTTACTACTTGCGTCTTTTTGACAACTTGAGGCTACCTCTCTGGCAAAATCCCAACTACATCTAGCTAGCAACCCTAAGCCCTAAACCGTAAACCTCCCATGAACTTGCAACTGTGTGGTAAGGCTACCCTTCTTGAGCTACGAGTGCGCGAGCGCGGACTTCACAGACACGGGGGCATACCCGGCCACACGGCCGAAGGGTCAAGACTTGGACGGTTTTTCGGGATTAGGAACCTTAAACCCTAAACCGTAAACCCGAAACCCTAGACCCTAAACCCTGAACCCTAAACCCTAAACCCTAAACCCTAAAACCTAAACCCTAAACCCTAAACCCTAAACCCTAAACCCTAAACCCTAAACCCTAAACCCTGACAGATTGGTGTTTCTGTTGCGCGTAGGTTTGGGCGAGCAAGAGACGCCTCGGGACCCTCCCCGAAATGTCTGAAGCCCCCTTCCGAAACCTCGTCTAAGAAAGAGACCCTAAACCCTAGACCCTAAACCCTAAACCTTAAACCCTAAACCCTAAACCCTAAACCCTGATATTAAACACCCCCGGTATAGTTATATTATGGCACCGTAGTGCCTTGTTGCCCTTTTTTGGGGGGTTTAGGTTCCCTTACAAGCCCCTTTAAGCAAAAAAGGGCACCCTATTTAGTCTTTTGTTGCCGGGCAGCCTACCCAAAGTTTTGGGGGTTTGGTGTTTTGGGATTTGGGTGCAGTATAAAAGTAACCAACTCAAAATAGGGCACCCGTATCAGAATATGGCTACTGGGCCACCAAGGGTAGGGCTTCTTTCAGCAGTTCACGCATGATTGTAAGTACGTACAAGAGTAGCTGCCAGACGATCCAACTGGTTGGAGTTCCGGGCGCCCTCAACTCGCAACCCGAAACTCCAAGGTTTGGTTCGGGCCTCGGGCTTAGGGTATTCTAGCCCGCCCTGCAGCTCCCATACCAAGCTGTGATGCGGATTTCGGGTTCAGGATGTAGGATTTGGGGGTTTAGGGTTCAGGGTTTGAGGTGAAGTTCTGGAACCCGCATGCAGAAGCCCCTTCAAAAAACACAAGGATGAATCTCCGAAGCTGGGCATTTTTGTTCAGGAGCTTAAGGTTTAAGCTGTCAGAGTCGTGATAAGGAGATTAAGCTATTCACATGCAACCCCATTCGGTAAAAACCGTTTGAGTTCAGGAACCCAATAAAGAAAGATTGCGAGAAGGATGATTCGGTTAGGCCCCCCTGTCCACCACAATAAAGAGCAAAAGATCCGAGCCCTAAACATTCAACCCTAAACCCTAAATCCGAAACCCTAAACCCTAAACCCTAAACCCTAAACCCTCAATTCGGGGTGCAGGCGGGTTTAGGGTGTTCAGGTTTCAACCCCAAAGGCTGAGCCTTAAAGCCCTCATGCAAGCCCCAGCCCTTGAATCCTTCTAAGCTTCAACGCTGGACTAGGGGTTTGGGGTTTAGGGTTTAGGGTTTAGGGTTTAGGATTTAGGGTTCAGGGTTAAACCCTAAACCCTAAACCCTGAACAGGGATTAGGGCTTAGGGTTCAGGGCCAGCCCCGAGAGCAGGCCCTCGCGCGGATGGGCACGGTGACGACACCTGTGCTCAAGGCTCCTGCGGGTCTGAAACCCCTAAACCCCAAACCCCAAACCCCAAACCCCAAACCCCAAGCCCCAAACCCCAAACCCCAAACCCCAAACCCCAAACCCCAAACCCTAAACCCTAAACTCTAAACCCTGAACCCTGAATCCTGAACCCTGAACCCTGACCCTCAAGTCTGACTCCTAATATTTACAGGGTTGTTAAGGGAGGGGGCTTCAGGGGACCCGGTCCCTTGATACTCCCCACTAGTCTTGAAGGGTTCCTCAGCTTTTTGTAAGGTTGGATCCCTACAAGCAAGGGTAAGGGGCCGTACTATTAAGGTTTAGGGTTTAGCCCATGGTTCCAGCCTTAGATGTACGGGTGATTCTCTGTGTTTTTGGGGCACCTTCCTTGGCAACATCTCAGAAGGCTCCACGTAGAGCTAGCTCTAGAACATTTCCACCCAACTTAGTACCCCCTGTATAGGGCTTCATAACATCACAAGCTTCAAAAACCCGAAACCCAAAACCCCTTCAAAAAGCCGAAGCCCCAAGCCCTCGGCCCCTAAACCTGCATCCAGAATCCCGCTGACCCCCTAAACCCTGAGCCCAAAACCCTGATTCCTACGGCCCCAAGACTTTGAAAACCCAAAATTCCTAAAGCCTCCAAAACAGAAACCCCAAATCCTAAAGCCGTAGACCGCCTGAACCTCAAATCCTAAACCCCAGACTCCAGACCCTAGCTAGACACTAGGGGCTTGAAAGTGACTAACTCAACCCCTCTCAGCTCTAGACCCTAAACCCTAAACCGAAACCCTAAACCCTAAACCCTAAACTGAAGCGAGCTGCGGGCGCTGCGATGAGCAGCAGCGAGCGCTCCGTTGCCTGCACCGGCTCGGTGCCGGCGCACGCGACAGGCGTGCTGGAGCATAAGAGAAATATATGACCCTAAACCTTGGGCTTGCGTCGCGACCATCCTTTAGGATTTAGGATTTTGGATTTTGGATTTTGGATTTTGGATTTAGGATTTAGGATTTAGGATTTAGGATTTGGGTTTAGGGTTTAGGATGTAGGATTTAGGATTTAGGGTTCGGGGCACTCTGGAGGTTTTTTGGGTTTTTGGACCATTTCTGACCCTTTTTCGGCTCCCCGGACCATTTCCGAGCCTTTTGCTTTTCCGGACCATTGCTGAGCCTTTTTGGGCTCCTCCCAGACCATTTCGCTCCTCCCATCTTAGCCTTTTTAGGCTTCTCCGCGCCACTTCTGAGCCTTTTTTGAGCCTTTTTTGGGATTTCTGAGTCTTTTTTGGCTCCTCCCGGACCATTTCTGAGCCTTTTTTGGGCTGCCCCCAGACCATTTCTGAGCCTTTTGGGCTTTTCCGGCCTCTTTGGGTGCCTTTTTGGCTTTTCCAGGCCATTTCTGAGCCTTTCTGAGCCTTGCGGCTCTCGGACCAGTTCTGCGCGTTTTTGGGCTCCTCAAACCATTTCTGAGGCCTTGGGTAGTGGAGGTCCTGGGAACCTGCCTAAAGGTCGAGAGGGTCTTGAGCCTTTTGTGGGCTCTTCCCAGACAAGTTCGTAACAAAAACGGCCCCAGATCCCAAAGCATAAGACTCGGACCATTTCAAACCTTTTTGGGCCTTTCCCGGACCATTTCTGAACCTGTTTGTGTCTTTGCCGGACCATTTCTGAGCTTCTTTGGGTTTTTCCCAAACCAGTTCTCAGCTTCCAGCTCCCCCAAATCCCAAAACAGAAACCTCGATCCCAGGATACCAAAAGGAGAGCCGACAACAAATAAAAAACTTTAAACCTGACCAAGGTCATAAATTGGGTGGGTGGGTTGGGAGAGGACGTGAACCTTGGCGCACACCACAACACACGCCCTGCGTGGTGGTGTGCGCGGAGCGTGTGACACACCCTAAACCCTAAACCCTAAACCCGAAACCCGAAACCCTAAACCCGAAACCCTAAACAAAGTGGAGGTTGTCGAGGAGCTCAAGAAGCAGCACCTCGGTACGGCATTGGAGGGCAGGGCGAATCTAAGAGCCTCAGTCGCTCGGGACTGTTTTTTTTTTTTTTTTTTTTTTGGGGGGGGGGGGTTTAGGGTGTAAGGTTTAGGGTTCAGGGTTTAGGGCTTAGGGTTCAGGTTTTTTAGGGTTTAGGGTTTTAGGGTTTAGGGTTTAGGGTTTAGGGTTTAGGGTTTAGGGTTTAGGGTTTAGGGTTTAGGGTTTAGGGTTGGGGGGGGGGGGGGCGGGGGGTGGCTCTCCTTCTCTAGGGAATATTGGGGTCGGAATAATTCCCTAATGGTCTTCCCTTGTGGTCCCTTGATATTGAGACGAAAAGAACCCCCAGACCCCCTTTCGAATGATTAAGGCCCCAAAAGTTTGCACTTGGGATATTTTATGCTGTCCCTGGCCGGGTTTAAGAGGATCATAGTCTGGAACATTTTTTTCAGAGGGCTTTGAGGGCCAAGCCTCAACCCTGAACCCTGAACCCTGAACCCTGAACCCTACACCCTAAACCCTAAACCCTAAACCCTAAACCCCGAACCCTAAGCTCCTTATAGAAGCTTACCTTCGAGGTATGCCTGGAGCAATGTCTTTGTCGTCTCTGGTGACCCAGCGAAGTACGAGCTGGAAGCCGAAGGAGCGGTTGAGGGTTTAGGGTTTGGGGTTTGGGGTTCAGGGTTTGGGGTTTGGGGTTTGGGGTTTAGGGTTTGGGGGTTGGGGTTTAGGGCCAGCTGGGCCTTTCTGCCCTCTACCCTAAACCCTTTTAAGTTTTCCGTTGGTTTTAGGGATATAATTAGTGTCCGGGGCCTAGGCTGTAGGGTTTGGGTTTTGGGCTGCAGGGCTGCAGGGCTTTAGGCTGTAGGGTTCAGGGTTTAGGGTTTATGTAGGCTGCAGGCTTGAGCGTGTAGCGCTCGGCGTGTCCTTGGTTTACGGCGTTAGAACGTGGGTAGGGCTCGGAATTCGGGCAGGATCCTTTTTCTAAGGTGCCGTACTCAATTTAGGACCCCAGAAAGGGATTAGAGCACTACCCATGTAAGGCTTTGTAAGGCTTGTAACGTTGGGGTTTAGGACTATGGTTTAGGCTTGAGGGTTCGGGGCATTGGGGTGTCGGGTTTCGGGTTGGCGGGGGGGAAGTGGTGGGGGGTGGGGTTTAGGGTTTAGGGTTTAGGGTTCTTAGGGTTCTTAGGGTTCTTAGGGTTCTTAGGGTTCTTAGGGTTCTTAGGGTTCTTAGGGTTCTTAGGGTTTCTAGGGTTTAGGGCCGGATCCGTGAGCCGCTACGAGTCTGCCTCGCAGCTGGGGCCCCGCCCCTGGCATGAAGGCAGCTCTGCACGAGGTCAAGGTCAGGGACATCCTCAACAGGGTGGACGGTTTAGGGTTTAGGGTTTAGGGTTTAGGGTCTAGGGTCTAGGGTTTAGGGTTTCGGGTTTAGGGTTGAGGGTTGAGGGTTGAGGGTTTAGGGTTTAGGGTTTCGGGTTTAAGGCGATGCTGCACAGACTGGGCTGCTGTTGAAGATGCTTTGCAGACCGCTGTTGGGCCTTTGGCTTTTGCTGGAAAGGCAGAAAGGCCAGCGGCGCGCCCGAGTCAGTTCCTTGGACCCGGAGTAGGCCCTTATTTCCTTTTTTTTTTAAGGGTTGGGGTTCCCTTAGAATCCCCGTACAACCAAAATGGGTACCCTTTTATTCCTGCGTTACTCCTGGGTCTCGGTTCTCACCTTGAGATGACGCATGCGCATGCAAACAGGCAAACGGGCTTGCAATTTTCATTTACTTGCCACCCCTACCTCCTCCTGTCCAAGCCATTGTGGGACCTTCCAATCAAGGTTAGGACACGAAGTTGGGTTGGGTGTTTTGGCTCGTAATGGCATGTGGTGGTTTCCGAAATTTTAGGGTACCTTATGGGGGTCATTATTATAAGGTAATCCTACTATTTGGGGGCAAGATTAGGGGTCCCTGATTCTCGCAAACCCCCATGTCTTCTGCTATCCGGATTTCTGTACTATAACCCATGTCAGCACCGCAGCATTCTGCTTCGTGCGGTGCCTTTCCTGCACGGGTTACGTCAGGTCGGGTATTACGGTTCCGGTTAAGCCCTAAACGTCAGTCTTTGAACCAATCTGCCGCCCGTGGCAGGTGTTTTGACGGAGCTGCGCGCCATGGGTCTGAGCTGCCCGGCCAAGACTGTAGGGTTCAGGGTTTAGGGTTTAGGGTTTAGGGTTTAGGGTTTAGGGTTTAGGGTTTAGGGTTTAGGGTTTAGGGTTTAGGGTTTAGGGACTCTGGGGACTCGGGCGTAGGGGGGTTTAGGGTTGTAGGTTTTAGGGTTTTAGGGCTGTGCGACCGTAATTACGGCTTTAGCGGTGAGGGTTTGGGGTTAATGCTGCTCCAGCAAAGAAAGAAAGTAGTCCGGGAGATCGGCCCGGCTCACCTTGATGCACGAAAGAGCAAGGTGTAAGTACACACTGCAGTCATGTTTAGACAAAAAAGCTTCTGTGAGCACCTCTCAATCCCAGCAATGTTTCATGCCCGTATGCCAGAGCAGCTGAAGCCACGATGCTGGCTCTTGGATTTACAGACACAAGCAACCTCATATCCCATACCCCATCTGGAACGATGAACTCATGCGGCACGGGTTTCCATCTGGAATTACTACGGAAACCTATGATTTAGGGTTTAGGGTTTAGGGTTTAGGGTGTAGGGTTTCGAGTTTACGGTTTAGCCTGTAGTAAGTTGCCCTTGGCAGCGTGGCTGCGGCAGTGGCAACCCTGATACACCCTGAATCCCAGACCCTAAGTTCCCAAGCCCCAAACCCCAAAAGCTCCACACCAAACTAACCTGGAAGGTGGCCAATACTTGAGTGCTGATGAAGCCGATTTCAATGTCGCTTGGGCTTTGTTTGGGGAGGAGGGTGGCGGGGAGGTTCAAGGGTGTGGGGTTTTCGCTTTCTGGTTCCAACCTAAGCCTGAAACCCCAAGCGCTCTCCTAAGCCCCGAATCTATAACCCAGCCCCATAAACCCGCTAGTCCAAGTTAACCCCAGCCTCAATCCCCAAAAGGTTCAACCCGTATTAGCCAACAGCGACTGTTGACAGCGCACCCAAATCCACCCCAGCAGGGGGCCATTGCGCCGTGTAAGGTAGCGTGCTTCTGAAGGCGCGCTGTACAGCGTATAGAGGCAAACATCGTTATGCATCACCGCCGTGGTGTCCTCTGAAGAGGCGTACGGTGACCCTTTCTGGGGGTACACCTGAGCCGCTACCCTACATCCTACATCCTACACCCTACACCCTAAACCCTAAACCCTAAACCCTAAACCCCAAACCCTAAACCCTAAACCCTACGTCCGAACCGGAACCCAGGAGATTAAGACGGTCATGGGCACCATCAAGGCGCAGACGAAGGGGCAGGATCGTGTCATCTTCTTCTTGGGCGAGGACTGTTGGGGGAGTGTGTTGTAGGGGAGGATCCTACGCCTTACCCAAAACCCCAGACCCTACCAGGGCTAAGCGAGTCGAGAAGCACGCAACACCTACACTCCCCATCCCTAAACTTTATAAACCTAAACCCTTAACCCTAAACCCGAATCCCTGGCAAAGTTTAGAGTTTAGGGTTCAGGGTTTAGGGTACTGGAACGAGAAGCTAGGTGATGCCCGTTTCCAATTTAGGGTTTAGGGTTTTGGGGCTTAGGGAACCTCAACCCTAAACCCTAAACCCTAAACCCTAAACTCTAAACCCTAAACCCTAAACCCTACACCCCAAACGTTGAGGGTTGAAGGAAGCCCTGTGGCACCGTCCTGCTCCACCCGCAGCAGACCCAGAATCCCTAATCCTGGCGCCCCAGCACTTCGCTTAAGAACTCCCAAGAAACAAAAGATATTCTTCCTTATTAAGGGTAATAGGGATCAGTATGTTTGATTCTTTTGGGGTTCTTAAGCACATATAGTAGTTATGGTTCAGTGTTTAGGGTTTAGGGTTTAGGGTTTGGGGTTTAGGGTTAGGGGTTTAGGGTTTAGGGTTAGGGGTCTGTTCTTGACAAACAGCCGCATCAACCACCACATGGCGCCCCTGCGCCTTGGCTTACCGGGTTCCAAACTAACCCTAAACCCTAAACCCTAAACCCTAAACCCTAAACCCTAAACCCTAAACCCTAAACCCTAAACCCTAAACCCTAAACCCTAAACCCTAAACCCTAAACCCCTACGTTGCTTCACCCCAAACCCGACACCCCAAACCCGAAGCGAGGAGACCTACTACCGAAAGCTGATCTGCGCGTCTATCTTGCAACAGCTTGCGACAGGCCAGACCCCCTAAACCCTAAACCCTAAACCCTAAACCCTAAACCCTAAACCCTAAACCCTAAACCCTAAACCCTAAACCCTAAACCCTAAACCCTAAACCCTAAACCCTAAACCCTAAACCCTAAACTTAAACCCTAAACCCTAAACCCTAAACCCTAAACCCTAAACCCTAAACCCTAAACCCTACACCCTACACCCTAAACCCTAAGCCCTAAGCCCTAAGCCCTAAACGTCTTAGGCTTGAGGGGCGGGCTGAGAATGCAGAAAGCATCCGAGGGGGCGCCTGGGGGGGGTGGGGGGGTGGGTGGAGGAGGAGGCTGACAAAATGAGCCCCTACCGAAGTAGAAAGTAAAGATGCGCCCGTGAGATTGAGGTGTTGGTTTACTTGGAGGTTCGTGGGCACATATGACCCTGATGTTAACTGCACTTCGAAGCCCCATAAGTGTACTAAGTTGGTTATAAGCACAGTTATAGTTGGGGTTATAGGTACCCCTGAACCTCCAAGTAGGGCGTGGTTACTTAGTAGCCCAGTGGCACCCGTGTTCCTTTCTGTTGGGTTCTCGGTCCCCTTATAAAGTAACCACCACCCCCCCCCCCCCCCCCCCCCCCCCAAGAAAAAAATACCCGAATGTGAATGTGCTTGCTATCAAGGTTAGAAGAAAGGATCTGGTGCAACGCAAAACCATCAGGGAATGCTTGCAATTTAGGTTTTTGAAAGCCCGGAACTACATCTCCTACGCCCTCAATCCCTAAACCCTAAGCCCATGGATGTTAGTACATCACCATCCCCTAACTCAGTGCCCAGAAGCCCGGCAGATCGGCGCGAGCTACCATATCCCCCCCCCCCCCCCCCTAGGAAGAGCATTTTCCTAAGCCCTAGACTCTAAACACTCGATATGGGTTTAGGTTTAGGTTCCCCGAAAGCCTGAACCCCGAGCCCTAAGCCTTGGGAATGTTCCCCCTTACACTAGCAGTCCTTAAATGGGGATTATAGTACCCCCTGATATGCTGTACCCCCTCTTATAATCCCGATTAAGACTTGTTAACATCCCAAGATAAACCCAATCTCGAGACACAAAATCACCTGTAACCACTACCCTGGAAACCACTAATTACATAACTAAACCCTACACCCTAATGTTGGACCCTGATTAGTGTGGGGGGCCCCCCCCCCCCCCCCCCTGAACAGTCGAGGGCTGGGTTGGGCCCTCTTTAAACGCACCTGGGATTTTATATGATTTTAATAGGGAGGAGTTTAGATAGATTTAAAAGGGATCCATATGAATCTAAAAGGGATGAGATTATATATGACTCGTAATTAATTAGTAGTAGAAATAGTAGTAGTAGTAGTAGTAGTAGTAGTAGTAGTAGTAGTAGTAGTAGTAGTAGTAGTAGTACTTAGTAAGAGAGCCCTGCCCTGAGATGTCCTAACTAAGCTCATCCCTTGCTTCGCCTGCCATCCTCAGAGCTTTTCTGTGCTTCCAGCAACCCCTCGCATTCCCGCCTGAGCTCCTGCCTGAGTTCGTCTCAGCCATGACCCTTTGGCTGCACTCAGAAGGGGGGGGTGGTCGTTAAGGAGGAGCCTGAGGAAGAGGAAGGGGCCTGAGGAAGATAAGCGAGTGAGGGGGCCACCGTTTTTTTAAATTTAAGACTTGGCCTGAGTCCCCACTCAGGCTCAGTCGCTCTGCCAAAAGATACTCAGGGGGATGGGTTTAGTTAGGGGTGAAGTGGGTTTATTAAGGGTTGGGGTTTAATTAATGAAGTAGGGTTGAAACCCTAAACCCTAAAAACCCTAATTAAACCCTAAACCCTAAACCCTAATTAAACCCTAAACCCTAAACCCTAAACCCTAAACCCTAAACCCTAAACCTAGTGGCTTTGCATCTCAGGAAGACTCAGACGAAGATGGCCGTCTTCCTGAGCTTTGCCCTCCTCAGTGGACTCAGCTTGGCCAGCTGCTGGGCTGCACTTAGTCTGACTAGCTTCAGTGAGGGCTTGCATTTAGGCACTGAGACAGGAGTGAGTGCTTGCATCTAGGACTGAGACAGAGCTTGAGCATGAGGAACTTGTTTTTTCTTCAGAGCGCTTTTGGTCCTCAGCATCCTCACCAGCAGCTCGCCTAAGTAATCACTTAGCGAGCCATGTCCTTCCCGCCATTGAAGGCTTCTTCTCAGGCTCCTCCTCAGAGCTCTGCTCAGCCGGTGCTTATCCCTCAGAGCCTGGTGCCTCCACCACCACCTGAGCCCCACCAGCTCTTCAGAGTTGGTGTTGAGGGTCCTAAGCAAAGGCTTCAGTACGACCGCACCATCGAGCCTGAGCCCTTCTTCCTTTGTCCTCAGTGTGAGGATCGTAAGGTGCACACTAAGATCTTCCTCAGCCGAATCCTGCATCAGACCAGGTGTGTTGAGTGCCACGGCTCCTGGCCGGCCTCAGTCATCCTCAGGTTCCACACTGAGATCCTTCCCATGATTGAGGACCTGCCCTGGAGCAGACACTTAGCCCTGAGGTACCGAGTCATTCCTCAGAACAAGATGACGCCGAACTCAGGAGTGGACCTGAGCTTTCGTGGTCAGCCTGGGTCTGAGGCTGTGCCTAAGGCAAGCCCTCCCAATCCTCCTGAGGAAGATGAGCCATGGAGTGCAGAGTCGGTTCAGAGGTGGCTGAGGAAGACTGAGGACCGCCTCTCAGCCCTGGCCTTCAAGCTGAGAGGTTCCGGCCACTCAGAGAATGCCCTGAGAGACTGCATCTACGATGTCAGGGCAGCTCAGAAGGATGCCTCAGGCCTGCTTGAGGACCTCCATTCTCAGGTCAAAGACTATGAGGACCTCATTGAGGCTGTGCGAAGCTTTGAGGAAGACTGCCTTCAGGGCCATCTTGAGCTTGCCGACCATGTTGAGGAGAGGCTGGACTCGAGGCGAGCTGAGAGGGAGGCTCAGCAGGCCCAGCGGGCTCAGGCAAGTGCTGAGCCTGTTCCTCAGCCCAATTCTGAGAGCGACCTGAGCGGCCTGAGCCCTGAGGAGCAAGCTCAGCTGAAGAAGCTTCTGGCGAAGATGGGCCAGGGCCAAGCCTCAGCAACATCCTCAGCATCATCGTCAGGCCAGCAAGCTGAGACCGCCGAGAACTGGCTGAGGCACCAGTGATCGCTACCTGAGTCAGCGATCAGATCTGTCTCCT
>CAJNDS010000902.1:701761-766761 GCA_905221605.1 Symbiodinium natans
AACATCAGCAACCTCGAGTCTCAGGTCCGGTGCAAACTCACCTGGCAGGAGTTTGACTGGTGCCTCCAGCTGGCCAGCCTCAGCTCCGTTGCTGAGCTCTCTTCTGAGAAGAGGGTGGCAGACCCTGAGGACTTCGTGAAGAACAGGGCTCACTTAGCCATCGGCTTCTCCGATCAGGTGCCGCTGTGGGCTAAGGCAACAGGCCGAAAGGCCGTCTTCTCTGAGGAGGAGCTCCACTCAGCTGAGACCACTCGGGACTTTTCTGAGGTCAGGGAAGCCATTGAGGATGCCATGAAGACTGGCTCAGATGCAAGCTTTGAAGTGGTTCCCATCAGCGACACAGGTGACAGGACGCCCGGAGTGAAGAAAGCCCTCAGCTTCGGCTCAGAAGGGTCCGGCACCGTCAGAAAGGCCCTGAGCTTCAGCAGCCTTAGCCCAGACAAACCTCTGCAGGCGATGCAGGCCGAAGACCAAGCTGAGGAGCAGCAGCAGCAGCAGCAGAGGTTCAGGCACAGTGAGAAAGGCCCTGAGCATCAGCCAAAGAAGAAACAGAAGAAGGCATTGCCTAAGGCCGGAGCTAAGACCACCTTAGGCTTCTCAGCCGACGAAAGATTCAGAATCACCTACGAGGCCCGTCAGGTGCTTCTTCAGGTTCTGGATGAGCCCACTAAGCCAGTCGTCGGCTTAGTGGGCAAGGGGCTGCTGGTGGTGCCCGGCCAGTGGGCTCGCCTCAGCAACATCTCTGAGGACGGCAAGTGGATCCAGACTGAGAGGTTCAGGATCGGTGCTAAGGAGAAGGTTCACTCAGCTGGTGGCTCAGTCGGCAAGATCTTGCTCAGCTATCGAAAGCTCAGGCAGGCTCACCCTGAGCTGGTCGCTAAGCTGGACATCATGAGCCAGCCAGCTGCGAACGTCGATTCCGTGATCCTCAGCTGGGTCATTGAGGGCCAGGCCACTGAGTACCCTTGCTCAGTCTGGCAGAGGGACTGCTTCAGCTCGGTGTTCTCAGACACGGCTGCTGAGTCGATGGCCTTAGCCCAGCAGATCAGCTGCTTAGTTGCTGCGAAGTGCACCTCTAAGCTCCAGATCACGGACTCAGACTTCGCCAGAGAGTTTAAAGGTGCCGTGAGGCACAAGCTTTCCGCCCTGAGGACAGAGTTTCAGGAGCAGCAGAGATTCTCAGGGAAGTCTGAGGTCTGGCGAGTGGGTGCCCTTGAGATCGTCACCTCAGTGGTCTGGGCTGAGGAGCAGCTGAGGCAAAAGAACGAAGAGCACTCCTGGGTCGTGAGGGCAGCCGTCAGGAATGGCCTTCTGGCCTACCGGCCCAACCCTGCGAGTGGGAAGCTTGAGCCCGTCTGTGAGCAGCCCTGGGCTAAGGAGCTCGACCTCAGGATGGGCAGTCGTCGCTTCCCAGCCAGCTGCCTCTCAGAGAGGCTTAAGTGGCTGGACGATGCAGGCAAACCCATCCAGGCTGACTGGTCTCTGAGCGACTCAGCTAAGCAGATCTCCGACCTTATCAGGTGGGACTACTTCAACCCTGAGGAAGACCTTGAACAGGAGCCTGAGGAAGGAGGCTTTGACTTAGAGGGTGAGCTCGCAGAGGATCTGGACCTGAGTCTGCAGAACAGCCTTTCCCTCAGGCTGCATCCAAAGCTCCGCCGCGCAGCAGCTCGCAGAGCTCTTGAGGAGGGCTATGCTGACAGAGTCAAGGAGATCAGGAAAAAAGCAGCCCTGAGGAGGGAGAGGCTCAAGCACAGGACAGCCTTCAGGGGCAAGCTTCTACAAAGCTTGAGGCAAAAGCTGATGCTTAGCAGTCGTGCAGAAGCACTCGCTCAGGTGGTGCCTGTGAGGACAGAGACGAAAGGCCAGAAACTGAGTGCAACCACCAAGCCCTCAGCAAAGAACAAGCCCTCAGCAAAGGGCAAGGCCAGCAAGTTCCTGAAGGCTTCGGCTAAGAAGAAAGCAGCTAAGAAGCACGACCAGAAGGCCACAGTCGACAAGGTCATTGCTAAGGTCACAGCTAAGAAGAAGAAGGAGAAGAAGGAGAAGAAGGCTCAGGCCAAAGCTGAGACCAAGGCCAAAGCTGAGACCGCAGAGACTGAGTCCGCAGCCCTGGCTCCTTTCCTTGAGAAAGAAGTCATTTGTGTCTCTGAGGCTGCTGGCCGCATGCTCTTCGGCATTAAGGGCATTGCCTCAGACTTCCAGTCAGGTCGCTACACTGTCATGACCGTGAGTGGCACCTTCGAGGTCAGGTCTGAGCATCTCACCCTTTGGGAGCCCAAGACTGCTGAGTTCGTCTGGGCTCAGCTGAAATACCTCAGCAGGGCAGATACTCAGACAATCCTCAGGGCCATCTCATGCTGGCCTGAGCCAAAGCTGAGGCACGACGACTATGCCGACCACGGCTTAGTGCCCTTCCCTGACACTGAGAAGCCATTCTTAGTGGAGGATCAGTGGATCTGGCAGGGCTGGGCCATGATGAGCTGGTCCCTGCGAAAAGCCAAGGCAGGCTCCCTTGAGGAGTTCTCAGTGGAGTGCTTAGACCCTGGCCTTCCTCACTTGCTCTTCGAGTTTCCTGAGCACTTGCTTGAGCCACGTGAGAATGCCGTTAAGCAAGCCTTCGGCAATGCCCTCAGGCTTCTGGTTCCAGTGGTTAGGGCTTTGCACTGGACCTTGCTGGTGGCTCAGAGAGAGTCCCTAGACCAGACCGAGGGCTTTCAGTGGCGACTCTACGACAGCCTTTCAGTGGCGACTCTACGACAGCCTTCAGGAGCCAATTGAGCCCTGCACCGTGGCTCAGGTCAGGATCGGCAGCTTGCTCGATCCTCAGTTCAGCCTCCCCAAGAAGACGAACTCAGCAGTGCAGCCTCAGGGGTCACTGCTCTGCGGGTTCTATGTCTTAGCCTGGATGGAGCAGGAAGTGAGGCAGGCCCGAGGAGAATGGCTGAGGGTTTGGCCTGGGCTTCTGGCTAAGACTTGGAAGGAGAGGCTTCTCAAGATGAAGCCACATCTTGAGAAGGAGCAGAAGCTGAGGATCGCTGAGATCGACAAGGCCTACAAGAAGACTGAGGCAGAGAGAGAGGAAGCAGAGAAGAGGGTAGCCAAAGCTCAGCACGCCTTAGACACAGCCAAGACTTCGACCAGCAAGGCTGCTGTGGTTGCTAAGGAATCCCTCGACAAGAACCTCTTCAGGTTCACCTGGAAGCATCTCAGCAAAGAAGCCACAGCCAAGATTCTGGCCTTAGAGCACTCGCCAGGGATCTGCCAGAATTGCCGATGGCAGACAGGCTGTCCTCAGTGCCAGGCTGAGAAAGCCCTGAGGTACCACCTCACCACTGAGGCCGCTGCTCAGGGAAAGCTGCCCTTTCGGCCAGGACTGCAACTCTGCCATTAGCCTTTTGCACTTGTGAGCCCTTGCTTGAGACGATTGCCCTGCTGCAGGACCCAAGGAATTCGCTCAGTATCTCAAAGAGATGCTGAAGGCCAACAAGCCTGAGCCAATTCAGGCTGAGAAGGGTAGTGACAAGCCTGAGCCAAGTCAGGCTGAGAAGGGTAGTGAGGCTTCCGGTGCCAAAGAAACCTGAGCAAATCCAGGCTCAGGAACATCCCCAGTATCTCAAAGAGATACTCAAGGCCAACAGGCCTCAGCCGATTGAGGCTCAGAAGGGTAGTGAAGCTTGCCGCGCCAAAGAAACCTGAGCAAATCCGGGCTCAGGAACATCCCCCTCTGGGGGCCGGCCACGACTGCTGCCTCAGGCAACTTAGGACATCCAGAAGTCCAAGAGTTCGGGTTTAGGGATAACTCAGTCATCAACTTGCAGCCTGAGGCAGCACGGGCCCTCTTTTTGAAAAGCTTGAGAGACACAGGTTGAGAAGAAAACTGAGCTTTGCAGAGCCGGGGGTTTTGGATTTGAGAGGTTTGGTTTTCAGGGTTGAATGTTTCAACTTAGTTTAAAGCAAGCCCCAAATCCTAAAAAAATATTCCGGATTTCGGGAACCGTTTGACTTTAAAGAGGACCCCGCCAACAGTCACGAGATCCTGAATAATTCGGCCAAATTGACTTTAAAGAGGAGGCCCCCACTAATCTGGGTCCAACATTAAACCCCAAAGCCCTACATAAACCTTGAACCCTAATCCCTTCCCCCGAATATTAAACGGGGGGTCCCCCCCCCCCCCTTTAAAAATTCGAAAAGTATTTTTATTATTAGGGGGTATTTTTATCGAAATGTCGCCAAATTAGACTTCAGGGTTACTCAAGTAATGAAGTACTTCATTGTGCTGTACAGAGAGACAGGAGACAGAGAGAAGGGGAGAGCTCAACTTTCGCAGCACAGCGAGGCTCAGACAGAGCTACGGAGACACACACACACACACACACACACTCACTCACTCACTCAGTCACTCTGTCTCTCACTCGCACACCCTAAGCCCTAAACCCTAAACCCTAAACCCTAATTAGACCCTAAACCCTCCTTGGCTTCAGGGTTTCAGGAGCCCTGAACCCCCCCCCCTAATTCGGAATAGGTTTTAAAAGGCGGGCTCGGTTTCGGGAGGTTTTTCCGGAAAGTATTTTTATTATTAGGGGGGTATTTAATAAAAGGGGGAAGGGATTACACCTTCCGACCTAAACCCTGGACCCTAGACACCCTAAACCTCAACCCTAAATGCTGGATTCGACGAATCCCTTCGGCAGGGATCGTGTGGCTGTCGAAGGGAACTTGGCGACACGCGCCCCGCCTGAAGCACCCTTGTGTTCTTGGTGTGGGCGTTGGGTTTCGGGTTTAGGGTTTTGCGATGTAGAGTTTAGGGCTAGGGAGTTGGACCTTCAGACCTTTAGGGGTTTCGGGTTTGGGGTTTGGGGTTTAATGAATCTTAAGCTGCAACACACCTAACCCCAAGACCCCGTCGCCATGGACTGTTCTTCAAGGACAACCAAGGGTTTAGGGTTTTGGCGTGGGGTCAGTCAAGGGACTACAGGAGAAACCCTTTTAAGGGACCTTAGGGGTCATTTAGGGGTTATTTGGGGGCTACCAAACCTAAACGCTGTAGATGTTCTTCAGGGTTCGGGGCGCCGAAGTTAGTAACGTCATGAAACGGCAATAAAAACCCACAAGGACACCCCAACCCCCGACCCCAATCCACCCTGAGAAGCCTAAGCACGCCGCACAGGACCCAGTTGGGTTTTCAACCCGATCATCCCTAAACCCTACAACCCTACAACCCTACAACCCTACAACCCTACAACCCTACAACCCTACAACCCTACAACCCTACAACCCTACAACCCTACAACCCTAAACCCTACCATCCTAAATCGCGTCCCCGAAACCTCAAGCGGTCCACCCCCATTAGGATCTAGGGTTTAGGGTTTAGGGGTTTAGGGTTTAGGGTTTAGGGGTTTAGGGTTTAGGGTTGAGGGTTTAGGGTTTAGGGACGTACTTAAATACTACTTACCCAGCCCCCCTGATCTTCCAGAAAAAACCAGCAACGAAAAAACCAAACGCTCCGAGGAATGGTGGAAGAAGTCCGACCTCTTAACCTCGGCCCACAGGCCGGTTCTGATGGTTTGGGGTTTAGGGCTGCCCCCCCCCCCCCCCCCCCAACTTTTTTGTCTTAGACCTTAAGCCCCAAACCCCAAACCCTAAGCCTCCCTCCGCAAGTGGTCCTGTACTTGCGATCGGGGGTTGCCGAGCTGCATACCTTCTTGGTAGTCCAGCGGTGGGAGGGGGGGGGGGGTTTCTGGGTTCCCTTATAAAAATATACCAAACCCCAAAAAGGGTACCTTTCACGCAATGTGGTTACTCGGGCTACCAAGCCTTACAGCCCAGTAGTTAAGTCGATTTCCTTCGTCAAAAGTGTAGAGTTTTACTGTAGCTAGGGGCAAAGGGCCACAACAATCATTTGGTCCATGGGCTCCAAGAACAGCTTGTTGTTTTTGTTTTTTCGACTTTGGGGCCGTGAACGAAACTCAATCACGATTTAGGGTTTAGGGTTTAGGGTTTAGGGTTTAGGGTTTAGGGTTTAGGGTTTAGGGTTTAGGGTTTAGGGTTTAGGGTTTAGGGTCCACTGGCTGCTCTGCCCATGATGGCATTGGCCCGCGCCAGTGTGGCCAAAGTGCAGGCGCCAGGCGGAGGCTGAAGCGCACATCGTGGTAACTTGCAGTTCCTGCCGGCAGCTGGAGGGCCAGGAGATGGAGGAAGGGCGCGTAGGGTTAAGGGTTAAGGGTTAAGGGTTTAGGGTTTAGGGTTTAGGGTTTAGGGTTTACGTGGGTGTGGCCCGAGCTGCCTTTTGGGGCGGGTTCTGCGAAGGCATGTAGCAGTTGCTTGCATCCTCGGCAGCTGGCTGGCAAAGGGGGTTTCCGAATTTGGGGGGGCGGGGGGGGGGGGATCCCAATTGGGTCTTTCTTCTAAGGGAATCCTGCGATTTGGCAGGTGTACATTTCGGGCCCCTTGTTATCGCATTTGCCTCGAAAGGCATGTTCTCCCAACTGAAACTTGCTTGAACTACATGGACTTATGGGCTCTGAACCAGTTTATGGGGTTTCTAGCAGTTTAGAAGCCTCGCAAGATCGAGTAAACCCTAAACCCTAAACCCTACGCCCTAAACCCTAAACCCTAAACCCTACGCCCTAAACCCTAAACCCTAAACCCCAAAAAGCCCTCCTCCTCAAACCTCTGCACTCCAGGGGTCCATACTTTTAAGCGCAACCCTAAACCCTACACCCCAAACCCCAAACCGCAAACTCTAAACCCTAAACCCTAAGCCTTAAAACCCTAAACCCTAAACCCTAAACCCTAAACCCTAAACATTCAGGCAGTGGCTTCGAGAAGATGTTTCCGGAAAGCAGCTCAGAGATGCCTTCCAGGTGCCCAAGGGGGGGGTGGGGGGGGCAGGGGGGAGGGGGGCCGCCACTTCAGACCTATTAGGGTTTAGGGTTTAGGGTTAAGGTTTTGGGTTTAGGGTTTAAGCCTAAGCCCTAAGCCCTAAGCCCTAGGCCCTAGGCCCTCAGCCCTAAGCCCTAAGCCCTAAGCCCTAAGCCCTAAGCCCTAAGCCCTAAGCCCTAAGCCCTAAGCCCTAAGCCCTAAGCCCTCAACCCTAACCAGGGGTTGAGAGACGGGTTGAGAGGCTTCGAGCCGTTCCGGGCTTTGGGGCGTAAGGGGTTTGGGAGCTCCTTTAGCTGTCTCGTGTGGCCCCCTAAGCCCGAACCCTAAACCCTAAACGATGGTTGTTTGTAAGGGTTTGGTCGTGGCGGTCCTTTGGTATCCTCTCCTGCTCCTCTGGGGTTGTTGTTCCTTATGCGTAGCCCTGTTGTTGAAGATGTGGCGGACATTTTTTTTGTAAAGGAAACTCGCAAAAAACTCGTCTCTGCCTTCCAGCAGTCGCAGCGCTATCGAAAGCCACGGAGCTCTGAGTTTTTTTTGCATTCTCAGCACCCCAAGCTGTGGAAAACCCTGTAATTCAGGGGGTCCGGCTGTCGAACACCATGAGATCTAAACCCTGAACCTATATAGACCCTAAAGATGTTGTGGCGGTTGCCGGGTCGGCATTCTGAGCTGCGGGACCATGAAACGGTGTCATGCGCAGTGATTGTTCTCGCGCAGCCTCGCAACACAAGGTCTCGGTTTAGGGTGTTTGGGATTTAGAGTGTTTCGGTCGTGTAGGGGGTTTCGGGTTGAGGGTGTAAGCCCTAAACCGAAACCCTAAACCCTAAACCCTAAACCCTAAACCCTAAACCCTAAACCCTAAACCCCAAACCCCAAACCCCAAACCCTAAACCCCAAACCCTAAACCCTAAACCCTAAACCCTAAACCCTAAACCCTAAACCCTGGGTTCAAGCCCTGTGTTCCCGAAAGCCCAAGAGGCCTTCAAAAGCGCCTGGGACGCGTTCTCCTCCAACGTGGAGACAACTCGCTGCCCGGACAACAGGGTTTAGGGGTTTAGGGTTTAGGGTTTAGGGTTTAGGGTTTAGGGTTTAGGGTTTAGGGCTTCCGCCATGAAACCCCAAACCCCAGCTGGCTTCAGGCATTCAATGGGCTTGAGTGTCTGAAAGCCCGAAACCCCAAACTCCCTTAAGCCCCAAACCCTAAAACCGTAAAACCCTAAACCCTAAACCCTAAACAGTAAACCTAAACCCTCTGAGGCTTAGGGTTTAGGCGCCATCTGAGGTCAGCAGCTCATCAACTTGTATGTGACCGACCTAAAGGTGCCGGGGCATTTGTTAGGGTTTAGGGTTTAGGGTTTCGGGTTTAGGATGGAGGGTTTGGGGTTTGGGGGTTGAGGGGCTTATGGGATTATGAACTCAGCAACAAAGTTTAGGGGTTTAGGGTTTGGGGTTTAGGGTTTAGGGTTTAGGGTTCACCTGGTAGCTGAGTGAGCACACTTTACACCTTTTTGGGATACTATAATCCCCTATAGAACTGAAAGTGTACACTTTTGGGGGGGCTTATGAACTCAGCAGCTAAGTTTAGGGTTTAGGGTTTTGGATATTTTGGGTTCAGGGTTTTAGGGTTCAGGGTTTTAGGGTTCAGGGTTTTAGGGTTTAGGGATTTAGGGATTTAGGGTTTAGGGTTCAGGGTTCAGGGTTTTAGGGTTTAGGGTTTAGGGTTTAAGGTTTAGGGTTATTTGTTAGTTGCCGGGTTGGTCAGACTGGCCTGCAGGTTTGGGCTTTGCGGCTTAGGCCCTGTAGGGCTCGGGGCCTGTCGTGCTAGTTTCGCCAACCCTAAACCCTAAACCCTTAATCCTTAACCCTAAACCCTAAACCCTAAACCCTAAATCCTAAACCCTAAACCCTAAACCCTAAACCCCGAACCCGAGAACCAAACACGCAGGTGGGGGAGTTGGGGGTCTAGGGGCTAGGGTGTAGGTTAGGATTGACCATGAGCCACAACTACCCGAAGAG
The DNA here is from genome assembly GCA_905221605.1 of Symbiodinium natans. Classification (NCBI taxonomy): domain Eukaryota; class Dinophyceae; order Suessiales; family Symbiodiniaceae; genus Symbiodinium; species Symbiodinium natans. The sequence goes on from CAJNDS010000902.1 coordinate 710,663, forward strand.
AACCGAAATGTTCCCTCGGGTTGAAGGTTTACTTGAGCCGCATGGGACCTTTGTGGTGCTTTACTGTAACTTTACATCTCTAGCCTTTTTGGGCTTATTGGGTTTCTTAAGAAGGCAGCTAAAAATTAAATTTATAGCTACCCTCCTGAGTGCAGCCAAGGGACTTACTACGTGTTTAGCGACTTTCATCAGCTTCATGATGCTTGCCAATCCCCCTCACCCCGAACCCTAAATCCGAAACCACCCTAGACCCTAGACCCTAAACCCTAAACCCTAAACCCTAAAACCCTAAACCCTAAACCCTAAACCCTAAACCCTTAACCCTAAACCGGTAGGTATCCCCAGTGTACCAAGATGCTGACCGCAAGCTCGAAAGGTAAATTCCCCTTGAAACCAAAAAGGGTACCCTGTTTAACCCCAGGTTACGGTTTGGTCTAGTTTGCCCTTTTTGAGGGTTCTGCGTTGGGTTCCCAAGAAGTAACAAATCCCCCAACCCTAAACCCTAAACCCTAAACCCTAAACCCGAAATATGAAGACTGGGCTACCAAAAAAATGGCTCCAAAGCCTCTCATTGTGAGGTTTTTTGGGCCCGAAGGCCTTGGGATAAACAACAGGTTTTTGGGCAATTTTTTAGAGCCCAAGGGTTGATGAGGGTTTTTATGTTTAGGGTTTAGGGTTTAGTGTTTAGGGTTTAGGGTTTAGGGTTGAGGGCTTAGGGCTTAGGGTTAGGGCTTAGGGTTGGGGTTTAGGGTTTATATAGGGGGGGGGGGAAGAGTTTTCTAACCCCCTCTGCATCCCGAAGCCGCGGAGCTTAAGGAGGGTGGGTGGAGGGAATTAGGCCTTTGGGGGTCAGGGTTTAGAAAACTCTTCCCACCGCCTCCCCCCCCCTTGCCCAAACCCTAAACCTTAAGCCTTAAACCTTAAACCCTAAACCCTAAACCCTAAACCCCAAACCCTAAAACCCCTATAATCGCCCCAACGCCTTGGATGCATCCACCCCACACACCTAAGCTGGATTCGAAACCCTAAACCCTATCAACCCTGAGCCCGAACCCTTGCAACTCCTAAAGCCCAAAAAGCCCCCAAGCCCTGAAACCGAAGCCCTAGGCCTTAAACTGTAAAGGGCAAGAACGAAACGCTAGACCCTAAACCCTAAACCCGAAACCCTAACCTGAACCCTGAGCCCTGACCCTAGACCCTAAACCCTAAACCCTAAACCCTAAACCCTGAACCCTAAACCCTGAACCTTCAGGACACCCTCGACTTCGCCGAGGGTCCGGCAAGGTACCATGCAGTGCACCAGGCGAAGCGTCAGAAGTTGTGAGATGAGGGTTGAGGGTTTAGGGTTTAGGGTTCAGGGTTCAGGGTTTAGGGTTTAGGGTTTAGGGTTTCAGGCTGAAATCTTCGGGTTTATTAGTCTCGTGTCTTTTTTGTTGGTGGTTTTTGGCTTTTGTTGTGATTTTGAGGCTTGCTCAGGCTTTGTTTGACTCTTTTTAGGGTTGCAGGGTTCTGGAGTTTTAGGGTTTTAGGGTTTTAGGGTTTTAGGGTTTTAGGGTTTTAGGGTTTTAGGGTTTTAGGGTTGCAGGCGTTTAGTGGTAATTTGCGTGTTTTGCATGGGGTTCACGGTGTACCCGGGGATTCAGGGGTTTGGGGTTTTCTGGGGGTGTTAGACTGTTTTTGGTGTGTAGGCTGTGGGTTTTATAAGGGTGTTTTTGGCGTTTTCGGGCGCTTGGGGTTTAGGGCGCATTTGGAAGTCCCAGTCCCTTAGACCCCTAAACCCAAAGCCCGAACCCCAATCCCTTAAACAGTCAAGCCCCTAAACCCCACAACTTGGGATCTTCCCCCTTATCCCCTTATACTAGCAGTTCTTAGTAGGGATTATAATGGGGCCCTACTGAGGCCTGTTCGTATAAAGGGAGAACATCCCAACCCAGAAGCCCCCCAAACCCTAATCTCTGAAACACCAGAACCCTAAACACCATAAAAGGAGCCGCATCCACTATGAATCCTCAGCCCTAAACCGTAAACCCTAAACCCTAAACCCTAAACCGCGGCTCGACCAGTCCCGGGTGCCCGAAGGCTGGCCTCGAGCCTTTCAAGGCCACAGCGAAAATTCAGGACACCCCATCTCCTACATGATGGCGGGCTTGTCCGAAGCCGCTGTAAATGGCCTGATAGCCACGCACGGTCCCAGCACTGCCTGGACGGCATCTTCACGGACGGTCTGGTGCCCGGTCGCGGTGCACTACGTCCTTGGCGCGTGCCCACGCCAGTGGGAAGATGGCCGTCGCGGTTTCAGACGCGGATCCACCGCTGTGGTGGAAGTTGAGTTGGCGATCCTCCGGGACGCCGGCGTGTCAATTTACTGCGGAGCCGATGGCGTCGGTCTGACTGGACAGATCAGGCCGACAGGCATCAAGACGAACCCTAAACCCTAAACCCTAACCTCTTTTCTGCGTTTTGAAGTCTGGGCCCTTGGGTTATATAGGGTTCAGGGTTTAGTTTTAGGGTTTAGGGTTGAGGGTTTAGGGTTTAGGGTTCAGGGTTCAGGGTTCAGGGTTTAGTTTTATGGTTTAGGGTGTAGGGTTTCTCTCTTTAGTGTATGTAGGGTTCCTCACAAGTTTTGGTGAGTGTAGATATGGGTGTCCTGTTGCGTATCCACCATAAACACCCCACTTCATATTCTACAATTTCCGAAAACACCCCCAACCCAGGAACCCCTAAACGGTTGCTTAACCCTAAACCCTAAACCCTAGACCCTAGACCCTAAACCCTATATAAACCGGAGGATTGGCATCCAGCCTACCGCACCACCTTGTACGACCGAGGCCTTGGCTGGGTTTAGGGTTAAGGGTTTAGGGTCAGGGTTGAACCCTAAACCTTAAACCCTAAACCCTAAATTTTGCAACTGAACTCACCCTCCGCCTTCCAAGAAGTTCTGAAGCTTTGAGTTGCGGGCGGGGGGAAGGGGTGAGGGAGGGTGGTGGCTCGCAGTTCTTCGTCATAAAGCGCCGTCTCACTGGTGCTAGGATGCATAGTAGTACCCTTTTTCCCTTTTGGGGGGGGTTTAGGTCCCCTTATAAACCCTTTAAACAAAAAAGGGCACCCTTTTTAAGCCTAGGTTACTGGGCAGCCTGGGGTGCTATCAATGTGTAACCACCTTCGGCATACCTTGATGCAGTCCCTAAGCCCTACACCCTCCAAAACTTAAACCCTAAAACCCCTAATTGAACCCGACCACACCCAAACGGCCGCCCTTCCAAATCCCAAAGGTCTAGGGTTTCGGGTTTCGGGTTTGGGGTTCAGGGTTTAGGGCCAATCTGCAGGTTACTACGACATCTTCATGTTCGACCTCAACGGCGTCCTGTCTTGGCAATGTCCCCTCCAGAAGCCTCTGCACCCCAGGGGTTGACAGGGTTTGGGGGTTGGGGCTTAGGGCCCGAAACCCTAAACCCTAGACCCGAAACTCTAGCTCTGAAGCCTTGGCCAGATCCTATCTCTGCGTTCTTTCCTGCACATGTGTTGGTTGGGTTTAGGTTTCAGGTTTGGGGTTTAGGGTTTAGGGTCTAGGGATGGCTTGAGTCGAGAATTGCACACGTTACCAGGACACACCTTTCGCACCTCATTCTTCCAAGCCCCTGACAAATCTGAGTCCTGTAGGAGATGTGGTTGCTTCCTTCTTCGAGACGCTCACTAAACCCTGAACCCTAAACCCTAAACCCTAAACCCTAAACCCTAAACCCTAAACCCTAAACCCTAAACCCTTTTGGGCATTTTGGACTGAGGGCTTGTTGGGCCAGGGGGGGAGGAAGAAGACTCACTAGAGCCAGTTCGCTGTGAACCAACCCACCCTACAACCTCCAAACCCTCAGGGCACCCGCTGAGCCCCAAACCCTGCAAAGCCTGGCCTAAACCCTGAACCCTAAACCCTAGTAGACCCTAAACCCTAGACCCGAAACCCGAAACCCGAAACCCGAAACCCGAAACCCTATCCTGCAGCCTGAGGTGACCTCATCTATTCGGTCTTCAAGGAGACGGACTACGCAACCAACTTCATGCTTGATGGCAACGGCCCATGGAAGGATTCGGGACTGGGCGAGGCGGGTGGGGGTTTGGGGTTTAGGGTTTGGGGTTTGGGGTTTGAGGTTTGGGGTTTGAAGTTTGGGGCTTGGGGTTTGAGGTTTGGGGTTTTTGAGGTTTTGCGGTTGGGCAGGTGCAGGGTTTAGGGTTTATTGAGCACGAGGAACCTGCGTCGCCGGCCTTGTTGCCATGGTTACTTCTGAAACCCTAAGCTCAACCCTAAGCCCTAAGCCCTAAACCCTAAACCCTAAACCCTAAACCCTAATAAACCCTAAACCCAACTTGAACCCTAGGGCTATTGGGGAACCAACTCAGAGGTTTACATGGGTAGTGGTAAGCAGGGCTTGAAGTAGAGCAAGCTCGAAGTAGAACTGGTTTTGCCCCTAACTTCTAGCCCTTCCGGCTTAGAAGGCTCCGCGCAACTTTTCCCGAAATCTGCAGAGCCCCAAACCCCAAACCCTCAATCCTAAACCCCAAAACCCCAAACCCTCAAGCCCAAAAGCCAGTTGCCCTCCCCCCACCTCGAGGCGTTCCGGCTCGCTCTGGCAGCGCCCGCCACTGGGTTTAAGTGTGGGGTTTAGGGCTTAGGGTGTCGCAAGCCCAGGAGCGCTAGATTGATTTGGGTGTTTGAGATTTGGGTTTAGGGTTTAGGGTTTAGGGTTTAGGGTTTAGGGTTTAGGGTTTAGGGTTTAGGGTTTAGGGTTTAGGGAACCATTCAACCCTATTCGGGTTTAGGGCTTGGGGTATAGGGTTTAGGGTTTAGGTGCAAAATGCTTCTGGGCAGCCTACACTGGAATATTAGGTTCCCGTACAGGTACTCACTTGACTTAGTCAAGGGTGCTTGCTTGAGTACCCGGGCTTGGGGTTGATAGGCTCAGGATTTCAGTTGCTACCCTAAACCCCAAACCCTAAACCCCAAGCCCTGGTTAAGGGCCCTCGTTAGGAGCTCTACGGTTCAGGCTTGAAGTCGCGAGAATTTGTGGATTCAGGGGTTGGGCTTTCGGTGGTAGGGTCTGTGGTCCAGGACTTTGGGCGTAGGATTTGGGTCTTAAGGTGTTCAAGAGAACCATCTTCACAAATCATGCTAAGAGGGTACAGGGTTTAGGGTCTAGGACGAGGATCATAGTAAGGAGTCTTTTGGCGCAAGGCTTTCTGGTTGCTAGCGCCAACCCCAGTAGGCATGAAGGACTCGGGCATCAGCACTCCACGGCCTAGCTACATTGACAAGACCGTGTGAGAACTGCTAGGAAGACCCCCTAATCCACAGGGTTTAGGGCTTAGGGTTATAAGGGCTATGGTTTCTCCTGGTCAGTAACCCCAAACCCTAAACCCTAAACCCTAAACCCTAAAGGCGCTATTCTCGGGCCCGCTGAGTTGAGAGTGGGTAGCTTTTCCTTAGTCTCTCGTTGACGGTTGGAAGCCCTGAGAGGGCTTAGAGTTTAGGGTTTAGGGTTTAGGGTTCAGGGTTCAGGGTTTAGGGTTTCGGGTTCAGAGTTTAGGGTTTAGGGTTCAGGGTTCAGGGTTTAGGGTTTAGGGTTTAGGGTTCGGTACATCCGACAAACTTAACTCACAAGGGTTTAGGGTTTGGGGGTTTAGGGTTTCTGAAGCAGATCCAGAAGGAGCGTGGCAAGCAGCGAAGTGCCAGAAGTGCAAAGCGTGACGCACTCCTCACCAAGCTCCTGCGAATGGGTCCATGCACCTCATTCTTACATGCTGGGGCCTAACAAGTCCCTACTTAGGAAGTGCTTTAAGGACAGTCTTCCCAATTTAGGTACATGGACCCTTAAGGGTAAACATTAAACCCTAAACCCTAAACCCTGTATTGTACGGTTTAAACCCTAAACCTTAGACCCAAAAGCCCAAGGACAACATCAGCTACGTCGACTGGAAGCCGTACGGTCCCAGTGCGGACGCCCCGGCGGCCTTCTTCGCGACGGGCCTGCGCGACGAGGAGCTTAGCCGGGTTCTTTTTGGAGGACTATGCTTTAACACTTTTTGGGTTCTGGGTTCCTATTCTAGCAGCTTCTACCTAAACAAGCATATACTTTTTTCCAGGGTCTAGACCCTAAACCCTAAACCCTAAACCCTAAACCCTAAACCCTAAACCCTAAACCCTAAACCCTAAACCCTAAACCCTAAACCCTAAACCCTAAACCCTAAACCCTAAACCCTAAACCCTAAACCCTAAACCCTAAACCCTACTCCAACATGGGGTTGAGGTTTTGGGCTGAGGGTTTGGAAGGCTGCAACCCAAAAGATGTACTCCTACCGTAGCCCTTATATTTCGCAAAAGATATCCCCAGACCCAAGAGTATAACCCTAAACCCTAAACCCTAAACCCTAAACCCTAAACCCTAAACCCTAAACCCTAAACCCTAAACCCTAAACCCGAATAGCTATAGGGGCCCGAAATACAATTGCCTTGAGAAGAGATTCTGGCTCCAAGCTTCACGTCTCCCAAGTTTGGACTGAGCAGACCCCTAGGAAGGGTCTAGGTCCCCCGCGGCCCCCCCCCATCCGAACCCTCAAAACCTAGTCTTTATATAGGGTCTCGCGACCTGAAGCCCTGCAAGCCCAGAAGCCTTTAAACCCCCTGCAAAAAAAAAGAGCTTAAACCCCTAGATTCTAGGATACCCAGTCGTGCCTTATTCCCTTTTTTTGGGGGTTTAGGTTCCCGTATCAACCCCTTTAAGCAAAAAAGGGCACCCTTTTTAAAGCCTAGGTTACTGGGCAGCCTATGATTCCAAGCCGCCAAACCCCAAAACCCGCAAAACCCGTTGAGGATGGCCAGTAGAGCACTTCGGTTTAGGGTTTAGGGTTTAGGGTTTAGGGTTGAGGGTTGAGGGTTGAGGGTTGAGGGTTTAGGGGTCAGGTTCGCGTATGCGGAACCCTTTGGAGTCCTCGACCCCTAAACCCTACACCCGCCCCTGTGGAATCCTAAGAACTTCATATTTGAAGTAGGGTATACATTTCTGTGTTTGGTGGGTGTATATAAGGTTCCTTTTTAATATTGCTGAGTGTATGTATTTGGTGTCCATTTGGGGGTACAAGAAATATAAACCCTACCTCATATAGTCGAGCCTATACGCAAACATCCCTGAATCGAGCTGATGGCTTACCCTATGGTGCATACCTTGAGGCAGCTTCAGCTAGCCTCAGCTAGGAGCAGCAAGTAATCCCACGAATTCAGCCTCATGCAACACATTCCTCAACCCAAACTCCGGCGCCAAACGCTCCCTTGGCAAGCCTGGAGAGGACGGCGTCCTCATCGGGATCTACTCGATTCAGCTCCCTCCCGAGTACGAGCGCTCGATCGATGAGATTCACCCAGCGTGTGGCCCGAACCAACAGCTGGGTAAGGGTTTCGTGTTGGGGTTCGAGGTTTAGGGTTTTGGGCTTGTTTTTTTTTTTTTTTTTTTTGTTGGGGGGGGGGGGGGGGGGGTGTTGGGGTTTAGGGTTTAGAGTTTAGGATGAGGGTTCGCGGTTTTTGGGGAGAGGTATCGTGGATGTGGGGATGTCCGGTGTTGATCGACATGATGTGTTTTGCTTTGCTGCTCACTTCCGTATTTGCGGGCTGCTGCTCTGTTGTGTATGCCAATTTTGCCGAGTTGGATTCTTCATGAGAGCATTGCGCGTGTTCTGACTCTTGGCAATGAGCGGCTTGAAACATGTATGTTTGTTTGCTGGTCGGAGGGCGAGGGGGGTGGCAGAAATTTCCCTAAACCCTAAAACCTAAACCCTAAGCCCTAAACCCTAAACCCAGTGCTCTAGCCAGACCATACGGAGGTTGACTTGCAATGAACATCGAAGTTCTTTGGGGCCTTCGTCCCTATGCAACCTCATAGATGCCCATAGAAGTTACTCTTGCAGAGGGCCCAACCCCCAGAACATCTCCCGGAAGAGAGTTTCGGGGGCTTTTTGGGGGATCGGTTTTGTTGCAGGGCTTATGGTGTATGATAGGGCAGACCAGGATGCCCAGTAGTGCCCTTATTCCCTTTTTGGGGGCTTCAGGTTCCCTTATAAACCCCTTTAAGCAAAAAAGGGCACCCTTTTTGAGCCTAGGTTACTGGGCAGCCTAGCAGATGATTTCGTAGGTTTGGGGACCGCGCGCGAAAGCTTGATCAGAAAGTCCAAAAAGTTCAGCTGAGGGGCTAGGAGAGTGGGACTCTGGGTTGGTTCGGTTTAGGGTTTAGGGTTTAGGGTTTAGGGTTTAGGGGTTTAGGGGTTTAGGAGTTTAGGGTTTAGGATTTAGGGTTTAGGGTTTAGGGTTTAGCGTTTAGGGACCTTGGTGGGGGGTTCAAGGTAGCCTTGGTAGAATATGGCGACTGGGGGGGGGGTCTTCAAAGAAGGCCCCCGCCCCTGCCCAAAACAATTCTCACTAACCAGAAAACCCTGAATCCTAAACGCTAAACCCTAAACCCTAAACCCTAGAGCCCGAAGCTTGCCCGAGGTTCCTTCGAGGCCCTCACACAGGCCTTCGAGGGCTCCATCAATGCTGGGGACCCAGCACTCGAAGGATGTATTGCAAGGATTTTGAGGAGGAGGGGGGGGGGGGTCCAGGCTTTACTGTTTAGGGTTTAGGGTTTAGGGTTAAGGGGGGGCCCTTACCCTACCCTACACCCCTACACCTTAATTTTAACGCTACGCGACCCGCCTCGGCCCGGCCCAGCGCATCCGCGTGAGCATGGTGATTCCGCAGCGCCCAAGTCGCTGGACCCCAAGCAATAAGGGTTGGGTTGAGGGTTGAGGGTTGAGGGTTCCGGGTTTATGGTTTATGGTTTGGGGTTTGGGGTTGAGGGTTAGTTTAGGGCTCAAGGTTCACGCTTTGGGGTTGAGGGTTTTTTTGGGTTTAGGGTTCGGCTTGGAGTGATCGTAGGGTTGAGCCAGGCCCCTTAAGGTTTAAGGCGACTCTTCGGCAGGGTGGGGGGGAGGGGGGAGGTGGGGTGGGGGGAGGTGGGGTGGGGGTGGGGGAGGGGGGGGGTGGGGGGGGGGGGGGGGTGGGGGGGTGGGGGGGGGGGGGGGGTGCGGGGGGGGTGGGGGGGGGTGGGGGGGGGGTGGGGGTGGGGGGGGGGTAGGGGGGGGGGGGGGTTGGGTGGGGGGGGGGAAGTGGGCTTGAACTGCCTATGGTGTGGTGGGGGGTTGGGGGGGGGGTCGGCGGGGGGGTAGGGGGGGGGGGGTAGGGGGGGGGGGGTAGGGGGGGGGGGTGGGGGGGGGGGGTAGGGGGGGGGGGTGGGGGGGGGGGGTCGGGGGGGGGGGTAGGGCGGGGGGGGTAGGGGGGGGGGGGGTAGGGGGGGGGTAGGGGGGGAGGGCAGGGGGTTTGGGAAGCGAAAAACGGGGGGCGCCCTGCTGGGATGGGCTGCAACTGCCTCTGGTCCTGGCGAGACATCCGCTTGCGGACCCTCCTCTCCTAGGGGGGGTACCCATTTGAAGCAAAAAAAGGGGGCCTTTGGGCTTGGGGGGAGGATTTGGAGGGGGGTGCCTGTTCTGACAACCTATACACCTTCGGCCCGAGGCCTCGGCGGATAAACTCTACGAGAAAAAAACCATAGCCTTGAAGTGGCCTTCTGGGCCTGAGTGCCGAACTTGCGTTGCTTGGAGGTTCGAAAATTTTTGAGTTGGAGCTACGTTCTTACGTAGGGTTGTTACCCCTGCCATCACAAAAGGCACTGAATCGGAAGATGCACAAGCCCCTCGACTCCCAACAACCTACCAATGAAGAAATCAACCTGAATCCCAGACCCCGAACCCCTAAACCCCCCTAAACCCCCTAAACCCTGAACCCTAAACCCTAAACCCTAAACCCCAAACCCCAAAGCCCAAACCCCAAGCCCGAAATGTAGTGAGGTTGGCGCGCTGGGCGAGCCGACAGCGGAGACTGCGGAGAAGCCGCTTCCGTGCTTCAAAGGCGCTCCAAAGGGGTGGTGCGGGATGCGGGTTGAGGGTTCTGAGGGTTTGGGGGGCCCCTAAACCCTAAACCCTAAACCCCAAACCCTAAACCCTAAACCCTAAACCCTCAGCCCTAAGCCCTAAGCCCTAAGCCCTACAGTGCTTAGGGTTTAGGGTTTAGGGTTTAGGGTTTAGGGCTGAGGTCGCAGACTCTGGCTTCTCTCCTAAACTAAACCCCCCAATGGTAATTGTGCTTATAGCCTACTGAGGGGACTGAGGGGGCTTAACAGTACAGCTATCATGGGGGTTATACGTACCTTTGAACCTCCAAGTAAACCCTAAACCCTAAACCCCAAACCCTAAACCCTAAACCCCAAACCGAAACCCTAAACCCTAAACCCTAAACCCTAAACCCTAAACCCTAAACCCTAAACCCTAAACCCTAAACCCCTAAACCCTAAACCCTAAACCCTAAACCCTAAACTCCAGGCTACAGCCCTGTGAGCTTCATGTCGCTGATCCACCGGCACTTCGAGCTCGGATACCCAGCCGGGGACCTTTCGACTCAGGCCGGCCGAGGGTTGTGGGGTTTAGGGTTTTAGGGTTTAGGGTTCAGGGTTTAGGGTTTGGGGGTTTAGGATTTTGGGGTTCAGGGTTTAGGGTTTTGGGGTTTAGGGTTCAGGGTTTAGGGTTTCTCTGACGGGACTCCCCCAAAACCCCCTAAAAACTTAAACCCCTAAACCCCACACCCCAAAGCCCCTAAACCCCTAAACCCCCAAAACCCCCAAAACCCCTCAACCCCTAAACCCCTAAACCCCTAAACCCCTAAACCCCTAAACCCCTAAACCCCTAAACCCCTAAACCCCTAAACCCCTAAACCCCTAAACCCTGACCTTAAAGCCCCAAACCCAAGATCCTGCGTGTCGCAGAAGCTGGCACGAACTCCTCTCAGCCAGGTGCCGCATCCTTACTATGAGATCGCGGCCCAAGCCGTGGATGGGGACACCAAGCTCAAGGGGTGTTTCGGGTTCAGGGTTTAGGATTTAGGGTCCAGGGTGCGAGCAAAAGCAGCTCAGGGGTTTAGGGGCTTGTCTAAAGAAGCGGAGCCGTGCCACAGTTGCGAACTGCCCCTTGCTGGTGCGGATTTCGGGTAGCTTGGGGCCCTAAACCCGAACCCTGAAGCGTGAACCCTGAACCCTAGCGAGTAGGCTCTGAGATTGCGGGGGGTGTGGGGGGGGGGGGGGGGGGGGGGGGGGGGGCGGGGGGCTGATCTCCATGTTGCTTGAACCCACAACCCTACAGATTTCCACCAAATAGGGTTCCACGAATACACCAGCATGCCCCGCTGAAATCCGGCGTGCTAAGAACCCCCAACAAGGATTGCCCTAAGTTAGAGCCACATTGCTAGCCGTATTGAGCTTTATGTGCGGGTCATCAGATGTAAACATAATATCAGGAAGAGCAAAGCAACAATAAAAAGTAGTAGGGGCCATGAGCACGGATTCGCAGGAATAGAAATAGTAGTACTGAATAGAAATGCACCTTAATCATTAGAATAGGTTTTTTGGAGGTTATTATAGTATAATCATCAAAGAAGACTTACTGGAAAAGCCACAACGGACCCCAAAAGGAACTACAGTGAGAGTAATCAGGTGCACCCTAAAGCCTTTAAACCGTTCAAGAACCCTACACCCTAAACCCTAAACCCTAAACCCTAAACCCTAAGCCCTACACCCTACACCCTACACCCTAAACCCTAAACCCTAAACCCTAAACCCTAAACCCTAAACCCTAGAACCCTAAACCCTAAACCCTAAACCCTAAACCCTAAACCCTAAACCCTAAACCCTAAACCCTAAACCCTAAACCCTAACCTTCAACAGCCCTATCACCTCAAGGCGTGCGCCATAGCCTTTGCCATCCAGAACTTGCTACAGCAAGGCTACACGGTCCAACAGGCCGGTGGTTTAGGGTTTAGGGTTTAGGGTTTAGGTTTAGGGTTTAGGGTTTAGGGTTTAGGGTTTAGGGTTTAGGGTTTAGGGTTTAGGGTTTAGGGGTTATGGGGTTAGGGGTTAGGGTTAGGAGGCTACACGGTCCAACAGGCCGGTTGAAGACCTGTGTGCGGGGTTTAGGGTTTAGGCTTTAGGCTTTGTTAAGTTTAGGGTTTGGGTTTAGGGTTCAGGTTTAGAATGGTTAGGAGGTTTAGGAGGGTTTAAGGCTTCTTACTGGCTCAAAACCCAACTTTTCAACTTTTGGGCTTCTTATAAGGTAGTTTATTCTGAAAGTTTCAACTTGTATTTCTTTGGGTTTTGGGCCAGTAAGGCTTTAGAGTTCAGAGATATAGGGGCTTTAGGGCCAAGGGGCCCTGATCCCTGCACTAGCCTGCGACTTCTACCTCGCGGAAACACGTTGACAGCACTCGGTCGCCTACGCAAGGTGCATGAAACATCGTCATTCCTCTAGAGGCGCTGTGCCCAGCCCAGATCAAGACCCTCGCCCTAAACCCTAAACCCGAACCTTTCTCACCAGACGAGCGTCACGATGCTTCAGCCAGAATCTATAATCCCAAGCCAAGCCGATGTCCAGACCGAACACCCGCAGAGTCACGCCGGCTTATGTCTTATACGGCCTACATGCAATCACTCCAAAGAATCCAGGATGTTGACCTAGGGTTTAGGGTTTAGGGTTTAGGAATTAGGGTTTAGGGGTTAGGGTTTAGGGCTTAGGATTTGCAGGTTCCTGGTTTCGTTGAGTGTACGTATGGAATGTGCTGTTGGGGATACAGGCAGTGAAAACACTTCGTCTTCTCTATGATTAGCGAAGGCCGTGCAGGGAACGGCAAGGCTTAGACACCCGCATTCTGACCGCTAAACCCCGAACCCTAAACCCCTAAACCCCAAACCCCTAAACCCCTAACCCCCTAACCCTAAGCCTCCAAGCCTGCAGCGAGGTACAGGAGCCCAGCCAAGAAGTCTATGCCGCTTTGCTCGGTCAGCTCCTGGTTTTGAGGAGGTCTGAGGGTTTAGGGTTTAGGGTTTGGGGTTTGGGGTTTAGGGTTGTAGGGTTTGGGGTTTAGGGTTTAGGGTTGAGGATTTCGAGTATAGGGTTTGAGGATCAGGCTCTAGCTTAAAGGTCTTACCTCACAAATGGTTCAGCCTTTTTTTCCGGGGGGGGGGGGGAAGTAGGGTTTGGAACTATGAGTTTTGTCGTGCCATAGACCCTGAAATATCCAAGTGTGCATTCAACAATCTCTGGATTGAAGATTCAACGTTCCCAGGAAAAGATTTACGAGGAACCTTCTTCGATCCTGAATCATCTGACCCTGATTCTGAATGAGATTTTGGAAAAAAATACTAGCACCCAGAGTAGGCCCATATTCCCTTCTCGGGTTCCCTTGTAGAAGCCCCTCAAAACCAAAAAGGGCACCCTTTGATTCATTCCTAGGTTACTCTTGCGTCTAGAATACGCAAAAACCGGTATTCAAAAATGGTCTCGTGGCCATGAGGGAAAAGGGGGGTAAGACTGGTTTGCTGGCTTATCTAATGGCTGAACGGTTTAACAGTTTCATGATTCAGCTGTTCAATGCTTTAGCGGTTAACGGCTTAGGGAGCACGACTGCATGCGCAGAAGTGACTGGTTCGTTTTTACTGGCACTTAGAGGCTTCGACGGCCTGACTGCGGAACTTATTGGTTTCAGTGGCTTAAGGTACTAATCGGCACGTAGGCCACCTCTATATGCTGAAACCTGTGGTTGCACGGGCACCTATCCAATTCGTAGGTAGAAACTTGATGTTTTAGCTTAATGGGTTCGTAGTTGCACCTAATACTTGGTTCAATGCCTAGGTGGATCATGTTCCAAAACAGGTTGCCTGTCTCGAAACAGACATGGCTCGATGTGTTAGATGCGCGTAGATGTCTGCTGGGCGAGATCATTGTTGTAGTGCTTAAGAAACCCTAAACCCTAAAACCCGGACAAAGACCAAGCCGTGCCATGTTTGCAAGTGAAGTATACTGTCCTCGTCGGTGTATTTTTCAGACCAAAAGTAAGACAACGAAGGACAATGAATATCCAAGCCGACTTCAAAGAACAAGCGAGAAACGATAGATTTGAGTTAGGGTCCCAATGTAGTCATTGTTATGCGTTCCAACGGCCATTAGGCTGGGAATCAGTCCGGTTTTCATCAAGTCCGTCTTCAATATAGAAAAAAAGCCAGGAAGATCACAGGAACAGCAGGTTCATGAGAGGGTTTAGCCTATATTATTTAGATATGAATATAATAAATAAATAAATACATATATATATATATATGTGTGTGTGTATATACATTTTTATATCATATTCTACACATGCACATATACTAATGCAAGTATATGTGTGTGTATACATATATATATATATATATATTTTTTTTTTTTCTATTTGTATATTTCTCACAAGTAGCTGGCTAGGGCTCGGGGTGATCCAGGCGCCGCGGTTATTTCCGAGCCCTAAACCCTAAACTTGCCCTAATCCTTGAGCCCTAAACCTTAGACTAGCATTCCCCCTTTTCTAGGGTTCGGGGTTTAGGGCTACTAGGACCCAGAGTAGTCCTCATTTCCTTTTTCGGTGGGTTTAGGCTCCCTTATCAGGGCCCCTGTAAACCAAAAAGGGCACCCTTTGCATTCCTACTGGTCGTTTACTCCTGGGGTCTAGTAGAGGCTCGGCCAGCTTTTCGGGGGGTTGGATGGGTTGGGGAGAACTGAGGCTCTTGATTCTTAGGTTGTTGAGAAATGGGGGTTATGAGGCACTGAACTGGGCCACGTGGGGCCCCTACGCTTACTATAGGGGGATGTAGGGTACCTCATTCCCTACTCTGCTAAGAAATGGCCAGCAAATGAGAGCATTGTAAGTGCATGTATACTGGAACCCCTTGTCTGAACCCTAGACCCCTAAACCCTAAACCCTAAACCCTAAACCCTAAACCCTAAACCCTAAACCCTAAACCCTAAACCCTAAACCCTAAACCCTAAACCCTAAACCCTAAACCCTAACGGCAGCAGAAGGAGAGACTGAGCAACTTCATGCGGACGGAGCTGGATTTCCAGGGCGTCGCTCGGTCGGATTTCGTGGCTCTCGGTCGTTGCAGGGGGTTTAGGGTTTAGGGTTTAGGGTTTAGGGTTTAGGGTTTAGGGTTTAGGGCTTAGGGCTTAGGGCTTAGGGTTTATGTAGGGTTTAGGGTTTAGGGTTTATATAGGGTTTAGGGTTTAGGGTTTAGGGTTTAGGGTTTGGGGTTTAGGGTTTAGGGTTTAGGGTTTAGGTGTTTTTTGGGTTTAGGGCTTAGGGCTTAGGGTTTAGGGTTTAGGGTTTAGTTTGCTTTGGAGGATCGGGGTTTCTAAGGCCCTTGAGACAAGGGTTCCTCTAGGGCTCAAAGTCCCTTAGTGGGTTACCTCTAAGCCATAAACCCTGCGCCCAAAACCCCTAAACCCTAAACCCGAGCCCTGAAGCCCTAAACCCTAAAACCCTCCCTGAGCCCTAAACCCTGAACCCTAAGAAGGGATTCGGGCTGAGGGCTCTGGGTTTAGGGATTAGGGGTTTATGGTTGAGGGTTTAGGGCTAAAACGAAGTTCGATCTCACAAAACACTGAAGACGAAGTTGCGCTCCGAAGACGAAATACGTCACAACACATTCCCAAGCATGCTATGCAAAGACAAGACCAGGTCCAGAAAAGGTAATTTCGGCCCTACCCGAGCACGACCGACTGACGAAAATCGGGAAATGAGGCTTCAGGACCGTTGCGTAAAGTCAGGTACAGGGTTACAGGGCTGGGGGAATTCAGGCTTCAGGGAATTTGAGCGAGGATTTACGCGCCAGCGCGGACTGGAGGGAGCCAGACCAGAGCCAGATCTATGGCCTGAGCTTTCCTCAAATCTGAGCGCCGAATTCGGCATCAGAGGCAGGGGCATTCCCTAAACCCTAAACCCTAAACCCTAAACCCTAAACCCTAAACCCTAAACCCTAAACCCTAAACCCTAAACCCTAAACCCAGGCTCCCGTGAGCCGAGTTATAAATAGGCTGCCAGGCCGAAATACAGGCACAGTTTGGGGGAACATTGCGACTTCAGGCGCCGAAGTCCAGCTCCCATCTAGGGCTCCACCACTGGAGGTGACGAAAAGGGGACTCCCTTCCTTGTATAGTAGTACACTTCTCTGTATCTCTGCCCGAATCGTAAACCCAGACTCAACCGTGTCTCCCGTCATCTCGGTGGGCTAGGTCGGTGCCGCCGAAGTCCTTGCCCGACCGGGCACTGAAGACTAGCTTGCCCACACGCGCTTGCCCACACGCGCTTGGCCTAGTACAGGCCTCCTCCTTCTGCCCATCTGCACCGGTGCAGGTCTCCTCCATCTGCCCATATCAGGCCTCATGTCTTCTGAAACCTAAACCCTAAACCCGAAACCCTAAACCCTAAACCATCTCTGTTCTTGAGCCGGCCCTAGCAGCCGGCGTCCGCTCGCGTACGTCAAGCTTTGCGGCCTTGTAGTTCAGCGCCTTACTGCCGCAGTAGTCTTCATAGCCCCTATATAAGCCGGTGAATAGTAGGAATACTGTAATGATCATCATAACAATCATAAGGAGAAGAATAGTAACAATCATCATCAATAATGATAACCATAATATTCACAATGATAAAAGTAATAGTAATGATAATAAGAATGGTAATAATATTAATATGGCCTGGCCGTGTGCAAGGCATAAGACCCTGTGAATGGACGGTGACCAGTTCTCGGAGCTACTTAGGAGGTTCATGGGTACAAATAGCCCCAATGTCTACTGTTTGCTTAAGAACCCCAACAGAGTAAAGAATAATATTCCCTATATTAACCTTACAAAGGCAGTCCATTTTTTTGTTTTATTGTTTTGGAGCAACTACTGGCTAGAAGTTTAATTACATTTTAACCTACTTGAAGGACTTAGGGGGCTTGTCAGTACGGTTGTACTTGGGGTTATAAGTACCCTGAACCTCCAAGTGCACCGTGTTTGTTTTAGGCGTAGCTTCCTTTCATGTAGCCCCATCAAGCAGGCAAACAACAACGAAAGGTTTTCTTCTTTTGCCCCTGAAGCCTAAAGGGTTTAGGCCGGTTTAGGGTTCGGGTTCAGGGTCTAGGGTCTAGGGTCTAGGGTTTAGGGTTTAGGGTTTAGGGTTTAGGGTTTAGGGTTTAGGGTTTAGGGTCAGACCGTTGGAGCCCTCTGGTGCCCTTTGAGGTCTCCGGGCGCGTGAAGTTCCAGGGCAACAACAAGGATGGCCTGCTGGCGGTTCGACAGGCAGAGGGCCCTGAAGCTTAAACCCTCACCCCAAACCCTAGCCCTAAACCCTAGCCCTAAACCCTAAACCCCTAAACCCCTAAACCCCTAAACCCCTAAACCCCTGACGGGAATGGCGATCTAAGCTTCGATCGCCTTCCGGCGATACCAGCGAGCAGCGCGCAGGAGGAGAGCACAGGGCACTCGACATCTACTATTTGCCGAAGAACCACCCAAAGCATGAAGAACAAATATTCCCCATGTCGCCCTTGTAAGAAAACATCGAGAAAAACAATCCCCATGTTGCCCTTGTAAGTTTTTTTTTTTTTTTTTTTGGGGGGGGGGGTTCTGAAGCAGATAGTAGACATCGGGGATGGCCGCCACGGTTGCTTTGAGAAGAGTGCCTTCAAGAACCCCCCCAAAGTCGAGCTTCGACTCTGCGGCCGCCGTGACGGGGGAGATTCCTAGCCACGACTTGCTTAACCCTTAACCCTAAACCCTAAACCCTAAACCCTAAACCCTAAACCCTAAACCCCCTCAACACATGAAAAAGACTCTTCCTTACAAGGGCAGAACGGCCTTGCAAGAAGCCTTACGCCTCCTAGAGCCCCCCCCCCCCCCCCCCGAAAATCCGAAAACAAGAAGACCCTTAGGGTTTAGGGTTTAGGGTTTAGGGTTTAGGGTTTAGGGTTTAGGGTTTAGGGTTAGGGTTTAGGGTTTGAAGCATGGTGAGGCCAGCAGGAAGCCAAGTGTTCCGGGTGTCGGATGCAAAGGCTTTAGGGGCTCGCGGCTCCGGGTTTGAAGGGGTGCGGGTTTCGGGTCCAAGCTTCTATCAAATTAACCCTAAACCCTTAACCCTAAACCCTTACCCCAAAACCATTAACCCTAAACCCTTAACCCTAAACCCTAAACCCTTGACCCTAAACCCTTGACCCTAAACCCTTAACCCTAAACCCTATTCCCTAAACCCGAACCCTTCTCCCATTAAACACGTACGCGATGAGCCCTGGTCGTCATCCAGGAGGCTCTAGGCGTTCAGCTCCAGCTCCCCAGAGTGTTGGTAGGGACTGAACCCATGAACCTCTCAGGGGTTTTGGGTTTAGAGTTAAGGGTTTAGGGTTTAGGGTTTGGGGCACAACCTAAACCTCAGGACCCAATGCCTAAACCCTAAACCCCAAACCCAAACCCCGAACCCTCGCCTTCGCCTTCAGGTGCAGGGTGGGTCCTATGTGCGGGTTGGAATGGCCGCTGGGCATCCTTCTGGCTCAAAACCCAACTTTTCAACTTTTGGGGGCTTCTCATAAAACCCTAAACTCTAAACCCTCAACCCCAAAACCCCTGAGAGGCTCATTATTCTGTGAACCCTAAACCCTAAACCCTAAACCCTAAACCCTAAACCCTAAACCCTAAACCCCAAACCCTAAACCCTAAACCCTAAACATGGGTTTTGGGCCAGCAAGGCAAAGGGAGCCGTCGGGTTTTGGTGCTGCTGCTTAGTTCCCCTGAGCCAATGTACGCGGACCCCGGGTGTGCCCCTATTCCACCATTTTCTAGGGTTTAGGGTTTAGGGTTTAGGGTTTAGGGTTTAGGGTTTAGGGTTCAGGGTTTAGGGTTTGGGGTTTAGGGTTTAGGGTTTAGGGCTACTAGGACCCACCCTTAACCCTAAACCCTAAACCTAAAAAGGTTACCCCGTTCTAGTCCTAGGTCGCTCTTGGATCTAGTAAGACTTACTTGCCCGGCAGCTGACCGTGAGGCTTGCTGAGTTGCTTAGGGGTTAGGGTTCGGGGTTCAGGTTTTAGGGTTTAGGGTTTAGGGTTTCCATATTTCCTTAGGAAAATTAACGTCTAACCTGTCTATTCCTTGGTTGGAGATGCAGGTAAACATTGTATCCGGGTTCAGGGTTCTTTTTTCTGGTCTGAGGTTGAGGCACTTCGAGTGCTGCGGGTTCCGGGTTTTTACATGCAGATGCTTCAGCATCAGGAGATGTGTTGTCTTTTGGTAAGTCGCGGACTGCCCTGAATTTCGGAACCGTGGCTTGGCGTTTAGGGTTTAGGGTCTAGGGTCTAGGGTCTAGGGTCTAGGGTTTAGGGTTTAGGGTTTACGGTTTTTAGGGTTTTGGTGCCTCTTCGGTGAACCCGTTCTTTCATGCTCGAAGACATCACTAGTAGAGTTTAGGGGTTTAGGGGTTTTGTGTTTAGGGTTTAGGGCTAGGTTTATAGGGTTTAGGTTTTAGGGTTCAAGGTGTCCTCTCACTAGGAATAGTCAGAAGGCTTGGGTTTTAGGGCTCTGACTTTGTGCTTCTTTGGCTGCTGGAGCAGTACGTGCGTCTTTCAGGGTCCCTGAGCCCGGAACCGTTTGTAGCACAGGTCGACCCCAACAGAACCATCACCTGGTCGGCGAACGCGACGACGGCCATGTACTGGCAGGCACTTGCAAGCACTGCAAGTACCCGCTTCTCCCCCCCCCCGCCCGTTTAGGGTTCATTGTTTCAGTGTTAGGTTAGACGGACATAAACCCTAAACCCTAAACCCCAGACCCTAATACTTGTTACCAATAAGAGCTGCAATGGATTCCTAGGTTGTCTGGCAACCCAGGCTGGTTTCGCGGTTCTGTTCTGAACTTCAGGGGAAGTAACCTGCCAAAGTCTCGCGCTTGGGCGGCTGAGATGGCTCATACTCTCTCGGCCCTATACCTGTATTTAAGCTCAACTCTACTTGACTTAAGCTTCTTAGTTGGTCTGCGCACCTGCAGCAGGGCTGTGGGTTTAGTTTGGGAGTAGGGGAACCCCCAAGCCCGAAATCCTAAACCTCAAACCCCAAATACTCACTTCCGAAACCCAAATCCATCGTGAAAGCTTCGCCGGCGCCGCGTTGAGGTGGAACCGGCTGATACCGTCGAGCTTGCGCGGCCTGATGGTATTGTTAGGGTTGAGGGTTTCGGGAACGAGGGCTTCCGCAAGTTTGAGCTTCTTTGCCGGGCTTTGACGGTTTAGGGTTTAACTCCTAAACCCTAAACCCTAAACCCCAAACCCCAAACCCCAAACCCTAAACCCTAAACCCTAAAAGCCCTCCCAAGGTGGGTCCTGCCCCTCGCCGGGACCTTGGCGATCTGCATTCCGTGCCTTATTGGCTGCTGGGCCGGCTACCGGCTTCGCTGCTTGGCCCAGAAGCCGTCATGGAGGGTTTAGGGTTTAGGGTTTAGGGTTTAGGGTTTAGTTTAGGGTTTAGGGTTTAGGGTTTAGGGTTTAGGGCCTAGGGTGGGTTTAAGGCCTTAGGCTTCGGCAAGCGCCTAGCCCTACACCCTTAACCCCTGGGCAGGAATCCTGCACGGCGTTTAGGGTTTCGGGTTCAGAAACCCTAAACTCTAAACCCCTAAACCCTAAACCCCTAAGCCCTAAGCCCTAAACACTAAACCCGAAACCCTATACCCTACACCCTAAACCCTAAACCCTGAAAAAGCCCGACGTCCGACTTCGCAGCTCTAGGACATAGGATTGCTGCACACCCTTCAAGGCCTCGGAGGTCGACCCTAGACCCTAACCTAGCTAGTCCCTTAAAAATATTGCATTTTTGCATTTTGGGCTAAGAGGCGACTTCTTTTCCAGAGGGCTGAGGGCTGGCTATGGGGTTTAGGGGCATCTCTGGGCTGGTTTTCGGCTTCAGGGTTAGTGCCTACTCTGGGCTGGCTTTAGAGTTGTCTGTCTTGTCGCCTGATTAGAAAGATGTAAATGGAGTATGTTCTTAATGTTATGGGAGTCTTTGGCCGGGCGGGTGTTTTTTTCCCCACCGCTCGATGAAGCGCTGGACAAGTGAATGCTTGGACTTGAGATCCCTAACCTAGCTCGGCTCTTGGGATATTGCACTTTTGCATATTGGGCTGAAGAGGCTCTCATGTCGGAATTCTTTCCCTGAGGCTGGGATGCCCAATAGTACCCTTATTCCCTTTTTGGTAGGTTTAGGTTCCCTTATAAACCCCTTTAAGCAAACGAGGGCACCCTTTTTGAGCCTAGGTTACTGGGCAGCCTAGTCCCAGAGGGCTGAGAAGGGGCATCCCAGCAATGATCCCTGAGCAAAAACCTAAGCCCGACAACATCCGATCTTGGAGATCGGGGACCTAGGAGGTCCTCATTCAGTGGGTTTAGTTTCAGGGTTTAGGGTTTTGGGTTTAGGGTTTAGGGTTTAGGGTTTAGGGTTTAGGGGTAACCCCATCAAGGGTCTCTCTCTTGGGTACTTAAAGCTTGACTTTGTACCACCCTAAACCTTCCCTGGCAGTGACACCAAGCAATGGGGCTCGGACAGGCCACTGTGGTTGATGTGTCCCGCCTCCTCATGTCAGGTAGTAGATCAACCCTAAACCCTCAACCCTATACCCTAAACCCTAAACCCGACACCTGTTCCAAAAAGAGCCCTAAGGCAGCTTCCCTTTTTGGTAAGGACTGGGCAGAAAGGAGGCTTTGGCGTTTAGGAGTTTAGGTGCGTTGTGTACATTGGCGTACCGTATTAGAGTAGGAAGCCGGGTTTAGGGTGGCTCTAGAGTTTTGGGACCACGGACATAAATTTCGAGAACCTCTCCACATGCATTTTTTTGTTGGTGACCTTTCGTTCTGGACCGTGCTGCACAGGAAGGAGCACCCGGCGTGTCTCAAGGAATGTGGATACTTCCGCTCTAAACGCTAAGGAGCAGGTGAAGAACTAGGATGCCCAGTAGTACCCTTATTCCCTTTTTGCGGGGTTTAGGTTCCCTTATAAACCCCTTCAAGCAAAAAAGGGCACCCTTTATAAGCCTTGGTTACTAAGCAGCCTAGAGAAGCATCCTCGTGTCGCCCAGGCGCCAGCTGGCGCCAGCAGCAGCAGCAGCAACTGCAGAACCAGAAGTGAGTGTGAAGAGCGCCTTAGTAGCCTTAGTAGCCCAGTGGTACCCTTTACCTTTTTTTTGGTTATGGTTTCCCTTATAAAGTAGCCAACCCCAAAAAGGGGTGGCCTTGTTATTAACATGGCTACTGGGCTACTAAGGCACCAAGGGGGAGGGCTTTCGGTCAGACCTATCCACCTTTCCCTTCAATCCTGAGTCCTTGCTACTGTGTGTTGGCAGTTCTTGGTGTTGGGTCCGTATGTATTTCCCAACACTTCTGCGGCCCTACTCCGCAAGAAGGATGCACTAAATCCTAAGCTCTGAACACTAAACCCTGCTTTGGACGGCACAGGTTCTCAGAGAGTTTTGGGTAGTTTCGGCCCCCCCCCCAAACCAAGACACTCGCCGTAAAGCCCTTCTTTCCCCAGCAGCAGGCTGGTTCGTTGCCGAAAAACTGGCAACCCGGCTTTTGTAGCCGATGCTTCTGATCGTGCACAGCAGAGACCTGGTGCGAAGTGGAGGTACTGAATCCCCACACGCCCGGACTGTGCAGGGCGAGGCAGCATTTTTCAATGACTCCCTGCGGTCACAGTGCAATCTCGGGCCGTTTCCCCCAAGCTTCGGTTGAAATAGTGCCGACTGAGGTCCTGTTAAGCCCCCAAAATGCAAGTATGAAATATCCCAAGGGCCTGGCCAGGTTAGGACCTAAACCCTAAACCCTAAACCCGAAACCCTAAACCCTAAACCTTAAACCCTAAACCCTAGGCCATAAGTACAGTTGTAATTGGGGTAGGAGTACCCATGTGGCATTTTGATATACTCAGGACTATTTAGCGATTCAATCTTCGGATCAGTGGTTCACGGGTTGAGTCTGAGACTCTTGAAAAATTGATGCTTTGGGGCTTAGGGTTTAGGGCTTAGGGCTCAGGGTTCAGGGCTTAGGGTTTGGGGTTTAGGGTTGGCCTTACGACCCAAACGATGCGCGAGTTCTTTTTTGCTTCTCTTGCGCCCCGTGCTGGCGCAGCTCCTCTTGCCTGCTGCCACTCGTGGCCAAAGCTCGGAAGCCACGACAGGGGTGCTTGCAACGCCGGAGCCTGGTCTACGAGTTCGGGTCCATGTACTCTAGGACCAAGAGTAGGGTTTAGGGTTTAGGGTTTAGGGTTTAGGGTTTAGGGTTTAGGGTTTAGGGTTTAGGGTTTAGGGTTTAGGGTTGTTGTTTTGTTGTAGGGTTTAGGTTCCCTTCGAAGCCCTCGGAAGCCAAGAAGGGGTGCCCTTCTTTAATTCCCAGGTTACTCTTGGGTCGGCCCTAAGGCTCCCCAGAAGTTGAGACCCCAGGAGGTGCAGTCCCTCAAGTATGAATCCCTCAACTTCGCTTTCTGCTGGTGATCATGTCTTGGGTACACTTACATCCAATCCCTCAACCCAAGCAAAACCCTGTATGCCCTGAACCTCCTCCCTAAACCTACTGGAAGGGTCATGGACATCCGAAATAGTTGTACATGAAGTTATGCTCCTCACAGTAGCCTGCATACTCTCAGCCAAGGGCATCAAAGTCCACCTCGTGCCCTAAGGCCCTAAACCCTAGGCACTGAGTAGGATGATAGGCTTTGGGGTTTTTGGTTTTAGGGTTTAGGGTCTTATCCTGGCTGAGAGGCAGTTAGCAGGTCCCACGAACCTTCCAGACTTCAAGTACTAACCCTCATCATGCCCCGACTCCTCACTCGCGTTTAGGGCTTAGGGCTTAGGGCTTAGGGCTTAGGGTTTAGGGTTTAGGGTTTAGGGTTTAGGGTTTAGGGTTTAGGGTTTAGGGTTTAGGGTTTAGGGTTTAGGCGGTTTAGGGTTTAGGGCTTAGGGTTTAGGGTTTAGGGCTTGGGGATCTAGGGTAGGGTTTGCAGGGTTTCGGTTTGCTCTTAGGGGTGTGGGGGTCTAGCATTACCCGGAATTCAGGGGACCCTTAAGGCCCAGAACCATGAACGCTCGATACTAGCATCCTCAACCGTAAGCCCTAAAACCTAAATTGGGTTTAGGGTTCAGGGTTCCAGGGTTTAGGGTAGAGACACACTACCCTAAACTACACCTTCCTCTTAGGAATTTGTTGTGAATTGTAATTTATGCAAAACCCAAGAGAAAATTAACAGTTGTGTTCTTATTGAGGTTCTAAGGGGGACCCTAACTTCCTAAGCCTGCAAGCAGCCCGCGAACCCTTTGAAGGGTTTCGGGCCAAGACGCGTCAGCCTCTGCGGGCAGAGGTGGGGAGGTTCAGGGTTTGGAGTGTAGGGCTCTGGTCTCCAGCACGGTTTGAGGTTTCGGGTTCAGGGTTTGGCCCTGTTGCTCAAATCATTACCCACTAAATAGCTTGGGGATGTTTGGCAAGTAGAACTCGGGAGGGTTGCACCAACCATTGCCCCTCCGAATCAGTCATTTTTCACCACAGAAGCTACCCAACACATCCCTAAACCTAGACCCCTGCATTGCCTAAGCCCCAAACCCTCCAGGTACGTTCACAGGGAGCATTTGGACTGTAAAGGTCGGTTTTGGGTTTCGAGCTCTGGGTTCCCGTTAAACTGGGAAACAAGGGTACTAATTACTGGCGGCAGCTTGGGTTAGTTTAGGGTTTACGGTTGAGGGTGCGCCACATGCTGCACGCATGCCCTCACGTGTGCCAGAGGTCTAGGACCCAGAGTAGGCCCTTGTTCCTTTGAACAAAAGAGGCGCCCTTTTCCTTCGTGAGGTGCGCCAAGAATCCTGAGTCTTGCAGGGTGTAGACTTTGTAAACCCTGGGGAGTACACCCTATCCCGAAGCCCGGCTTAAGTGTAGATTCTCGATACATACATGTCTACGTGGCTCAGGTTGAGTCGAGGGTTCAGGGTACCCCTCCACACCTCTGCCTCGCAGCCCACAGCCCACGTGGCCAGCCCCCTAAAGGGGGTGACCAGCTGACGTCTTGCTGGTGCTAAGGGGTTTGTTACCATGGTTCATCATGATTCATCTTTTTGTTGGTGATTTCATGACCACCATTGTTCTTTTGTCCACATGTGTATATGCAGTGATATAGAGAAAGGGAGAGGGAGTTGGGTTCCGTGGTTTCGAGTATAAGTAGCTAAACCCTAAACCCTAAACCCTAAACCCTAAACCCTAAACCCTAAACCCTAAACCCTAGCCCCAAAAACCCTAAACCCTAGCCCCAAAAAACCCTCATGTTTCGGGACGCACGCTTCCATTCTGCTGAAGCACCAGCGGGACGACCACGAGATCCCCGCCTCCGAGCTCTGCTCCAGGCTTTTGGGGGGTTCATCCCTAGACCCACCCCTTGGGGATGTTCCCCTTATACTGAACAGTCCTTAGTAGGGGGTACCCTAACCCTAAACCCTAACCCCTAAACCCTAAACCCTAAACCCTAAACTATAATCCCTTTGAGGACTGTTCGTATCAGGGGGAACATCCCTAAACCTACCCCCGCAGCAGTGTTGTGGTCGCCCGCGCGACTGGGAACTTACTTGGTCGGTGGAGTGGGACGAGTGCCCTGCCACACATGTGATGTAGGACAAAAGTTCTGGTCCCTTTTGGGGGGAACCCAAGGGGGTAAGGGTACGTGTTAGGTACCCCAAAAGGGACCCGAACTTCGGGAATTCGCGGTGTGGTTGTTCTGACCCCTTTGTCCGAATCTGCCGGAGGCTGGCTCTAACTGGCGCAAATGAAGCGCATGCAGTGTTGTAGCCCGTCGTGTGCCCTAATGATACCCCACACCCTAAACTCTAAACCCTAAACCCTAAACCCTAAACCCTAAACCCTAAACCCTAAACCCTAAACCCTAAACCTTCACAGTAAACTCTGGGCGAGGCTTCCTCCAGGACAGGCATCCTCACACCCCTGCATATAGTCCGACCCCGCAGTGCACCCCAGGTACTATTCTAGAAGCTACCCTAGCTGGGACTTCCCCCCCCCCCTCCCCCCATGAAGCTGCCCTTGGCCGCAGCACTCCTAAACCCGAAACCCGAAACCCGAAACCCTAAACCCTAAGCCTCTACACCCCGGTCACAGCCCTAAACTGGTCGCTGACCACCCTTTGGTCCGGCCCAGAAGTACCCTCAACCTAAACCCTAAACCCTAAACCCTAAACCCTAAACCTGGGTGTGGGCTGAGCTTGGGCTTCAGGGTTTCGGGTTTAGGGTTCAGGGTTTAGAGTTTCGGGTTTAGGTTTAGGGCTGGACTTGCATTGACCCTTCTACTAACAGTCACTCCCTAATCGGGATTATAGTACCCCCTAGAATGGGGGAGCATCCCAAGTTCAGGGGCTAAACCCTAAACCCCACGCCCCAAGCCCGAAGCCCAAAGCCACCGAACCCTCGCTCAGGCCACCCTCATCCCCAAACCCACTGCGGGTGCACGTGGGGTGTAACTCTAACTTAGGGCTTATTGTTTACGGTTTAGGGTTTAGGGTTTAGGCTTTAGGGTTTAGGGTTTGAAGTTTGATGGTTGAGGCTGTCTGGGGCGCCGTGTTCCCCAATCCACGCGTGCCGCCGCAGCATCTGCAGGGAATATTTGGAGGATTCCAACGCGAAGACACACATCGTTCAACCGCATGAAAGCCACATTTTTAGCGCCTCTAGGATGATCAAGGGCCGACTCAGGGACCACATATGCATCCGCAGCTCGCCGCAGGAGAGCCCTAGAAAAGACCTATAGACCCTAAAGCCGAAAGCCTAAAGCCTCAAGCCTAAAGCCTAAAGCCTACTGAGCCGTAGACTTCAACCCTGGAGCCCAGCAGAAACTCTGAAATTCAAAAAAAGAAACAGAGACATGGCATCTGAACTTCTCTGCCGGCTTCTGCAAGCCGCAGGAGCTGCATTGAGAGAGGATTTGGGACAGAGGGCTTGATAGGGCTTTGGGGTCGAGGGAGGGCTTAGGAGGTGGGCTTTAGAATTTGTGGTTTAGGGTTTTAGGGTTTTAGGGCTTTTGGGGTTTTAGGGTTTAAGGGTTTGTGGGTTTAAGGGTTTTTGGGTGTAAGGGTTTAAGGGTTTAAAGGGTTTAAGGGTTTAGGGTTTCGGTATGCAATGAGGTACAACGTAGACTTACGAGTGCCCTGCAATGGGACCCGTACTGGGGTTTAAGAACCCGATTTATGGACCCCAAAACTCAACCCCACAAGTCCTACTTGAGTCCTCCCAGTATCAGGCAGGGCGGAGAGATGTCAATGTCAGGGTTGTCTGGCAAATCCTAGACAAAAAGCCCTAAACCCTAAACCCTAGACCCTAAGCCCTAAGCCCCAAACCCTAAACCCTAAACCCTAAACCCTAAACCCTAAACCCTAAACCCTAAACCCTAAACCCTAAACCCTAAACCCTAAACCCTAAACCCTAAACCGAGTTCAGGGTTCAGGACTTTGGCCGAAGCCCTGAAGCCCGAAACCCAAACCCACGGCACTGAAGCCTGAAAAAAAAATTGAGGATCCCGAGCTGCCCCCCCCCCCCCCCCTCCAGTAGGGTTAGGTTAGGGTTTAGTTTTAGGGTTTAGGTTAGGTTTAGGGTTTAGGGTTTAGGGTTTAGGGTAGGGTTAGGGTTTAGGTTTTTAGGGTTTAGGGTTTAGGGTTTAGGGTTAGGGTTTAGGGGGCAGTTCCATGTTCCCTTAACATGGTCCCGCACCTTCCTCAAAGGGTTCTGAAGTATGTGCCCTTGGGCTGTATAGCGTATATCAGGGGTATCCCTAAATCCTAAACCCGTAGAAGGGCCTTAATCGGCCTTACTGAGCAAAATAGGGCAAAGGGTACTCAAGGGAGGGTTTAGGGTTTAGGGTTTCGGGTTTAGGGTTTCGGGTTTCGGGTTTCGGGTGTGGGGTTTGGGGTGTTAGGCAAAGGCCCGAGCCTTGAGAACCCCACACCCCAACATGGCTGAGGTTTGCCTGCTTGTTGGCTTCGTGCTGCTGGAAGTTACCCGTCCCTAAACCCTAAACCCTAAACCCTAAACCCGTCTGCATAGCACCCCCGGCCTGAAGTAAGAGGAGGATCGGGAGGGGGGGGGGGGGGGGCAAGGGTCCCTCTAAACCCTCAGCCCGAAACTCTACTTCGTACCCACTCGCTAAGTTCCCCCAAATCCTCCACGTCCGGGCTTTAGTTGGGTCCGATGTTGGCCTTTCGGCTTTCCCAGTTCGAGGGTTCTGCCCTAAACCCTAAACCCTAAACCCTAAACCCTACACCCGTAAACCCTAAACTAGGGGTCTGTTCAGC
This sequence comes from Symbiodinium natans, assembly GCA_905221605.1. Taxonomy (NCBI): domain Eukaryota; class Dinophyceae; order Suessiales; family Symbiodiniaceae; genus Symbiodinium; species Symbiodinium natans. Next base: position 738,985 of record CAJNDS010000902.1, read on the forward strand.
CCTCGTTTGCAGGGCATAGGGTTTAGGGCCAGGGTGGCGCTGTGAAGCCCTCAACCATAAATCAGGATTCACCACCCTCCCCCCACGCGTCACTAAACCCCAAACCCCAAACCCTAAACCCTGAACCCCAGATAACAGGCACGCTTTGGGAGTTTAGGCATGGTTTGGGCTGGAAGGGGAAACCCTGAACCCTCAACCCTCAACCCTCAACCCTCAACCCTCAACCCTCAACCCTAAACCCTAAACCCTAAACCCTAAACCCTAAACCCTAAACCCTAAACCCTAAACCCTAAACCCTAAACCCTAGGCATGGTTTGGGCTTGAAGGGGAGTTCTGGCAGTCCGGCTTGTCGGCAAGGGGAGGGCGCCCCTTTTCTCCATAGTTATGGTTGATTCTGCTGCCTTTATTATTATTATTATTATTATTTTTATTATTGTTATTGTTATTGTTATTGTTGTTGTGAATAGCGTTATTATTATTATGAGGATTATTGTTATTATTATTGTTATTGTTATTCTTATTGTTATTCTTATTGTTATTATGATTATTTCTACGTATTATTTCTATTACTACTACAATTTTGTTTCTTTTTTTTTTGGGCGGGGGGGGGGGGGGGGGGGGAGGGCTCCTTGTGAACCGCCAGCTCGTGGAGATGTGCGGAGGACCCTGCAAGACCTCAAGCAATTTATGAGCCCTAAACCCTGAACCCTGAACCCTGACCCCAAACCCTAAGGTTGCAGAGGCTGGCAGTTCGGATTTCGCGATCTAGCCGGCAGGGGGGGGGGGGGGGGGGGGGGGGGGGGGGGAGAAGTCCCTGAATCCGAAACCCCGGGCCCTACAATAGACTTTCCCAAGCCCTAAGGCGTTCATGGTTCCTAAACCCTAAAACCCCAAAACCCCAAAACCCTAAAACCCTAAACCCTAAACCCTAAACCCTAAAACCCTAAAACCCTAAAACCCTAAAACCCTAAAACCCTAAAACCCTAAAACCCTAAAACCCTAAAACCCTAAAACCCTAAAACCCTAAAACCCTAAAACCCTAAAACCCTAAAACCCTAAACCCTAAAGACCGACGCTGAGAGCCTAACCCTCAACAGCTGAAAGCCCAGAGCTCCCTTCTAAACCCATTCACAGCACAGCACCCTGGTTTTCTTCGTGTTTAGGGTTTAGGGTTTAGGGTTTAGGGTTTAGGGTTTAGGGTTTAGGGATAGCGGTCACAAACGCGTGCGGGGTCAAGGGCGGGCCAGCCTTTCTAAGGCGTCCGCAGCTGGAAGCTTGAAAGTCGGCCGTCTTGAAGGCTGCCGGGTTCAAGGACTTCGGGGTTCAGGGTTTAGGGTTTAGGGTTTAGGGTTTAGGGTTTAGGGTTTAGGGTTTAGGTTTAGGGTTTAGGGTTTAGGGTTTAGGGTTTAGGGTTTAGGGTTTGAGGGTTCTGCGGTTCTACGGTCTAGGGTTTCGGAGTTTCAGGCTTCCAGAGCTTTTAGGGTTTTAGGGTTTATAGGGGTTAGGATTATCAACCCTAAACCCTAAACCCTAAACCCTAAACCCTAAACATTATAGGCAGTTATAGGGTTCAGGACAACACCCAAGCAACAATCCCCAACGTTCTCGGGCGGCTCGGGCAACCCGGATGTGAGGGGTTTAGGGTTTAGGGTTTAGGGTTTAGGGTTTAGGGTTTCAGTTCGGACCTTCTGGTTGGGATCAGGAGTCATCATTAAGTGGCAAAGTAGCTGAATGTAGCTGAGTAGATAACCTTTCACCTTTTGGGGTAATACGCAAGCTTACCAGGGTTTAGGGTTTAGGGTTTAGGGTTTAGGGCTTAGGGCTTAGGGCTTAGGGTTTAGGGCTTAGGGTTTGAGACCTTTTTGGACCAGGGTATAAGGCATCTCAACGCTGGAGCCCCTGCTACGCGCTCCGGACTTGGAGCGCATGTTGACTTGACTTCTTAAGGTCCCCTTAAAAAATGTGCTACATAAATCCCAAGAGGGCATTAAACACATTCTTTTTTTATTAAGGTTCCAAATGGAGTATAGATTTGACTTCTGGTCACTTTGGGGTTGTATTTGCGCTGGCGTGAGTGGCAATTCCCTTACACCAAAAGTGTGGAGAGGCTCTATGACCGTTTCTTGGCGCCGGTTTTTTTTTTGCATGCGTTTCCCGAAGGTGTTTTTGTCTCGTCTTGAATTCGTCCTAGCATCTTTTAACATGTGAGAAACTTCAGTCCTCAAATCTTTACATCCTACATATCCTAAAACCAACAAACCCTAAATTGTACGAAGCTTAAAGATGTTTTTGTCGCTTCTGAAAAGTCCGGGTCCCTTAAACGCCTAGGCCGGGCCCTGGGATGTGTTGAGTTTTCTTTTTTGGGGGGTTAAGAGGATCATCTTCAGGATTTTTTCAGGGGTTTTCAGCCATCCTAGAAACACAGGCCCCTGAAGAACCGTGGCCGCATTGTCATAGCTGGGTGCCCCAAAGAAGAGGCTTGCAAAAATCTTGGGGTAGTTGCGGGGTTCCTTAGTATGGGCCCTTAAACAGGGGACCCCTGGCCCCTGATATACCCGATACAACCTAAGGGCCCATACATCAGAACCCTTTCAAGAAAGTTAAGGAACCATATAACTTCCCTTACACTCTAGACACAAGAGAAACCTAGGAATCAAAAGGGTACGCTTTTGGGTTTAAACCCCTTTGCAGAAGGTCAGGGGCCAAATTAAGGGAGGCATGAACTTCCTTCACATGCAGCTAGGGTCAGGGGTTGGGTCTGGTACCACTTGTACTAACTGTCCTTAATGGGGATTATAGTCATATCATTATATAAATCCCCTATTAAGGACTGTTAGTACAAGGGGGGACATCCCAACCCTAAACCCTAAACCCTAAACCCTAAACCCTAAACCCTAAACCCTAAACCCCAAACCCTAAACCCTAAACCCTAAACCCTAAACCCTAAACCCTAAACCCTAAACCCTAAACCCTAAACCCTAAACCCTAACCTAAACCCTAAACCCTAAACCCTAAACCCTAAACCCTAAACCCTAAACCCTAAACCCTAAACCCTAAACCCTAAACCCTCAACCCTGCCTCTGGAGGTGATGTATCTCGATCGCTGGCAGTGGCGGGAGCGACCTCGGAGATCGCGCTGTGGCCTTGTTAGACCCCCCAAACCCCCAGAGAACCTCCCTAAAAACTAGGGTTTAGGGTGTAGGGCCGGGGTTCAGGGTTTAGGGTTTAGGGTTTCGGGTTTAGGGTTTAGGGTCTAGGGTTTAGGGGCTTCCGGAACCCTGGAGCCCCTCCACAACCCCTGAGTTCGACGCCAAGCCGTGACGACCTTAGGTAATGACCATTGAGGCCGTGGAGAAGATGCAGCTTGGCGCTCTCATCCCTCGGCCCTCGGCCCTAAGCACGAAGGTTTAGGGTTTGGCGTTAAGGGTTTCGGGATCAGGGTTTCGGGTTTCGGGTTTAGGGTTTAGGGTTTAGGGGGGGGGGGGGGGAACGCTGTTTCTATGCCTCTCCGATCTCTTAGATTTGCCAGACATCAGGGAGTCGAGGGTTTCGGGTTCAAAGTTTGGGCCACTTTGTAGCTGCGAGGACACGGGAATCTGCCGTAAAAAACCCATGCTTGTCAAAAGCTCTACGTCTGGCGCTGGCTCGGCGCCGTTTCTTGAACAAAGGGCCATCATGAGTATCTGGCTGTGGTGTAGGGTTCAGCCTAGCCTCACAAGTCCCAGCTAGGGTTTAGGGTTTAGGGTTTGCGCTTTAGGGTTCAGGGTTTTTGGGGTTTAGGGTTCAGGGTTTAGGCTAGTCCTGCAGCATGCCAAGACCCCGGGGGGGGGGGGGGGGGCAACGGACTGAGATGGGGAGGGCTGGGGGGGGGGGGCATCGGGTGCCGAATCGAGAGGCTGTCCAGCGGTACCCGCCGAAGGCTTCGCGCGTGCAACAGCATCTCACACTCTCTCTCTTTCTCTTTCTTCTCTGTCCCTCTCCTTGTCTCCTCTCTCTCACTCTCTCTCTCTCTCTCACTCTCTCTCTCCTCTCTCCTCTCTCGCTCTCTCTCCCCTCTCTCTCATTCTCTTTTCTTTTCCTCTCTTTCTCTCTCTCTCTCTCTCTCTCTCTTCTCTCTGCCTCTCAGCTCTTCTCTCTTCTCTTTTCAATTCTCTCTTCTCCTCTCCTCTCTCTCTCTCTCCACGCTCTCTTCTCTCTCTCTCTCTCTTCCTCCTCTCTCTCTCGCTTCTAACTCTTCTTGCTTCTCTTTCTCTCTCTCTCTCTCTCCATCTCTTCTCTTCGCTCTTTTCATTCTCTTCTCTCGCTTCCCTCCCTTACCTCCATTCTCTCTCTTCTGTTGTTTCTCTCTTTTCTGCCTCTCCTCTCTCTGTCTTTTCTCTGTTGTTTCTCTTTGGGTGCTGAAACCTCGATAACACTTTCTGAAAGAGACGAATAGGGTACGGGTGTGGTAGCGGGGGGTAAAGAGGTCCAGCTCTCGGAACCGCTGGGTGGAAGAGGGGGGACGAGAACGGGAGGAACCCTCTCTCCCCCCCCCTCTCTGCAAGTACCCAAAGACCCTAGACCCTAAAATCAAACCCTGAAACCCTAACTCCTCAACCCTTACACACCCTAAAGTCTAAACTGCTGAACCGATAGAAGAGCACCTCAACTCTCTGCTCGAGTCCTCCAAACCACAGGCCCAAGCTTTCAATCAACCCCTAGATTGGCGCGAACGCGGGATTTTCGCTGTTTTGTTCGGGATGCAGTCCGACCCTGAACACCAACCAGGCGAAGAGCCCCTTGCCTCTCCCTCACAAACTCCCTAAACCCTAAACCCTAAACCCTAAACCCTAAACCCTAAACAATTCCCAGGCAGGTCGTGGAGCAGGAAGCTTGTCAGCGCTTGCGCCCGTGCCCCCTTTCCTTGTGGGTCTTTTGAAGAAGGGTTTAGGGTTTAGGGTTTGGGGTTTGGGGTTTAGGGTTTAGGGTTTCCGGTTTAGGGCTCCTGCTGCTGTCCTGCAAGCCCCTGGGCTCATGCGCAGCTGCAAGCAGGTTTAACAGTAAAGGTTTGAGCCAATAACTAGGATGCCCAGTACCCTTATTCCCTTTTTGGGGGGTTTAGAGGTTCCCTTATAAGCCCCTTTAAGCAAAAAAGGGCACCCTTTGTAAGCCTTGGTTACTGGGCAGCCTAGATAATTCCCAACAGCCGAGAAGGGTTGGATTTCTAAAGGCGGCCAGAGGCGGGGGGCCTTTTGCACGGTTTAGGGTTTAGGGTTTAGGGTTTAGGGTTTAGGGTTTGGGGTTTAGGGTTTAGGGTTTAGGGTTTAGGGTTTAGGGTTTAGGGCGCCCTCGGAACGGAACGCCGGAACGGAACTGAACTTGATCATCGCTGTCTTCTTGGCTGTTGGGTTGCACAGCTGAGTTAATGACTGTAGCTACCTTTCCACGTACTTCAACTACCGCCAACGTAAAGCCGGAAACCCGAAAGACGACCCATGACCTAAACGCTGAGACCCCAAAACCGTAAAACCCAAAATCCCATCCCCCGAACCGCAATGCCTGAAACCCTCAAACCCAAAGTTCTAACCCCTAAAGACCCGTAAGCCTAAACTCTAAAACCGGGCCCCACGACCCGAATTCCTAAAGCTCTTAGACCCCAAAACCCTGAACCCTAAACCCTGAAACCCCAACCCTAGCTCCCCCCCCCAAGGAGTTGACAGCAGAGTTCCTGCTCATTGCGCTCGGCAAAGCCGACACTTCTACTCTCGACCCCTTGTAGCGTTTAGTTTGATTTTTTGGAGGAGGGGATTGACGTTAGGGCTTAGGGTTTTGGATTGTTCCTTTCCGAATAGTATATGGGTCTCTCTCTCTCTCTCTCTCTCTTTCTCTCCGGTTTTCGGGAAGAGGCTTCCAAAAGTCATGTCATTTGTTTTCCTCTTCTCTGACGCTGTCTCTGTCTCTGTCTCTGTCTCTGTCTCTGTCTCTGTCTCTGTCTCTCTCTCTCTCTCTCTTTCTCCTTGGACCGTTTAAGGGTAAGATGATGTCGACGTGGTGCCAATACTTATTTGGAGGACTCCACTATACTTCTGGACCATGCTGAAATTGTTCCATTCCTTCGCGCGTTGGACTGATAAGGTACATCTCAAAGAATTGAATGGAGGTTTGAAAGGACTGCTGAGGCTTCTTTCACCTAAGCCCAAAACCCTCAAAACCCCTGGCCCATACTTGGATGTGAATGTGCCTCTCGTTGGAGGAACCTAAAGATCTCAAGCTTGGCTTTATGTCATGCCTGTTTGAGAAGTAGCTCTGGCCGCTTTCAGGAACCAGGGCGTTTAGGGTTTAGGGTTTAGGGTTTAGGAGGGTTTAGGCTAGGGTTGGGAGAGGAAGAGCCGAGATCATGAATGGTATTTGTTAATGCCAGGGTTGGGCGTTCTTGCTCTACGTAGCGACGTAGGCCCTTTGCAAGGCGGTTTGGCGCTTGCCTTACAATGGTGGGCCTGCGGCCTATCTTTAACGTGCTGCCGCCAAAACCGGAAAGCCTCAACCAACCCGAACCCCAAACCCGGAACCTTAAGCCCCTAAGCCCTAAACCCCAAACCCCAAACCCCAAACCCTAAACCCTGAACCCTAAACCCTAAACCCTATTCTCCCACACCCAGAGGATGCAGAAATTGCTTGGATGGATCAGCACTTGGCCGGTCTCGCTCAAGGCGACGAGGCCGTGGGTTCCCTGGGTTTTTAGGGTTTAGGGTTTAGGGTTTAGGGTTTAGGGTTTAGGGTTTGGGGTTTAGGGTTTAGGGTTTAGGGTTTAGGGTTTAGGGTCTTAGTAGCTGAGTGAGTACACTTTACACTTCTTGGGATACTATAACCCCCTCTAAAACTGAAAGTGCGCACTTTTGGGGGGCTTATGAACCCAGCAACCAAGGGGTTTAGGGTGCGGGGTTTAGGGTTCGGGGTTTAGGGTTTAGGGTTGGGCTTTAGGCGGTTGAGGTTGATCCCCTTGTAGGGGCTCCCAGACCCTAAACCCTCAACCCTAAAGCCCCCGATGCTTTGGAGGTTAGTTAAGTGGCTTGTTGCAGCGGGGCTTGCGAGGCACTAGTAGGGGCTTTTCAGAAGGTGAGATCTCTGGGCTTTCGCTTATACCTCAACCCTAAACCCCCTAAGCCATATAAGGGGGGGGGGGGGGGAACCATAAGCCCAGAATTTTATGAAGATGCGCTGTGACGTCCTCGGGCTTCGGGTCTAGGGGTTTAGGGTGCCAGCGCTTGCCCTTCACCCCACAAGCCCACAAAAAAGACCCACAACCCTTCTCCCAGACCCTGTGATACACCACACAACATAAACACAAGCGCGCAAAAGCAATTGAGAGAGCATTAACCCCAAGTCACCACCCAGAATCTTGGACAGTTTCTATTGGACGTAGTCCCGGACTTGGACAGTTTCTAGGGGACTCCTTGGTTCAGGACTTGAACTTCCAATCGTAGAAATGTTCTTCGTGCACCCCAAAAGTACATCTAGGGTTTAGGATTTAGGGTTCAGGGTGGGGGGGTTTAGGTTTAGGGTTCAGGGTTCAGGGTTGTCGGTTTTTTTGATGAGCACGCAACATGCGCAGGCTCTCCACCTGATCCCTCCGCCTGGTGATTCCACAAACCAGACACTCGTACTGCTCCTGGCCTGCAGTCGAGCTTTCAGGGTTCAGGGTTCAGGGTTTAGGGTTCAGGGTTTAGGTTTAGGGTGTGCTACAGGGGCCCTTAATAATTAGAAAAGGGTTTTGGAGGCTATTGCAGTATAATTATAAAGGGACTGTAAGGGGCGATGCTTAGTAATTATTCCGAGTCCCAAACTAAGTTAGGGACTCCCTCGAAAAGGGAGTTTTCCCCAGGTAGTGAAATTTGAACGAGGCTTTGTTGTTTAGGGCCGTACCAGCCTACGAGAGTTACTCGAGCCGCTGGGAGGACGCGCAAAGGGGTGGATCGAAGTTGGTGTGCTTTTTTTGTTTGCTTCATACCTAAGCCCTACACTAAATCCTGCACCCGAATCCTAACACATACACCCTAAGCCAGGCCGACAGCCCCGAAACCCGGGAGCTTTCTATAGGCCTTAGCGCTGAGTTAGAAGCACCAAACCCTAAACTCACTAGTTCTTGATATGGGGTCAGGGAATTAGGTGACTTCTACCCCGCGTAGATCACATAGAAACTGTTTCAGGAAGCTATTGCGAATTCTCGAACCAACAGCCTCTCCGTACATCTGCCATCAGAATTGGAGCATCGAGCGTGCTTGTAGACACAGCATTTTCGGCGTGCGAAGCGGACAAGAAGCGCCCCCTACTCCATCTCCCAACAGCGGCAAAAGAACCCCCCCCAAAAAAAAATATAAAAAAAAAGAGTGAAAAAAACAAGCAAGCTTGCGCCCCTACTCTGAACTTGTAGCTTGTTGTTTTCCTTGGTGTTCGTCAAACCCGCAAATGCAAACTTAGCTCCCGGAGTATTGAGGAAGTAGGTCAGGGTGCTCCATTTTCAGCCTGCTGCCGCGGCCATCATTTCGAGACCTAAACCCTAAACCTTAAACCCGCAACCCTAAACCCTAAACCCTAAACCCTATCAAGCAGAGAAGCTCGCGTCCTGGAAGAGGCCAGACAAATTGAGCTTCCAAAAGCACAAAGCCCGGGTACGTACCCAGAGATTGCTAGCATGGCATTTGGCTCTAGGATGCCCAGTAGTACCCTTATTCCCTTTTGGTAGGTTTAGGTTCCCTTATAAAGCCCTTTAAGCAAAAAAGGGCACCCTTTTTAAGCCTAGGTTACGGGGCAGCCTCGGGCTTGTGTAGTACTCTTGGGTTCTTCAGGGAGGGGGGGTTCACGGGGGGTATGTAACCCAAGGCTCCCTACTACTCCCTCCTACTCCCTAAGGCTCCCTAAGTTTCTTGAAGGTTCCCTAGGTATCTACCCCCTATGAACCCCTCTCCCTTAAGAATCTCTAAATAGCAGCCATAGGTACCTGAAAATGTTTTCATGAAAGCATGACTATATCTTAAGCCCTAAGCCCTAAACCTGTAACTCGGGATCCCTAATCGAAACCTGCGTTCGTAGCGGGTACGTAGGCTGGTCTGGGCCTCATACACGGTTTTCGTGGTGTGGACTTAGGGTTTAGGGTTTAGGGTTTAGGGTTTAGGGTTTAGGGTTTAGGGTTTAGGCTTCAGGGTTCAGGGTTCAGGGTTCAGGGTTCAGAGTAGTAGACTCAACTGGCTTACGACTTAGGGTTACCCTTGTCCGACTCATCGACCTGCTTGCCCGCTGATTACACTAAACCCTAGACCCTAAACTTTAAACCCGAAGGGTTTAGGCTTTAGGGTTCGGGTTTATTGTTTAGGGTATAAAGGGTTTAGGGTTTAGGGTTTAGGGTTTAGGGGTTGAGGGTTTAGGGTTTAGGGTTTAGGGAGGGGGCGGGGCAAACATCAACTTGTTCACCACATGGGGTTGTTGGCTTCTGGCCCTAAACCTTAAGGCTGAATCGAGTTTCGAACCACGGGTTTGGGGTTTCGGGTATCTCTAGAATTCCTGCATCCAGGCTCACTCAGCATTTCCGTGAGTTCAAGGCGGTGGTTGCGGGTTTAGGGTTTAGGGTTTGAAGCGTCATGCTTTAGGTTTCAGGCGTTAGGGCTGCGCTCAAAAGCATGATTTGTTGGCTTGTAGCCCTCCCTACGACTGAACAGTTCTTGTTGGCAGAATTCTGACAGTTAAGGGCAAACATTCCTATTCTTGCACAGGGTAGGGCAAAGCTTCAGAGCGACCATTGGGTTATCACAGAGTCCTGGGTTACTAGGGTTTAGGGTTTAGGGTTTAGGGTTTAGGGTTTAGGGTTTAGGGTTTAGGGTTTAGGGTTTAGGGTTTATGGGGCTGCAGGCCATGTTAGCAGTGGGGCGCTTGGAGGATCAAGGGGGGGACTTAGCTCGTGACAAACCCCACGCAGGGCCCCTGTGGGGGGCGGGGGGGGTTTAGGGTTTAGGGTTTAGGGTTTAGGGTTTAGGGTTTAGGGTTTAGGGTTTAGGGTTTAGGGTTTAGGGTTTAGGGTTTAGGGTTGAGAGTTTAGGGTTTTTTTTACTTCTACTTGGCACCCTAAACGGAGGGTGTCTGTGTGTTTTTCGCGAACTTTTGTTTTGTTGTCGCTTGCGTTTTTTGGGGGTTGGGTGGGGGGGGGGGGGGGGGGGGGAAACCTCTACAGTAGGTGCTGAAATTTTGCCTGCTTTTTAGGAGGGAAGCCTTTGTTTTTCTCCATCGGTGGCGGCAAACCTTTTTCTCTGTGTCTGTTTCCTAGCAAAACGTCTCCGCTCTCCAAGAAAGACGGCCTGGCCCTGGGGAGGATCGAGGAAGAAGAGGACGAAAAGAAAGAAAGACAGAAAGACAGAAAGAAAGCAAGAAAGGAAGGACGGAAACAGGGCCGAAAGAAACAACCAAAACGCGGAACAACATTCTTTCGCATTGTTGCCTGCAACCTTTCCAAAGTCCGTCCTGCGAGCATTGTGTTTGCAACTGGGGGGGCCCGCAGCCCGCTTTTTGAAGCTTCATGCCCACGAGAGACCTTGCATTCAACGCGTTGGAATGCTTTCAAGACACGTCTTTTCTTAGGGAAAACCAAAGGACATTGACCAAATCATGGAGCTTCTATGAAAATTAGTCGGCATCTTCTGCAAATACAGAGGCAATAGAGTTCATCCGAGGGAGAAAGCTATGAAAACACAGAGGCAATAGAGTTTTTCTGAATACAAAGCCAAGGAAATTAACAAGTATTTAAAAAAACACTTGGATCATCCCATCCCCACCCTCTCTGGGTAGAGATACTCTGGGGTTGGGCAATTCAGGGACACTCTTGGGTCGGGCACTCTGAGCATTCTGGGGTTGGGCAATCCAGGTATACTCTGGGGTTGGGCACTCCAGGGATGAGCGAGGAGTAGACCGGGCGAGGAGAAGAGGTCCGGGCGAGGAGAAGAGTTGAGTTTAAACTCTAACAACCCCACACTGAGGTTGGGGAAAAATGGTGCGGAAATCCGACTGAAATACAGAGGCAAAAGAGTTTTTCCTAGGACAAAAACGTATTAAAATTTAGAGGCAACCGAGTTTTCCTAGGGACACCAAGGATGTAGAGGTTTTCCTAGGAAAAAACTGAGAAAACAGAGGTTTTCCTTCAAAACCAGAGAAACATATTGACTGTCCTCCAGAAGTAGAGAGAAATCGATGTTTTCTGACCCGCCCAACCCAAAAAACATTCGCCACAATGATCGCGAACAAACTCTCCACCCACCCTAAACCCTGGAATGCTTGGGGCCCGCAGCCCTCCGAGGGGGTTGAGGGTGTAGGGTTTAGGGTTTTGGAGCAAGCCCTAAGCCTTGAGCGGCTTTCGGAGGATGTGTGCTTCAGGTGTTAACCCTGAACCCTAAATCCTAAACCCTAAACCCTAAACCCTACACCCTAAACCCTAAACCCTAAACCCTAAACCCTAAACCCTAAACCCTAAACCCTAAACCCTAAACCCTAAACCCTAAACCCTAAACCCGAATTGAGGGCGGTTTAGGGGTTGGATACCTTGCCTCAACTCACCCAACTCTCCTGCGTGGGAAGGAGCTCCTCCTCAGCAGCCTGGAGACACTGGGCAAGGGCGTTTAAGGCCACTTCTAAGCTTTTAGGGTTTAGGGTTAGCGTTTAGGATCCTAAGCCCTACACCCCAAAACAGCCCAAGCTCCCAAGGCCCTGTAAACTGCCATTATGTTGAGTAGAACTATCGTGAATACCACTATCAGCACCAGTTGCTATCATTGCTACTGCTTGCGAGAAATGATGCAACTTCTGCTACTGCTCCTTGTTATTCTATATCAAGAGCATGATTATTACTACCCCAAACCCTGTACCCCAACACTATTGTTTATCTTCGGATAACGTACTCGTTTTCCATGTTGTGCATACCAGTGTGTATTACCTGTTGCATTTATGCTCTTAGCCCTCTGGAGAAAATAGGCGCGCCCTCCATGGCTTAACGGTATCTACTCTGTTTGGTGTGGTCAAACCTGAATCTATAGGTTATCAGCCGTAGAGCTGGTACCCTTGGGTTTGCGTGCAATCAGTGCATGAGTTCCTCTGAACTGGTACCAACAGAAGTTGCGACATCTGTGGTCGCCTCTAGCGACTTGGAGGACGAGATGGCGTCTCTGCCAGCAGAAGGAGAGCAGCTCTCAAACTTGGGAAGCCAAGGGTTAGCCACTCTTGGTAGCCCTGGGATCAACGTTTTCAGTGGCGCAGGAGAAACTCCTTTTGGACCCACTAACCCTAATGCTGCTACACCTATTGCTGCGCACTTGCATCTCCACAGGCAACAGTTCCAACAGAACATAGGTATCAACATAGGTTTGTCAGAAGATGAGGTCCGTGCACGACTTAGCTTACTAGAGTCTGAAGCTGAACGCAGGCACCAAGGCTTGACGGAAGCTATGAGAGCGACAGCTGAGCAGAATTTCGCAAACGCGGAAGAAGAAGCCAACAGCGTACACAGACAGGTTGTCGCGTCCCTTGAAGCAACACTTGCCAACAGTGAACTAGATAGCGCTAGAAACGCCGGTTTGCTGATGCAGGAGTTGAGGATGCGTGACCACCACCTGCAGAGCGAAGCACAAATGTACAGAAGCGCAAAACAAAGTTTTGAACGCAGTGAGCAGTTGAGGGAGCAAAACCTCCAAGAAGTTGAGGGAAACAAGCAGCTAGCATTGCTTCAATTCGGGTCATACCTGAAGAAGAACTATGATGAGCACGTCGAAACGCTAAGGAGTGAACTTGCAGAGCTAAGGACTGAGTTTTCAACAACTGAGGATGCGATGTATCGGCAGAACGATAGCCTCCAGGATGAGGTGTCGTCCCTAGAGAACGCACTAAGGAGAGAGCAAGAGCAAGTCGCTCAGCTCCGCCACTTGCCTCAGGGAACCACTGCCGGTGCGAGTCAAGCGCCCAATCCGCTAACTCCTCAGATGACGAACCCGTCAACACCTCAGTTTCCTAACCCGCTGTTCAATCAACCTCCTCAGTCAGTGCCGACAGGGCCCCCAGGCTTTCAAGCCCCCGCAGGCCCAAGCTCGTCAGACCCCGGTGTAATTCCGGAGTCACTAAGAGCATTAGCTGCTAATTTCCTGAGCAACAACAACCAAGTCACTGCAGCACCTCCTGGTCTTTTTCCCGCAGGTGCGCCCCAACCCTCAGGTATGCCGACGGCGTCAGCCGGACAGTTGCCTCCCGGGCTAGCTTCCCAAACCGGACAGCTGCTTGGTTCGCAAACTGCGGCCCCTGCGGGCACGCCGGGTAGCGCGGGAGACCAAAGTACAGTAGCTTTGCAACAAGCACTCTTAGAAGCTGCGAAGTTTTTAAAGGGTGAGAAAACCCCTGAAGAAGACAAACCCAAAGTCAAAGAAGCCGATGTGGTCAAGCTCCCAGATTTTCCCAATCCGGAAACCTATCGCTCTTGGAAAACAGCTACAAGGGAAGCAGTAAGGGCTGCGTCTGATAGGCCGGATGCTGCTTTTAAGTGGATCCTTGAGGTCTACGAAAACGGAGCAAGCCACGAACAGCTAAGGGATCCCGGCATCTTCTTGACGCTGGATACCAAGATCCTAGCCGCTTTGACCAAGGTCGCCAAAGGCGAACTTGCCCGCCAAGTGCTCAACTTCAAGGAGTCTGAGGCAGTAGCAGGCAGGGCTGTAAGGGGTAGGCAAGTTTTGTTCATGTTTGAGCAGCATTTCAAAACCAATGAAGCTGCGGGATCTCTTTACTCAGTAGAGGATCTTCTCAAGGTTGCACTGCTAGGTGACGACTTGACCACGTTCATCTACAACTGGGACTCTGTAGTGGCCGGTTTGAGTCACAAACCCGATGAAACCACGCTGAGAGATATCTTCCTTCGTCAAATCCGGAAGTCGACTAGGATGAAATATGACTTGGAAATTTACGACCGTGCCAAGGAGGGAACCTCCACGCATTCGTACGAGTTCCTGGTCGAATCGATTCGAAACCTTCTCAACCGCGAACGTATGCGGAAGAATCGAGATCGCATCGCTAAGTCGCATGGCGACCGATTCGGTGCTCCTGTCTTAGATCCTAGAGCCGGACGCCCCCCTTCGAGGGGAGGCCGGGAAAGGACTCCCTCGCGTGGCAGCTCGAGGTCCAGGGCCTCATCGCAGAGGTCTCCAAGCAGATCCCCAGGTAGGTCACAAAGTCCCAAACGCGGTGTTTGTTATGACTTCCAAAAGGGTAAGTGCAAAAAGGGTGACAAGTGCAAGTATGAGCACAGGAAACGTGACCCGAGCCCGAAGGGAAAGTCCAAAGAAGTGTGTACCTTTTGGAAGAAGGGTAAATGCACTCGTGGGAATAAGTGTCGTTTTCTCCACAAAGACAGATCTCAGTCGCCTTCTGCGGCTCCCACTGCGGAAGCTGCGACACCAGCCTCAAAGCCCGAGAAAGCTAGGTCACCTTCCCCAGCGCCGAAGAACAAGCGCAAGCCCAGCAGGGGACGTTCAAGGGAAAAGGACAAGCACGCAGCTTGCTGTGTGTCTTTCGCTGCCGCGGCCCCAGCTGGACCAAGGGATGAGCCTAGTGTCAAGGGTGAGGATTACTGGGAGGTCGACTTCAAAAGAAAGGAGGTTGTGAGACACCATTGTTCCTACAGGTCAGAAATGTTTAACCCGACTTCGCAGGATTGCCCAATGGATCTTCGCAATTTGGGGAGCATGGCTGTTGCCGTCAAGACATTGCCAGTGGCCCCATTTGCTGAGAAAGAGTCGTGGAACTGGAGGTCCAAGCGATCACAACAGAACACGACCCCTTGGGTAGGCAAAACAGTCTTCAAAATCAAGGACCCAAATCGCAAGCTTAGGTTTAGTGACAAGGTCCGCGTTTACCAAGTCCCAATGGACAAATGCATCAAGTTGATTCGCAAACCAAGACAGTTCTCTGTATGCTACCTAGATGAAAGGTCTTGCCCCAAACCATCCAAAGATGACAGAGAGTACGCCAAGAACGTAGCCTTAGAGTTGGCCAACGTCGTTCAAGCTTCGTTGCGTGGCGAAAGCGTAGACTGTGACTACGAGTGCGAGGACGAAACGTCACTCACATGCGAATGCTGTGAGAACTTCGGCCGTGCAGCCGAGCTCGCCTGTCCGAGCGCCGTCGACTACCTGGAGTTCCTTGCGGACACGGGCAGCGAAGAGGACCTTATCAGTCGCGCGGACCATGCAGCCCACTTTGGGGATGTGCCGGTGAACAGTGCCTCTAGGCATGTCAACCTTATTACCGCAAACGGTTCTATTAAGGGTGACAAGTCGGTGCAGCTCGAAGTTCCCGAATTTGGCGGAAAGTTGGAGTGTTACTTGCTTGACAGCACACCTCCTGTATTCTCTGTAGGCAGGCGGTGTATGGAGGACGGTTTCGAATTTCATTGGTACCCTAAGAAAGCCCCGTATTTTATCTCGCCTGAGGGAAAGAAGCTTAGGTGTCGAATGCGAGGTATGGTGCCAGTGATAGCCAGCGATACACTCGCAGCTCCTGCGATCCAGGAGGGCCCCACTGGTTCCGTAGGAAGCCAAGTCTTCAGTGTCCCGGAACCCACGCAGGAAACAACTTGCGCTGTGGCTGAGGTTGACGCTGAGGGTTTTCAGGAGTAAGCCGCCCATATGGGTTGGCCGGGGTAAGCGAGGAAGCTGAAGAAGAACCAGCGCCCGAGGTCGAGCACCCCGACCCCGAGGTTGAAGCTGCGGCAAAAGCGGTGCCCCCTATCGCAATCGACAGGGCGAAGCTCCTAAAGACAGGTTGGACTTCTGGTGTTGCCGGATTTCCCTACGTCATTGTGGGGCGCGAACCCAAAACCTTTAGGACTCCAAGTCCCAAACACCCCCGGTGCGATGTCAGGACCACGTCGAAGACAAGGTACACATCCGTGAGCTTCCCAACAAGGCGGCCAAATTCGACAGGCCGTGCGCAATGAGCATTACGGTGTTCAGCATTTCGGAAGAGGATGACGTTGAGCCTGATAGCGACGCTGAGGAGCCAACAGCCCGGAGTCGTTCCGAGGCCGCTCTAAAAGCGGAGGCCATAAGTCTTGAGCACCAATTCACGCATAGACCAAAGAATCCTTTCTGTCCTGTTTGTCAACGCGCAAAGATGTTGGCCCCACAAGCCCGTAAGAAGGGTGGTTCGAGCACTATTGTTTCGGAGAGTTTTGGGGACCACATCACTGTTGATCACATCATCACGCGGGACCTTCGGGATCACGGCTTTCAGGACGAAAGGGTTGCCCTTGTTATCAAGGATGTTTTCTCGAAGTTCCGGTACGTTTACCCTTCACCCACTAAGTCTAGTGACCAATGTCATGAAGACCTCTTGCACTTCTTAGGGCAGAAGGATGCTGTGGGGGTGATGTACTCGGACAACGCCCAGGAGCTCAAGAAGGCCATTAAGGATCTCGGAATCAGACATAACACCTCGCGTGAGTATGTCGACTCCAACAAGTCCGTCATAGAACGAGAGATCCGTACGGTCTTAGAGGGTACCAGAGCTAATTTGACTCAGTCTGGTCTCCCTGAGAAGACTTGGCCACTTGCGGCTCAGCATCACACCATTGCTCTTAACGTCACCAAACGGTTGGATGACGGTGTTGTCCCTTGGGAAGCGAGGTATGGGGAGCCTTTCACGGGGATGATCATTCCGTTCGGGGCTAAGGTCTTGTTCTGGAACAACCCCAAACAAGGAACTCCTCCCACCACGAAGTTCGGCCCCACTGGGGTTGAAGGCATCTTCTTGGGATACCACATCCAGCCTGGTTTCATTTGGCGGGAAGAGTATTTGGTGACCCCTGTTCATAACTGCGAACAAATGTTCGAAACTGGGAACTTCCCTATCCTTCGTGCAAAACGACTTGAACTCATTCCAGGTGACTTTACCTTCCCCATGAGGCCGTCTGAAATTGCCATCAGGGACGCGACCGAGGCACCACGCCTGGAGGACCAGGACTGCGAGTGGGACCCGGATGCTCCTGAGTCATGGCCAGACACGAAGGGCGTGGGAGAAGGTAGTGCCGGGGATCAGGTTTCTGGTGTTGGGAAGGAGGTTGTCACTGAAAGCGTTGTTGCCCCCGAAGTACCCTCAAGCCCCTCGGAAGGCATCGCAGCTAAGATGACCAAGCACGACCCCACTAGGATGCCTGATGGCAAACCTGTTCCCGCAGGGTACAACTGGGATGGTGTTCGTCTTGTCAGGAACAAAAGAGGCTCAAAGAGACCTCCTGACACGCCTTCAGAATTCTGGCATATGTACTCCGCCAAGCAACGTGAAGAAGACATTGCCAGATACGAACGTAAGAAACAACTTGAAGCTGAAGAGGAACGCCGGAAGGTTGAACGCGAAGCTCCCGCTATGCCGGTTTGTTCCGAACCCCTCAAAGAAGAGCACAGAGACAGAATGAAGAAACTTTACTGGGATCAGCTTGGGTATATCGCAGGACAGCAACTTGCCCTTGTCGCCAGGGTGGTCGGAGCTAAGGAGATCGAAAGTACGCCGGCTGCTAAGGCTGCAATGGACAAGGAGTGGAAGAAGCTCTGCGATAAAGCCTGTTGGCTCGAGAAGAAGGTGCGAGAGTACCGAGATGTGGCGGCCGAAGCCCAACACAAGCAAACCAAGGCCCACTTTGGGAAGGTGTTTGAGATATGTTCTGTTAAGGGCGATGAGTTACCTGAAGGTCACCCCCAACGCAAATGGAAGGGGCGTAGTGTCTTCCAGGGAAACAACGTTCAAGATGAAAATCATGACCATGCCATCTTTGCAGAACTAGGCTCAAGCCCCGCAAGTATGGAGGCCGGTAAGGTGATTGACGTTTTCGGTAGCCAACCAGGGTACTCTAAGCAGCAAGCCGACTCTCGCCAGGCGTACACCCAGGCCCTTTTCAAAGGCGTCGAGACCTGGGTCAGACTCCCTAGAAACCGGTGGCCCCCGGAATGGGAGAAGTTTACTGATCCGGTTTGCCCGTTGCGCTTGGCACTTTATGGCCACCCTGATTCAGGGGGGATATGGGAGCAGCATTGTACCAAACAACTTGAAAGCATTGGCTTTACTGCTGTCCTTCCCGAAATTTGGCAGTCAGTATTCTACCATCCTGAATTAGATCTCCTTCTCGTAGTGTACGTAGACGACTTCAAGATGGCCGGCCCCTCTGCGAACTTGGAGGAGGGGTGGAAGCGTATCTCCAAGGTGATCGACATGGACCCTGCAGAGGCCCTAGGGAGGTATTTTGGCTGTCATCATCAGGAGGAAAATGGTGTTAAGTTGCCTAGAGAAGCGCACCCCTTTGCGTACGTCTTTGATAAGAAGCACGCTGCTGCCGCTGCCGGGGATAGCCCTGGGCCTACGAGGACCGAGGACTATTGGGAAGTTGACCCCGAACTCGCAGCTGTAGTCAAGCATCATGTTTACCCCAGAAAGCGCCTGTATGTGCCAACTGAAGATGATGTTAGGCGTTTTCCTACCATGTCTAACACTCGCATTACTCAAATGGACGGTGGCGAAACCTGGCACGATGATTTCAACGTAGCTAGAGACGCTCCCCAGAAGAGCTGGTGGACGGGGAAGACGTATTTTCCTCTTGTCGATATTGAACCCGAGGAGTTCCGCCATGCACTCGCAGCTAAGGCAGGGAAGGCCGGCAAACGGTCTAAGGCCGAGGCAAAGCGCGAAGCGAGGCAGAGCAGATTCAAGTCGACGGAGACCATCAGTGAAGGGACTATACCCGCTATGTCCAAACCGGTGAATGTCATGTATTACGATATGAAGGATTTTCTCATTTCGTGCGTTGACCGGTATTGTGAACTGGCAAAGGTTCCTAAATCTTCCCTGAAGAGCGTTGCCACACCGTTCCATGAAAACAAAATTGCAAAACCTCTTGATCCCAACGAGCCAGTTGGGAGACTCCAACCCATTGCTAGCCGCGTTTTGATGAAGGTGCTGTTCGCAGCAAGGATGGCTAGGTGGGACTTACTGCGTGCCACTCAGTCTCTCGCCTCGAGAGTCACCAAGTGGAGCAAGGACTGCGACGTGGGTTTGCACAGGTTGATGAGTTACATCAATTCGAGTTTGGATCTTAAGATGAGAGGGTTCATAGGTGATCGCATTTCGGAGTGTAAGCTATGGATGTTTTGTGATGCAGACCACGCTGGCAGTCATGATAGCAAATCCACCTCCGGATGCGCACTCTACCTGGTAGGCCCGAACACCTACTTTCCCCTCAACGCTTTTTCTAAGAAACAAACAAGCATCACCACGTCCAGCACCGAAAGCGAAGT
Source organism: Symbiodinium natans (assembly GCA_905221605.1). Taxonomy (NCBI): domain Eukaryota; class Dinophyceae; order Suessiales; family Symbiodiniaceae; genus Symbiodinium; species Symbiodinium natans. The sequence continues at coordinate 758,322 of CAJNDS010000902.1, forward strand.
GGTCGCGGCTAACCACGGCATCAGAGCTCAGGGGCTTCCAAGCCTCAGCCTATGGATGTTCTTATGGAAGGAAGTGCTGATCGCAGCCGACCATAAGGTTAGGCCGAAGAAACCACCCACTTGGACTAGCAATGACGTGGTAGCTCGGATTGACCCTGAGATTGATGAGATTCGATACGGAGATGTGCTCCCTGATGGCAGGTCCGTTGCGGATCTTAATGGGCTTCAGGTGCACTTGAGTTCCAAATTCTCTGTTCAGGTGTTAGAAGACAACCAAGCTACGATCGTCATTCTGCTTAAAGGGGATAGTGAGAAGCTGAGGCACACCGACCGGACGCAACGTATTTCGTTTGCCTGGTTGAAACAGCAGTTTGAACGTGAGTTCTTTGATCTCATCAACGTCGATACCAGCGAACAGGTAGCTGACATCTTCACTAAGCCGTTTGCTGATCGTTCTAAGTGGGAACACGCATTAGGTCTGATTGCACACGTGTGGACTAAGGATCAGGGGGGTACTGGCAAGTTCCCCAAGAGTAATGCACCTCAGGAGCCTACACCTGTTGTTCACGCTCACCCTGTGGTGCAGCCGGAGGACGCTGGTCACTTGGCTCAGCAACTCTCCAAAGATCGCAATCACACGGCAAAGGCCTTAGAGCAGTTAGCTGCTTGCATGTACCCCACTAAACGTAAAACCCGACGTAAGATGATCAAAACCGACCCTAAAGGCTACTACCACATTTTTGGGCAGTGGACCTACGGCGGGATGCAGGGCATCACTAAGGCTACTAAGGAGTGGAAGACGATTGCGCAATACCTCAACGACTTTGTGCGTGCACACGCACCTCCAGATTTCACCTGGACGTCGCTGGTGTTTAACAACAATTCGCAGTCTAAGGTTCACTCTGACAGTCACAATGCAGGAGGGAGTAAGAACTTCGTTTTTAGCGTTGGAGATTACTCAGGTGGGGAAATTTGGGTAGAAGACAATTCGGTTTCCGACGAGGCCGCAGTGTACAAGGTCGATGCGAAAGGCAAGCGACTCAAGGGCAGTCCGCACCCTAGTTTAAGGAAAGCCTTCCTCTTTGACCCCAAAAAGAAGCACTGTGTTCTCCCTTACCAAGGTCGTAGATACTCCGTAGTTGCTTACACTGCCCTTTCCCACCAGAAGCTCTCCTCCGAAGAACGTCATCTCCTCAGTGATCTCGGTTTCAGGCTACCTCGCGTGGAAGCGACAGCTACGCCTGCCCGAGAAAGCTCGAGGCCGCAGGGATTCAACCGAGTCATCGTTGAATTTTGCTGCGGGCCTGATAGCAAGTTAGGAACCCCTCGTCCTGCTAGCGAAGGCTGTCATGTTCATCGTGTTACCATTCAAGATGATGCCACTCGCAATTCCACCATCCACAAACTGGTCCAACACACACGCGCCCTCTGCGACGAGGGGGGAGATACGACGAAGCCGATTTTAGTGTATGCGTCGCTCCCGTGCACTGGTGGTAGTCCATGGAATAGAATGAACCCCGAAAACCCTTCTCAAATTCAGCACAGGGATGTGTTCAAGAAGCTCCTGAAACAACTCATGTCATATCTGAGGCTTATTGGGAGATTCAAACCTCAAGTTGCTTTTGAGTTGCCCCGGAATTGCGATTTCTGGAAGTGGGACCTTGTTCAACGTTTAGTGTCTAGGTACAACATGAACCTCTACCATTTTGACGGTTGCATGTTTGGGATCACTGATCGCCAAGGAACACCACTAAGGAAGGCTTGGACGATTGCCGCGACCTTTTCACTTCAGCGGTTGAGTGACAGGCGTTGCAACAACAAGCATTCGCACGGTAAGTCCGAGGGCACCGACCTTAAGCTTGCTGAGGGCTACACATTTCAGTTGACTGATGCAATCCACAAACATTGGCAGGAACAATGCAGCATTAGAGCATCCATCGTTGCTTGCGCTATTGCTTTGCCTTCTAATCACCTGTCATTCAAACCGTCACCCACCCTAGCGGTGGAAGACCACGCGCCGGACATGAATCGTCCGATCTACGTCTACAATGAGCCGGTTGTGGCCCGCGCTGAATTCTGGCACGGACAACTGATGACTGCGGCCATGTCTGCAGAGGTCAGATGTTTTGGACTCAGCGGCAATGTGGAGGAGAAGCTTCGTGCGATGTACCAGAACGTTCCTTCACAGATCGCAGCCACAACAGCCCTCCAACCTGGAGAGGCCGGCCCATTGACAAAAATAGCGCAGATCTCTGATGAGGGCTTGGCCAAGCTCCAGCCCAATCATGTCCTGGGGCGACAGCGTGCTCTGGTCTTGGTTTCCGACTCGACTACCGTGTTCCTGGCCAGCGCATCGCGAGGGCATTCGAGGATGGACCTCAGCCACGACATCATGGCGCATGCGAAGAACATGCTACCGGAGTACGCCGACATCCGCTATGAGCCCTTGTGGGGGTCGAACATCACTAAGCTGGTGGAGCGGGCAACGGCGTTGACGAACCAGCTCTTGGCCCTCTACCACCATAATCCCCACATGGTGGTGGACGTTATGGTCGTGTGGAACGGCAACGAGTTGGTCGGCGGCAGGGGCATCTTCCTCGACCCTAACTTCAAGGATTGGATGGAGAAGCAGTGGAGGCGACCACACGTCGCCAAGGGCTCCTGGGACTTCATCGGACCCAAAATCACGAGGGAAATCAAGAAGCTGTCTGCTCTCCAAGGGGAGAGCCGGGTAGGGAACGTCACATTGGTGTCGACTACCCGTGCATCAGTCTTCAGCCTCCCTCCGAAATTTGGGACACTGGTCAAAGGCCTGCTGGAGTATGCCGCCCAATTGGGGCTGGCCGCGGTCGATATGTCCGACCTGGCTGGGGCGCTCCATCAGTATGACCATTTTCATTTCCAGGAAGATTCCGAGAACAGGCACAAGTTCATGAAGTGGATCTCCCACACGCTCCGCCTGGGCATCGCCACCGCGTACGCCAAGCAGATTCCTGGAGGAATTGTGCACGAGCTCATGAAAGATTTTCCCTACATTGAGAGCGCCCGCATGCGCTTCCTCATTCCCAAAGAGGTGAGGGAAGAGGCGGTTGCGGCCGTGGTAGGGAATGCACGGCATGAGCCGGTGCCGTCGGTGCGACAGCCCTGCGATGACCCTTGGGATGATTGCTTCTACGACGACAGCCACCCCGCCGAGCAGCACCCCACCGACGTGCCGGAACACATCCGCACGATGGTGCAGGACGATATGGTTGAAGTCCGAAAGGGCATTTTCGTCCCACGTGTTGAACTCGAAGCAGAACAAGAAGAAGAAGAAGCACAGTTTGCGGCAGAGGTCAAGTCTCGCATCGAGTCCGCCAAAGTGGCCTACGATCCAGTCTCCAAGCAGAAGCGAATCTCTGCGATTGAGGAAAAGATCCTTCGCGAAGACCCTGGTTGGGGCCAGGCACGTGAGGGAGCATCAGCATCCTCTGTTGCAGCTGGAGACGCCCCAAGCCGGAGGCGTCGCGAGAAGGAGGAAGTTCAAGACGAACCCAGAATCGTGATGGGATTCCAGAACATCACTGACGACCTCTATGCCTGCGACATGCTCGGCCTTGACTTCGACGAGATCTCAAAGTCACCAAGCCCGGGAACTCCCGAGGCCGGTGACATGATCGAAGTGGAGCAGGCCGCCATGCCGAAGATAAAGCCGATATGGATGGCCCACCGCCACAAGACGTTTATCACAGGGCTCGTCCGCGGCAAAGAAAAGCGCAGCAACCTCGAGCACGATGGCACGTGGTGCAACATAGTCCAGCTCCTGCACACTGTGAACTCCGAGAAAGAGACGAACTACGGCATCGGCACCATCATTGCCTTGATGGCCACCGACAACAAAGGTCGTTTCGTTTTTCGCTGCAGGGCAGACGACGCAAGGGCGGACATGTATGGGCTCACGAGCATGCCGATTGAGATTGCTGCTGCGCACGGTCACGGAAAGGGTCTGGTCTTCAACGACGCCGACATTGTCGTCGAGTGGTTATCTACGAAGACGAAGGACGAGCTAGTTGGAGATGAAGCCACCTATGCAGGTAGGCCGGTGCAAGCATGGGAAGATTGCCCAAAACGTTTGTATCATCGTACATTCAGGGACCCCGCCTTTGCGATCCTTGAAGAGGGCTTCATCCCCGGCTTTGGCACCGCGAACATCCACAACTTCTTTTCCAACGAGACCGTTGAGAAAGGGCAGCATAAAGCCGGCATTAGGGCCGACCGTCACATCGAGGTGTGCGTTTCCACCAAGGATGCCCTTGAGTATGCCTGGATTTTCCGCTCCAAGTCAGACGGCTTCTTATGCCGGGAGGTGGTCCCAGGCCAATGCATCCTCTACATTCGTGACACTCGCACTGACACCATTTTGTGGGCACGAGAGGAAGCAGCCGAGGACACTTCTGCGGAGCGAGCACGCAGTGTGGATGGAGAAGCGCCGGAAAAAGCCCCTCGAAGGGAGGAGGCCGGCACTTCGTCCCCTTCAGCTGCGGCTACAAGCCCGAGGCCCAAGCTACTTCAGGCGCATCCGAAATCGATCCTCAAGAAGAACAAGATGCTCCCGCCAGGTCCTGAAGGAGAAGACCAGGTGACTATTCCCGCTACCCCCGTCACTGTCAAGTTTGAAGGTAGTGGTTCCATCACCGCCGAAGTCGGGAACCTTCTTGCGCTCACGGATGCCGACAGAGACAAGGCAGCCGAAGAGCGGCGTGCCGGAAGAAAGGAAGCACCCCGTGCTCGCCACCTTGCAAGGATTGCTTGCGGGCGTTGTGGGGTCCTCCGTCTCGAAGGGCAGCACATATGCTTCAGTTGTGGCGCTGGTGTAAACCAGAAGAGCTCCCAACAAACGTTGAGGACGTTCCTGGCAGCCTCCCGCGAGTCCATCTACCAGTCTGCAGCATCTGAGCTCGGCATCAACATCACAGAGCTGTGTTCGGCCGATCTTAGAAGCTCCCAAGCAGGGTGGGAAGCCGATATTCGCGGAGGACTCTCCTTTGGCGCACACGCCATAGAGAACGCCAGGAAGTGGGTCAAGCTGCGCAAGAAGCACGGCTTCCACGGCTCCGCCGATAAATTTGATAACGTGGACGAGTATGCCTTGAAGTCACTGAAGGCGGGACGCAGCCGCAGGATGTGTTGCGTGGACGACTGCCTCGTGAACGCATATTTGCCCAGTGCCGGGCGGAGTTGGGAGCAAAGAACCCTCGGTTACGGCTCTCGAGCTGGAAACCGCGGGGACGCCAACAGCTTGGCGAGGCTCACATTTTTCACCGCAAGTGCGGATGACATGGTAGCAGCGAACTTGATCGCGCAGCACAAGGATCCTCCCTTTGCGATTGAGTGGCTGGGAACTTTCCTCAACACCTCCGACTTCGTCAAGGTGTGCACCTCGACGAACGCTCTCAAGACCCTGGCAACCTTCACTGGTGATGTGGAAATCCCTGATCCGAAGGAGCGGGATCTCACGGAGTGGGTGCAGACATTGCTAAGCAATCAGCTTCCCCACGCAGAGCGCTTCGTTCACGAGAAGGAGAAGGACAAGGAGAGGGCCCGAGCTGCTCAGCCCAAAACGGCCACGGCCCCCTATCGTGCAGAGAACGGCCGTGGCAAAGGAGGAGCCAATACCACCTCGAACAGAGCTCCCCAAAGCGGGGAAGCCGGAGGCACGCGTTACAGCAGCCATAGCCGCTCCTGGGATGATCGCTCCTGGGGTGAGTCGTGGAATCGTGGCTGGAACCAGCCTCCGTGGCGATATGACCATCGCAATCGAGAGTGGTGAGCACCATGGACTCGAAATGTTTGCACGTTTCTTTTGCAGGCATCATGTATCCCCGCCGGTGTTTAATTTTCTCAATCCGGTGCGCGGCGATCGATGCTTAGGCCGATCCCGAATTCAAAGGATCATCACAGAGCTGAGCTTTGCAACTTTTGCGAAACACACGCAGTGGATGTCCACTTGCCGGTTTGCACATAGCGCACCTCATCGATTAGACATCATTCGGTGAGGGGGGTATTGTTTATCTTCGGATAACGTACTCGTTTTCCATGTTGTGCATACCAGTGTGTATTACCTGTTGCATTTATGCTCTTAGCCCTCTGGAGAAAATAGGCGCGCCCTCCATGGCTTAACGGTATCTACTCTGTTTGGTGTGGTCAAACCTGAATCTATAAACACTAGACTCCAAGTAAACCCTCAACTCTAAACCCTATACCCTGGACTCTATACCCTGCACCCATCTTACCCCTTTCAAGCCATCAGCTTGCGAGTGCAAGCCAGCCGCCTTGAAAGTGTTGTTTTCCCGCCGAAATCTCCTGGCTAGGCGCTTGGGATAATTCTCCCTTATGGGGCTTAAGAGGATCGTGCTGAACCCTAAACCCTAAACCCTAAACCCTAAACCCTAAACCCTAAGCCGCAGGAGTTTTCTTCAGAAGTTGTTTCAAGGGGCCAGCCGAGGTCCTTCAGACACCAACCCCCCGAGCCGCCCTAAGAATTCAAGGAGGATTGTTTAGGCTGGGTTTAGGGTTTAGGGTTTAGGGTTTAGGGTTTAGGGTTTAGGGTTTAGGGTTTAGGGTTTAGGGTTTAGGGTTTAGGGTTTAGGGTTTAGGGTGTTCCAAAGCGCCCCGGTCCCGACCGGCGCCAGGGAGTGGTGGCGGGTCGGGCCTCGGTGCAGCGGATCCCACCCCAACCACCCAAACTACCGCATTTTTCGGGTTTAGAGCGGTCTACCCCCACCCCCCTATCAAGGGGGCTTTCACCTCCACTCTCCCCGATGGCCGGGATGGGACGTACTGCTGCTGTTGCTTGAGCCTACACTGTCCTGGATCCAAACTACTGCGCTTAAGACACCCTCAAGGCCATAGCTAAGCCAGGGCAAGCCCCGTGTCGGTTTTTCCAACCCGAGCCATGTTGGTCGCAGGACTCCGGAATAACCCGGATGAGATGGAGGGAATGCGGCGGGGGCAGCCCTGGCAGGCGCAACCCTGGCGTGCAACCCTGGCGAGGGCAACATTGCCGGCACCCTGGCAGAATAATAGAGTACTTTGGCAGGGAGCTTGTGGTTCCTGGATCCAAACTACTGTGTTTAAGACACCCTCAACGCCATAGCTAAGCCAGGGCAAGCCCCGTGTCGGTTTTTCCAACCCGAGTTATGTTGGATGAGATGGAGGGAATGCGGCGGGGGCAGCCCTGGCAGGCGCACCCCTGGCGGGGGCAACCCTGGCCAGGGCAACATTGCCGGCGCCCTGGCAGAATAATGGAGTACTTTGGCAGGGAGCTTGTGGTTCCTTCATAGAGAAGGAGGACGAAGCCTCGCAAGCGTGTGAGGAGGACCAGGTGGTCTGGGAGGGCCGTCACTGAGAAGGTGCACAAGTAGGCGACATGGCGCCGGGGTTGGGGCAACCGGGCAACAACTTGTATAGACTTGAGGGGGAGGGGTGGGGGAAAGGCAGGGACAACCCTCACAAGGGCGACCCTGGCATCGCAACCCTGGCGGGGCAGACCTGGTGGGCAACCCTGGTGGGGGCAAAGGAATTTTGGGCGCAACTGGTAGGGCAACCCTGGCGGGGCAACCCTGGTGGGGGCCACCCTGGCGGGAGAGGGCAACCCTGCGGAGAGCGACCCTGGAAAGTTGGAAAGGAATTTTGGGCACAACTGGCAGGGCAACCCTGGCGGGGGCGGCAACCCTGGCGGGGGCAACGCTGGTGGGGGAATGTTGGTGGGGGCAACCCTGGCGGGGGCAAACCCTGGCGGGGGCAACCGTGGTGGGGGCAACCCTGGCGGGGGCAACCCTGGCGGGGGCAACCCTGGCGGGGCAACCCTGGCGGGCAACCCTCGCCAGGACGGAAAAACAACCTGGCGGAGCCAACCCTGTTGGGGGCAACCCTGGCGGGGGCGGGGGCACCCCCAACCCTGGCGGGGGCAACCCTGGCGGGGCAACCCTGGCCTCCCCCGCCGGGGTGGCGCGTCGGGGGTTTAGGGTTAATCCATTATTACATTGTGCCCTATGGCTAGCAGGGATGCATCAGGTGTGGCAAACTCGATCTGCTTGGCAAAGCAAGCAGATCTCGAAGCGGTAGCGTTCAGTTGCACCGGCCGCCGCCTGGCGCGGGCGGCCTATGGTTTAGGGTCTAGGGTTTAGGGTTCAGGGTTCAGGGTTTGGGGGGTTTTAGGGTTGATGTAGGGTTTTGTTTTTGGGTTTTTAGGGTTTTAGGGTTTAGGGTTTTAAGGCTTTAGGATTTGAGATGTTTTAGGGTTGTAGGGTTTAGCGTTTTAGGGCTTTAGGATTTGATATTTTTAGGGTTAGGGTCTGGGGTTTTGGGTTTAGGGTTCAGGGGTTTAGGGTTTTAGTGTTTAGGGTTTTAGGGTTTGGGGTTTTAGGGTTTTAGGGTTTTAGGGTTTAGGGTTTTAGGG